>CM066166.1:53444975-53622475 GCA_033629205.1 Lithocarpus polystachyus
GCCACATACTAAAATCCAATTGGAATGGCCCAAAAGGCTAGCCTAATTAGATAATTAGTTATAAGGAGAGAAACATGCAGAATTTTGTAGTAGAATGAAATGGTATGTATGTGAGTGTAAGCCACTCTTTTATTCTCCCTTGAACACACACATATAAACTGATTGAGAGATCACACTTCTTGGGCACAAGTAGAATTGGAGTGAAGATTAAAAGTGTTTTCAAGTACTTTTAATCTTTGGTTTTGAATTTCACCGCATCAAGGTACACTGTCTTGTTCTTATATTTTGAAATTTACATAGTATATGTTATCAATTGTGAATGAAGTAGATCCGTTATTTTTCCACTGCGTATGTTTTTATATATGATACAAACATGTATTTTTCCAACATCATGGCCCACCTAATTGTGAGTGATCTATTGATTTATCCCTTTAGCTTTAAGGAGCTTAACCACACTTAGAGAGATCCTAGATCCTATCAAAAGAGGGTACCCTTGACACCTCTTGTTACCTTGTGTTCACCTAATTCTAAAAGGACAAATAAAATATGTAAAATTTTTGGAAGGATGACCCAAAAGCTATGGGATGCCTTAAGATATTGGGATGAAAAGAAAAGAAGATCTCATATACAAGAGGCTTATCCCACAGTCCTTGAATTTCCTTGAATTGTAAAAGGCCCGTTGTTGGAGCCATTGTAAATAGCCCATGTTTTGGGGGCACTGTAAAAAGCCAAAGTTTTGTAAAAGTACTCTTTTCTTTATAATCAAGAAAGGGTCCATTCTGCAATTTCAAGCATGATATGAAAGTTCCGGTTACTTGCCAAGCTTGTGCATTACTTCTACATCACTATAGAAACTCCCTATGATAAAAACCCACTCAAGGGTCCAAGCCAATATTCGAAAATGATAGGTGCATTTTAAATGAGCAAGAACCTAAGCTAACTTTGTGTTTGTTTTGTGTTTTCACATTGTTAAATTTTCAAATGTACCCCATTTCTTTCCCATCTCATTCTTTTCCTTTCCAAGTTTATAAACAGAAAAGACAGCTCAGAGGAAACAGTCCAAGTTACCGTCACATTGTGATCCTATCATCACTAGGTCTCGTGCTAAAGAGATGTCAACTAGTGGTCCGTCCCCCATCCAGGAAAACACTCATAAGATTGCTCTTCTAAAATAGCAGATGGAAGAAATGATGCGCATGTTGCAACAACTAGTTATAGGAGGAGGCCGAGATTTGTCTAGTCCTACTCCGGAAGGCCCTGCGCCCCAGTTTGAAAATGAGACTTGACCTCCACCAGAACCAAATCAAGGCCAAACCACACCGCCATTTGTCCTATAAGGGGGTGACTAGGAATTGAATTTTCCTAAGGATAAGACCTTGGAGTTTGGTTACGGTTAGGTTAAAAGTCAAGTGGAGACCCTAACTAAGAATATATGTATCACAAAGGGCTCCGGTGCCTGAGGGAGTGTTCATTTGGATAGCTTGACCAATTTCCCTCAGGCAATTATGCCTCCCTAGTTCAAGTCACTTGAGTTTGTCAAGTATGATGGCACTGGAGATCCCTGCGCCCATTTGTGCATGTTCTGTAAGAAGATAGCACCCTATGGAGAAAATCATCCTTTGCTCTGCTAGATTTCCCTTGATAGCTTGACTAGCCTTGCAGTCACATGGTATGTGAGATTGGAAAAGACCTCCAGCTAAAGAGAGATGGCCAATGCATTTTTGGAGTATTACCAGTTCAATACTGAGATAGCTCCTGACCGCATAGTTCTTCAGAGGACAGAAAAGAAATGTGGGGAATCTTTCTACAAGTACTGCCTCTTATGATGGAAAATGAAATGATCAAGTGGTTCATCGATAACCTTAAGCCTCCCTATTATGAGAAGATGATCAGTGCCCAAGTTACTTACTTCGCGAGCTTGATTCCTATTGGGGAGGGTATTAATGAGGGTATTAGCAACAAGAAAATAGTTGATCCTGAGGCTTTGAATCCCATGATAGAACAACAGGTGAAAAAGGCAACTGGTCGTAAAGGAAAAGAAGTCGATGTTCACATGATCGACAAAGCGCTTGCAAGACTAAGGGGTGTTACTTCTGCTTATACAGCCCCAACTACCCAGCCCTACCAACAACAGGTTCAGCCAGCCCAAACACCTTACTAAGCAGTCAATTAGAGGAGAAGGCTTGATCAACCCCAGTATCCCAAGAGGGAGCCACAACAATTCTCTCTGTTACCCAGGCCCATAGTAGAGCTTTATGCCTATCTGTTGGAGAAGAAGCTAGTGCCTCCACTATTTGCAAAACCTAGAGACGATCCTCATCCACTCGGTTTTGATTCATCTAAGAAATATAAGCACCATTTTGGGGCCGAAGGGCACACCTTGGAAGAGTGTGTGCAGTTGAGATATCGAATCCAAGATCTCATCAATAATAAGCTGATACATTTTGACAACATGGCTGAGCTGAATGTCATCACCAATCCCTTGCTACCTCATACGAAAGGGAATGGGAATGCTATCTCTACAGTGGAAGAGAAGATTCCAGATTTCTCATCCCCCTCGTTCCCATGGAAATCCATGTTGCGGGCTCTAGCCCAAAAAAGTCACATTGTTCTGGAGAACATAAGAGCCACAGGATTTGACTAGGAAATCTGCTCATTCTATGACAGTGGGAATAGGCATGCCCTATTCAATTGTAGAATGCTCCAGGCACGAGTTCAGAGTTTAGCTAACCATGGCATTATCTAAATCGAAAGAGAGGTCATGCGGAGGAGTGATTGCATGGCAGCTAGCCTAGGCCTAAGTGGGAACTAGCCATAGTGCTATAATAGTAGGATCAAGAAAAGATTGGGATGAGTACTTATGAGAGTGCTTTTGTAAGGTTCCTCCAAGGATAAGGACGCCAGCTCCTCCTACTTTGTTTATTATCGAAGAGATTATAGAATCTCCAGTGGATTCAGGATTGCCAGCTCCAAAGAAGGGACAAACCATACGAGCCATGAGGGTTTTACTCCATTAATCTTATATTTTCTTGGGATCGCCAAATCATCTACAAGATTTTTCTAGAAGGGAACCCCTGTTGTCCTTGCCATTCAAGGTTTCGATCCTCTAGTTCTGCCAAAGCCTATTTAAGAAATCTTTGGGGCTCTTGGCCTAAAGGCTTTAGAAGCCGCTTTGCCCAGTCTAGTCATCATCGGTCCGAAGATGTTCTCCCTAGTGCCAAATCTACAAACTCAAAAGGACTTGGTCATCATATGCCGAAGCCTTTTCCTTAATAAGACAGCCATCGTGTCCCATGGAAGTACGATGTGACTTTGATCTCTACCAGAATTGGAAAGGAAGAGGTTTGCTCTAATGTCTCTTTAGGTCTATCAGGACTTACCAGGAGTGGTCGATGTTATACTCCTGAGGAACTAGAAAAGAGGAGGAAAAAGATTGGTAAAGGCATGGCCGAGCTAGTCAAGAATAGGGTCACCACTGAAGAAGCCGAGGAATTGTTGAAAACCATCTGGAAGGCCGATTATAATGTGATTCAGCAGTTGAACATATCTCCAGCTCAAATTTCTATCTTAGCCTTGTTGTTGTCTTTCGAGGTCCACTGTGAGGCTTTATTGAAGGTATTGAAGGAAACACATGTTCCTATTGGTATTACAAATTCCTCATTTGAGGGTATGGTATCGTTTATGTTGGCCACCGACCAAGTCTCCTTTTCAGATGATGAGTTGCATCTAAAAGGAAATGATCATGCCTTGACTATGCATATCATAGTTAAGTGTGAGGACATGATTGTCACAAGGGTATTAATCGAGGTATACTATCCAAAATCTAACAACTTAGTTTTTGTTCCATCAAGAAAGCAGCGTGTGTGCCTTTTTTAGGTTTCTGTGATATCAGTTGGTACCAAAACCTTGACATACCCTGGTTTGATGGCTAACTGGCGAGACAGTGACCACCACAACAATGATTGTGGTGACAACATCAACAACTCAGTCCTCACTAGGGCAGAGTACCTCGAGTTTCGTAAAGAGGCTCTTGATGAGAATCAACAATTTCGCGAAAATAATCAACAAATTATAGGCAAAATTAAGCAAATGATTGAACTCTTCTTGCTAGGAAATCATCTCACAACAACAATGATCAATATATTCAATGACGCACTCCTAACTACAAGAAAATTCCATTCTTTGACAGAGATATGTGTAAGTTGGATTTTATTGACTGGGTTCTTGATTTGGAAGAGTATTTTAATTTTTGGAAGATTTGTGATGAAGAAAACATGCGACTTGCATCTAATAGATTGGATAATGAAGTAGAGGAATGGTGGGAAGATATTCAAATCGATAGAAAGTGACGAGGTAAGCATTCAATCTGCTCTTGGCAAAGAATGAAAAGGGTATTAATTGATGTATGGTTTCCTCTTGACTATTATGATATACTAGATTATACAAGTGTTGATTATAAATCTGTATATTCATATGAAAAGCAATATGTTCAAAACATGTAAGGTTAACCACAAAACCAAAATTATCACAATTAAGTCCATGTGTCAAGTAAAGGAAAGAGTTTAAGGGTTGAGAAGAAGAAGCCTATTTCTAAAGAAAATTTTGAAGTGGTAAAAAAAGATCAAGAGTTGCAACAAGTTATTGAATTGAAGATTGAAGAAACCACTTGCCAAAAACTTGATTAAGAGGTCAAAGAAAAGAAGTTTTAGCTGATTATGGATAATGACAGAAATCAAGAGATTGTAATTGTTGAGAATATTGTGGAAGATCCTATTGAGGTTAAATATGAGAATAAGTCCACAACTCATAATCATTAAGTTTCGATTGATTTGTTGAAGATGACTACACAATATGTAGATTTTCTTGGAATAGAAAATTTTAATTTTATTATCAGTCCTGTGTTGATTGACATTGCAAATAAATTTAAGGTAGATGAGAATATATTTTATATTACACTTTATGAAGAGTTTAAGTTTCAATACCGGATAAAGTCATTAAAGGATTCAAAGTATTTGTTTATTTGGAGAGGAAGATTTCAAATTTCGACCATCAACTCGAGAATGAGTTTGTTTCAAGTGAAGGGGTCTAATGTAGGACACGGTTTATAATTTAATTTTGTACTTATTTAACTTTATTATTTTTATGTAATTTTTGTTATATTAGGTTTAGGTGATTTATATCCTTATTTTAGGTGTTTTTAATGTTTTTTTAGTCAAATTAGGGTTTTATACTTTCATAGTCGCCTTAGGCTTTGCTACCGCCTTAGAGTTTCTAGTCACCTTAGGTTTTCTTTTTACTATTTAAATGCACTATAGCCTTCAAAGGCAATTCAGTATTCTGATTATTATTAATAAAAATACAGACTTTTGTCCAATTTTTTCTCTGGTGGATTCCCATTTATCACCTCGTGGACTTAAGGAACCCCTCGTGGATTCAAGGTTTACTACCCAGAAACTAACAGCTTAGTTTCTATTCTATCAAGAGAGTATCATGTGTGCTTTCTTTGGGCTTCCGTGACATCAGCATGTGTGCTATGCAGCACATATTTTGAATTTGGTTATTCTAGAGGATTTAACTATAATTATTAGAAAATATTGAGAAGATTTACAGTGGTGTATCTTTTTGGACACAGTTTCACTAAAAACAACATAAACTTTTGAAAAAATATTTTGCCAATCACATAATATTGCAAGTACTAAAAGGAATTGGTTCTTAATTGTTGGACTCATTGGAACTCTACATATTTGATGCTTTCAACTGCTTTGCCTTATGAAGATGGACGTTAACCACTAAATTGATTAGCTTCCTTGTGTCACCAATGGAATATATATTTTATTTATTTTAATTTTGCAAGAATAATATTTTTGCATTCAATTTTTTTAGTATTTGCTAAATTTATTTGTGTTCAAGAATTATGCTTTCACATCATTATATGTGAATATGAAATTTGTAAATTTATGTTAAAAATGATTTTTATTTGAAATATTGATAAACAAAATTTTTTAAAGCTTGTTTATATTTTATTATTTTATATTCACTTTATAAAAATAACGAAAATTCATTTGAAAGTTGTTTAAATTGCTTTATATTTTTTTTAGGCAAATTTTCAAATTTTTATACTATAGACACTCGATTTTGCACCAATAATTTAATCTTGGAAGATGGCTAGAGTGACCATTCATATACCCAAAAAATCATAGTTGCATTACTTGAGATTCTAATGGTCACGACGGTATGCCCGATTCCTAAATTGGACCGTCGGATTGAAAGATATCACATGATCAAGGTTTCAAGGTCTGCATGCATTTTGTTTGGGTGAAACCAATCGTGCATGGTTAATTTAAATTAATTTTGATGGGTTTAACAATTACATTTGCAATTAATTAAATAATTTTGTGATTCTTTATTGGTTAGTGTCAAAAATAAGTCTGCTTGCATGGGAATAAAGTGGATAATCAGATAACAAATAAATTGTGGATAATTAAGTTTTTTAGAATATTTATATATCAAATAATTATTACTTTAAAGACCTAAATATCAAGAAAAGGGGATTAATTTTTAGTATATGAATTAAAAACGCGTCTAGGTGCATTTCCCAGTTAAAAAAATCCTAAAAAAAAAGGAGTCCAAATTGAACCAAAATTGAAAAAGGAGCTCGATACCCAAGAGGGCTTGTCGGCACTCTTAGAGTGCCGATCAGTACATGGCAATTGCCGATTGGCACTTCCTAAGTGCTGATTGGCCCAAATGCGTGTCTCGGCCCATGAACTACCTAATTAAGATAAAACCTATCTTTTTCGAATTTTTAGAGATAAGGACGTGTTCCAATTCGTATTTGATCTCATTCGGCTTATTTTTTAAGCATCCCAACCTCTACAAATAGAGGAAAAAGATCAGAATTCGGGGCCCTTCTTTTCTAATTTCTCTGCTCCCCTTACGTTAAAGACGTTCTGGAAGCCTTGGCTTTAAGAACTTCTTTTTTGTAAGTAAAGTATTTTAGACATCAAAGAAGGAAAAATTTCTTTGATTTCTAAAGTATTCTTCCATTGAAGGGTACGCTCATACAAGTAGGTATTTTCATTCTTATGGTTTTTTTTTTCTTTTATTGACATGTTGAGCTGTTCATTGCATGAATTTTTGTTAATATGTGTTTGATTTTATAATGATCTTGATCTCAATTTATGTATTCCATGTTCGCATGCTTAGTTAGAATATTCTTTAATTGGTTAGCATGTTTTAATACTTTTTTTGACTTTAAAATCTGCAATTAATCACCAAAACTCTTTTTTTTTTAAATTAACAAATCTATATTTTCACTAAATACAGATCTGAAAATTTTTTCGAGTAAAAAACAAATCTGTATTTTCATTAAATACAAGTCTAAAATTTTTCTGGTCCCAAAACAGATCTGTATTTCATTAAACACATATCTGAAAATTTTTCTAGTCACAAAATAGATCTGTATTTTCATTAAATACAGATCTGAAAATTTTCTGAAAAAGTTTTCTTATTAAATAAAAGCTACAGATTTTGAAATTTCAAAGAATGAATTGATATTTAGGTTAAGGCTTTTTTTTTTTTTTGTATGTCATTCCAAAAATATGTAATGCATGCATAATAGATTTGAATTATGAATATGAATCCTCTTTTAAAATTCCTTTTTTTCTTTTTTACAAAACAGATCTGATTTTTATTAATCAAATCCCATTTTTTTTTATCCTTTAGAAAATAGATTTGATTTTTAGTAGCCAAATCCCATTTTTTTTTTATCCTTTACAAAACAGATCTGGTTTTTATTAACCAAATCCCATTTTTTTATCCCTTACAAAACAGATCTAATTTTTGTTCATCAAATTTCATTTTTTTTCTCAACCTTACAAAAAAGATCTGATTTTTCTTTGAGAAGAAGGCATATTCATAGGATGAATTTTTTTAAATTAATTTTGTCAAGTAAAGTGTTTGTTACATGTATTACAACATATTATTCAATGTCATACAAAAGGATATATAATGGTCATTAGAGTCTAGAAGACTAGACTCTGTTTGGGTGGAATGGGTACCTAACACCTTCCCATTCCGTAACCTAGCCCCTGAACTTAGGTTTTTTTTGGCTTAGTAGACTAGTTTTTTGTCTTTTGTGTTTGGTAGATTGTAACTAGGATCAAGGCTTTGTAGTTTTTACATAGATTGTATTAGGCCCAAAGCCTTGTAAAGTAATTCTACCATGATGTAATTGTATTTTCATAATCATTTAATAATATTCGAGGAATTTTTGGACATGTAATTGTATTTTATTTTTTTCTTATTTTTTTGTATAAAAAATAAGTGGGGACTCCATACAGTTACCCCAAAAGAGAGGTGCCCTAAGGGCCCGAATATCTCTTTTTTAAGAGCACCCCTGCGGTCTTTCACATATACATTTAATACATTTGTTTATGTTTTAATTAATATTAAATTAATTTTAACATCGTTAAGGTAGGACCTCAGTTGAACCTCAGTCTGACCTTAAAAACTTTAAACATCTCCCTTCTCCATTTCTTTGAAAGATCTAGGTCTAAAAACCATGGTTGTGACTCTCAATATAAAGTGTGTTCCAATAATAGGGATTGGGAGGTAGCAAAAATTGTTTGTGAGAAGTTAACTTTTATATGGTTGCTGAGTTGCAAAGAAGCAACTCAATGGCTTACAAGTGAAGATGAGTTGGTTAAGTGGTAGCAAAGATGTTAGCTAAAGTTGATAGTTATTGAAATGAAGTTCATAACATCAAGAGTTTGACTATTGTTTTACATCTAACACATAAATTGATGTTATTGACATCTTATTTTGATAAAATATATGGTTATAAGGCTAACAAAGAAATTGACAAGTGAAAATAGAGAGAGAAATAAAAGCAACCTTAATGGCCCATTCGGATTGAGGGGGGAGGGAGGGAGTGTGAAGGGGAGTACAGTAGAATTGGCTGAGAATAGGCTAATTTTGAGTCAATTCTACTTTACTTTACTTTACTCCCCTTCCCTCCCCCTCAATCCAAACGGATCATAATAGAGAGGTGAAATGTCACACTAGCAAGCACCACCGGTGGTATTGGTGTGGGACTCAAGAGAATTTTGGCAATGGGGTGTTGCAAAGAAACGTTTGGTGGAAGAGAGAGATTCTGAATTTTGAAAATGGAAATATGAAAGAGAAGAGAAAGGGAGAAACTATCTAAAACTTTCTTCCTGAATTTAAGGAATGTATCTTGGCTAGTCTTGTAGAATCCCTTTACTTAGTTTAGTGTGAACTGTGAACCACCACGTTCTTTGCTTCCTTCAGTGCCTTGATGAAGTAAACTTTCTCCAATTTCACTACTTAAAATAATTTGATTCTAGTTGCCATCTATTTTTGTTTGGCTGTACTCTATAGGTATAAAAGAAGCAAGGCTAGAAAAGATGTCTCCCCCCCCCCCCCCCCCCCAACAAAAAAAAAATAGCAAGTTGAATATCTTATGCATTTGAAATTAGGAAATTAAAGGCTTGTGATTGTTGATTGTAGGAAACTTGGTTTTAGGGTTTTAGCTCGTCTTCTATTTTTTCAAAAGAGTAATGCTACAGTCACAAATTATTTTACAGTATTTTTACAAAATGTTGATGTAGCCAACCTCTTATTGGTTTTCATTTAGGCCCACCATTAATATCACTTTTTACCAATAATCACTCACCACATCAGCAGTTTGTAAAATTTTTTGTAAATAATTTGTATCTCTAGCGTTATTCCTTTCAAAAAGGATTAAAAAGAAGAGAAATGTTAACCAATGATGTCTAAGGGCATTGGTTTAGGAGCTATTTTTAAAAACAATTTACTGAGAGAATAATAAAATAATAAATGTTGTTGACAACTTTTTATATTTTCCATAAAAGTGGTGTCAAAACTTTTTTATTATGGTTTATGGTTCATGCTAACGGGTACCCTTAGGACGTTTACAATCTATTTTAGGAAAGTTTTGACACAATTTTTATGGAAAATAGAAAAAGCTGTTAAAACATTAATTGCTTTTTTTTTTTTCCTTTTCCCGTAAAAGCTCTTTAAATTGATTATTAATTATTGCCCTAAGGGCATCCGTTAGCATTTTCCATAGTTTATTAACAATTGTTTTAAGGACACCTATTAACATGACCCTGAAAAGAAAATGTAGACTTCCACCATAATCTGCGGACCTGGTAAGCTCCCTATAATACGCATACATGTTAGTGTGAAAGTTTGAGTCATTGTCAGTTATCACCAACTAAATAAACACAATTTGTATGGGAGTTGCTAATGGGGTGCACGAACTTCAGGATCGATTGGTACTATTTTATCTTAAAGAATCCCAATTAATGAAGGCGGCATTGGCATTAAGGACTAAAGTATGATCATATGATTAATATATATCAGAGCAGAATTTTAAGAGTCACCGACTTGGGAAATGCATGCAGAATTGAGAGAGAAACGAGAACATGGGGATTAGATTTCAAGGTTTTCAGTGTTGGTCAAATTCTCAGAAATTACATTCCTGAATCATGGGCCTCGTTGGTTACCCAAAAAATAAATATAAAAAATTTATATAAAAAAAAGTTATGTAGAATGGAGTATGGACCATTTCTGATCCATTTGGTTTGGGTTAAACTTTAAAAAGGTAATCACTAACACAATTTGGTGTGTGTGTGTGTGTACACTATTATGTGTTCTCCAACAAAAGTTGTCCTTGTGTATACTGAACTGTAAGTATGTTCTCCAACATAGATCTAGTAGAAGTGGAGGTAGATGTAGATGGATTAGGATCCACAGCAGCAGTGGGATCCACATACGCCTCAGCTGGAGGATCACCAGAAGGAGGATTTCTAGATGCATCACCTGTAGAAGACTCGACTTTAGGGTGTTTAGAGCTAGCTTTTAATTGAGCAGCCCTTTGCCTAAGAAAGGTGGCACCAATAGGAGCTATGATATGTATAGGCTCAGAAGCAGGAAAGTCCTCTAAACCTAAATCTAGGAGGATCCTATGAATGAAAACAGGGAAGAACAAACCATGTGATTTAGCATTACTCCTATGGACCTCTACAAGAGAACGAATAAAAAGAGTAGGAAAACTCATAGGAGCATCAGTGATGAGAGCGTACAAAAACACACATCTCTCAATGGGAATCGTATGAATATGAGAGATAGGCCAGATACTATGACAAGAAATCTTAAAGAACAGATAATTGAGCTCAGTAAGCTTATGAGTAGTAATCCTAGGATCAGTACCCCAACTAATGGTAGTACCCGTGAGAAGTGATATGATGTCATCAATGGGAGGAAATTCTGTGTAAGGATACACAGGCTGCTGTACCAAAGGTACATTGAGAGTTGTAGCCACTACTTCACGGGTAATGACAAACTCTTCACCCCTTATCCAAGTCTTCATAAAGTGAATATTGGAGTCATCGGTGTGAATAGAGAGGTTTGAATAAAACTCTCTAATCAATGCAGGAGGAGGAGGATGTTCGACATCCAGAAGAGGTAACCAACCTCGACTCTTAAAATTCCTACGAATTTCAGAATTCACCTCATCTAGAATGACCTTTCCCTCAGCCCAAATAGACCTAAAGATGATTAACTTCTCAAAGGTATCCTGATTAGACTTAAACTGAAATCTAGTCCTTTCAAAATCAGAAGAAAAGAAGGAGGTAGTGTTTTTTTTTTTTTTTTTTTTTTGCTCTAGTTTTCCTAACCATGACTCTAAGAATAGGAAGGAAAATAAAAAACAAAAACAAAACACAGCACAACACAAAAATCAAGGGCAGACTGCATTAGAAAGGGTTAGAGCACAATATATATTAAAAAATTGACAAACTATATGATGCATGCGCTAATGCATAAAATTTGTTCAATTTTCAAATTTCACCAAAAATTGGCTTAAACAAAAGAGTTTTAACCAAAAACCCCAAATTTTGAAAAACCCACTTTTCAAAACCAAATCAAATTGATCGATTAAACATTATACTAGTTGGAAAAAAACATATAATGGCTTTGTTAGGTTCTAAAATTTAGAAACGATTGGCAAATCGTGAACACAAACTTGTCTAGATATAGATCCTAGAGTCTATAGGTTTCATTAGACAATGTTCAAGGTGATTCAAGTCAAGATTCAAGAACAAGTAAGCTGCAGAAAGAAGAATTCAGAAATTGCCTAGTTCGATCGATCGAGAAACAGGCTCGACCGATCGAGAATCGTATCTGCAGAATTTTAAGTTGGCCCAAACAGCAGTTCAAGCCCATTAAGGATTAGGATTTCAGATCTACTTCTCCCACTATATAAAGGAAACCCTAAGCACGTTTCTCATAAGGATTTTCAGAGAAAGAAGAGTGTGCCTCTTTTGTATTTAGAGTTTTGTTCCTAAAAAGCTCTCTCATATCTTCTACCGGTGTTATTCCTTAAAGAATCTCAAGATCCAGTGTTGTAAAAGTTTAAGGATCAACGTTTAAGGAGATCCAAAACCTTTGAGTGGAGTTTCAAAGTCACAAGCAGGTGAGCTTGTGTTTTTGCAAAGGCCAAAAAAAGTAGTTCGTGGATTCGGAGCTGTCACGTGATCGTGGTAGTAAGTTTTCTACTCGAGGTAGCAATAGGATGTTAGTGGTCTAAGTCGCTATTGTACAAACTTCAATTCTTTCTAGTGGATTTGCTATTTTACCTTGAGGATAGCTAGGTTAAATCCTCCTCCAGGTTTTTTACCGGTTTGGTTTTCCTGGGTCATCATATCATTGTGTTCTTTATATTTCCGCTGCTCTGCATGATATGATTGTTATTGTTTTAATCTAGATCTGAATAATAAACCTAAGTATTCACTTGGCTAATTAATTAGGTTAAACAATCTAGTTTACAGAGGTCTAAATTCTAACAGGCTTAATCCATCAATTTCACAAGTCACTTTCAACAATTTAAGCTTAAATGAACAAAACCCCCAATTTTGAAAAATTTCAAGCCCTAGATTGATCAAATTAATGCATGGGAATCATGTATATATCATCCAAGAACAAAAACCCATTGATCAAATTTGATTAAAAACAAATAGAAAATCAAAATCCCCAAAAATTCCTTTGTTCTAAAATTATGAGGAAAATGCATGAAAATTGAAAATAAATGAAAAAAGGAAGGGTATTTAGGTCTTACCTATACTTGAGGACAAAAACCCTTGAAGATTTGAGGAGGAAAATGACAAAAAAAATTCTTGGATTGGATCGGTCGAGAGAGAAAGGGACTAAAAGAAAAGAAAGATTTTTGAACTTTTGAAGAAGATGTGATGTGAAACCTTTTTATTTTTCTTTCTTTTTGAAACTCGATCAATCGAGTACCAATCAGGTACTGATAGAACCAGACAGAGAGTTCCCTTTAAAATAGCTTACATTTTCAATCGATCAAAAAAATAACTTCGATCGATCAAAATCTGAATAAAACAGATTCGATTGATCGAGAACCGATCGAGCCAACCTGAGACCAAGCTTTAAAAATCAAGGGATTTTCGATCGGTCAAAAAACACATTCGATCGAATGAAATTTTGGAAATTTGAATTTTTGAAAAACTACAAAAGATTATGCAGAAACAACTCAACCCTAGTAATTTCATGAATGAAATGCATGAGAATGATTTTAAAAGTTTTTCAAAAACATGAATTTTCAACCTAGAACTTCAAAACAAGATTTTTTAAACTCTTACCTCAAAATTTTCAACCCTTGAACATATTTAGTATCAAAATCATAGAATATATAATCTTGGATGGCCAAACCAAATTCACACACAATTTCATGTACTAAGTTTAGCAAATAATAACTTGTGAAGTGTGTGCAACTAGTAACAGCATAAGATACATGTGGGGTGATATGTAGATAGTAATCAATCACAATTTCTACATTATTCATCACATAAATTTGAAAGTGACTATCACCTAAAGAGTTACATCATATAACTCCCACATCTCTTAGAAAATAAGCTTGCAATCATGCATTTTTTTATTTAGCCTTATTGTATACAAACATATATATTTTTTTCTTTATTTTTTTTATTTTATTTTAAGGCTACACCTTATTTTCTTTTTGTGCATGTGCTACACTTTCTCGAGCACAAAATCTTATGATATGCACTAAAGTATTCATGATTAGCTAGTAAATAGTGGTGAGATAGCTATTTATGTCTTTCTTTAAGAATTTTTTAGTCCTTACAATCAAAAGCATGTGACTTCAAAATCAAGAGCATATGATCAAACACTATAAACACTCACTTAAACATGCACTACATAGCTAAAACTAGCAAAATGCAGAAAAATAAGCTCATCTAAGCTAAACAAGGTACACAGGCATGTTATGCAAAGATAATATGGCCAACCTTAACTACACATCCATGAGGTGTAATACAAAACACATCCTTCCACTTTCCTTTTCTCTTTATTATTATTATTATTATTATTATTATTATTATTATTATTATTATTATTATTATTATTATATGAAAACGAAAACAACCTAATATGAAATGCATGAATGTAATGCAATGCAAATCCTAGAAACAAAAGAAAACAAGGAAGCAAAAAAAAAAAAAAAAAAAATGGTCACAAAGGATTTTGAGATGAAACACAAGGACCATGTCAGAAAGACTCAATTAGATTGAGCCTATTGCATCCATAACTTCTTAGATGCAACTTTGATTTTGGAGTTATTATTTAGATTAGAATGATGAGCAACTTTAGCATTGGTATAAAGATTTAAAACGTTTACCAATTCACCAATAAGTACCATAGGATCTTATGCTTGAGGCACATGTAGTTTTTGCTTAGTTGCTCGCATAGCAGCTTGCAACTTGAAATAGTTTGGGCAAGTATGCCCATCTTTTCCACAAAAATGATAAACCCACAAAGGTCTATCATGCTTTTTACCCTTAGGTAAGTTAGAACTCTTAGGCTTAGGCTCTTTAAGATCTACTTTAATCTTTGCAGGAGCAGGAACTTCTTCTTTTGGCTTTACAACTTCTATCTTAGATGGTTAAGAAGAAGGAACAAAGTTTGTGGAATAAGTTTCAGACTCAAAAATACTATGAAAAAAACCTAAACCAGATTTTTCTAAGGGAGACTTCTGAATACTCAACATGTGATCAAGTTTAAAACCAGCAGACCTATTTGACTATTCTCTAACAACAGACAACTCTAGTTCTAGGTTCTTAATTTTGTCAACCAACTTAATATTTTCAGCCTTCACCTTATTTACCAGTTCATTAGCATCAAGCAAATTCAGCAATAAGTTTTTCTTATCTTGTTCAAGAATGGCTATCTTCTTTAGCCCTAAATCCACACTCATTGCATCCTTTGCAGCAACCTTGCATAGTTTGTTATAAGTTTCTTGCAAGTCAACACTCTCAGATAGTTCCCCATTAGAAGGTTTCTCTTTAACCGAATCACTTTCATTAACTACAGTAGTAGCTGTGAAAGTAAAAAAGTTTCCATCTTCATCACTTCCAGACTCGTGATCAGAAACTTCAGCATCACTAAGGGTTACAGCCATAGCTTTACCATTTGCTCTCAAGAATGTTGGACATTCTGATTTCACATGACCATACCCTTGGCAACTAAAACATCGTTGACCTAGAGAATTACTAGAAGATTGAATCTTTTGATTTTTCAGTATTATTGATTTTAGTTGGTTCATTTTTCTTAGAGTTCTTAGGTTTAGCATTGTTTTTACTTCTTGCCTTCTATTGTTATTCCTGAGAAAGTTTCTAAAGTTCTTGGAAAGATAGACAGTCTCTGTAGAAAAGAGTTCATCATCAAATCCATTATCATCAACATCATCAACTGACTTAAGAGCCATTGATCTGGATTTATTAGTTTTGGGTAGGTCTAACTCATAGGACTATAGAGATTCTACAAGTTCAGCAACAGGGATGGAGTCCACATCCATACTTTTAGTAATGGTAGTTACTTTGGGTCTAAAGTCCTTAGTTAAGGATCTAAGAATCTTCCTAACTATCTTAGGTTGATCATAAATTTCACCCAAATTATATGTAGAATTAACAACAGCATTTAGTTTAGCATAGAATTCATCAAAAACTTTCATCCTTAGACATTCTAATGCTTTCAAACCTAGTTGTCAACTATTGCAACATATTTATTTTAACTGCCTTTGTGCCTTCATGCACAATTTGAATAATTTTCCATGTAGTATGAGCAACCTCAACATTTAAGATTCTCCTAAACTCTTCCATAGAAACAGCATTAAAGATAGCGTTCATAGCTTTGCTACTAAAAGTGGCTGCTTCTTTTTGGGACGTTGACCACTCACTAACAGGAGTAGTCAGCTCCTCCCATCCGCATTCAACGGAGTTCCACACCCTCTCATCTATAGATTTCAAGAAGGTTTTCATCCTAACCTTCCAATAGGCATAGTTATTCCCATCAAAGTGTGGAGGAATCACAAGAGAGTGACTATGTTCCCTGACAACAGGGCTTAACAAACAACTCTAAGATCAAGAGATCTAACACAAGAACTAACCCGCTCTGATACCACTTATTAGGTTTAAGACCCCTTGTCCCAATATGTTTAACCTAATATTAAGCCAAGTTGATTAACAAATTTGTTATTCAAGTTTAGGTTAAACAAATATGAGCAAAACTAATATAATATAGAAAGTAAAGAACACAAGAACTGATGACCTAGGAAAACCAAATCGGAAAAAAACTTGGGGAGGATTTAACCTAGCTATCCTCAAGGTAAAAACAGATCCATTGTGAAAGAATTGAAATTTTACAAAAGCACTTAGACCACTATCATTCTAATGCTACCTCGTGTAGAAAACTTATTACCATGACCATATGACAACTCCGATTCCATGAACTTTTTCTTTCCTTGAATCTGCAACAAACACAAGTTCTCCTACTTGTGACTTTGAGACTTCACTCAAAGGTTTTGTTGTTCCTTGAATGTTCTTTATGTAGCAACTGAAACAACCATCAAGTTCTTGATGTGAATCTTGATCTTGATAGCTCTATGTGTGTTTGAAGGTACAAACTTCTCAGATCTCACAAAAAGACTCAATACACAACTCAACAAAGACTTCTAAAACATAGTTAGGGTTTTTTTCTTTTATACTAGGAGTGAAACACTTAACCCTACACGTCATATGGGCTTGGGCTAAACTTTTGCAGAATTTTCTGGGTTGCGATTCTCGATCGATCGAGCTTTACTTTCGATCGATCGAGTCTTGCAGTTTTACACAGTAAATTCCTACAAAACACTCAATTCAAACTTACACTTAAACCAATTTTAAGCAAGTCTAAACCTAGACTCATTGTTTTGATCATAATTTACTAACATATACAAAATGAAGTTCTAATACATTTAGTTCCAAAAGTTTTAGAACCTAACAACCTCACATTTTCTCACATTTTCAAATTTTTTCAAGGTACAAGTATAAATTAGCACATTTTTAGCAAAAAGTTAAATAAACTGATTTCAAACAGACCCTTAGTCATCCTTAGAAATGTGTATTGAAATGGGAAACACGTCACAAGGCAATCAATCTAGGAGTCTAGTGCTATTTACACGGCAAGTTTTGTGGTGTACACAGGAGGTTAAGACTAAGAGTTCAAGAATTGTAAAGTTAGGTCAACAGCTCTGGAATCAGGATTACTGGAGTTCCAGTCATAAACGTATACTATATAGGTATTGGTATTACCAAACCGGAATAAATACAATTTCTTATTGTCACAAGATAATTTTTATAAACGAAAAGTGTATTCTTTGACCAGAAGGTGTAAAAACAACAACAAAAATTATCAATTGAAAACACTTCTTCTTGTGCAAATCTAATGAAACATTAGTACAATAACTTGTGGACATCGTACATTATTGAATCCGTTGATTCTTTGAAAGGTACGGTTATGAATGGCAATAGAAAGCAAGTTTGGTGATAAGTCACGTCACGTGGCTAGTGTCAGACCCAATGCCCTGAGTAGCGATTGCAGAAAATAAATACCAGATCTCCATGCATGCGTTTTAGAATTTTAAAATTGATGTAGGAGTATATGAAGGAAAGAAATTGTAGTCGGAAAAAATTTCAGAGCAATGAACCACGTTAAGAATTCTTACTGCGCAGTTTTCCTAGCACTCTAGCAGGACTGAGATTTTTTGAATCCTAGCGTGTAAGATTAAAATAACCTAATAATAATAATAATAATAAAGGTAAATTTCAGTAAACACCCTTGAGATTTGGATTAATGACTATCAAGTCCTAGAGATTTTTAAAGTGATAAATTTGGCCCCTATACCCAAGTTGGTTCCTAAACACCATTAAGAACCATTACTTTTGTTTTTCTTCTCCCTCACAGACCTCTCTCAGCCAAGAGACCCACAACAGCAATGGCTTGGTGGTTCCTTTGTTTCTCATGGCCAAAACCCCACTCTCCCATACCTTTTATTCTCTCTAAACCATATCTACCCCTTTGGTTGTTCTCTCTCTCTTTCCTATGTTCTCACACAAGAAACCCTGGGCTAAAGCTTGTTTTAGGCAGTGATTGTTGGTCGTTTGGGTTTAAGGGCGATGGGTGGGTCGTGAAGGTGGTACCATGGTGGATAGCGGCTACTTGTTGGGTCATGCTGGACCAAATTGGTCACTTTACCCTTCTTTGTTACCCCACTTGATGTTTTGTCCCTCTATGTTACCCTTCTCCCTTCATTCGTCCCCCTCCCTCTTTAACCTCAGATCTGTTGCCACCACCACCGACTATAAAACCCAGCCAAACCCATAGCAATAAAACCCTAACCCTTCAACAAAACCCAAATCCAAAAAACCACTACCCCATCGGAACCCATAACCACCCCTATTATAAATCCACCTCACCAGAACCCACCACCACCACTAAAAGCCACAACTGGCCATAAAACCTAAAAACCCACAACAAACCAACCACACATTAGAGCCCACTACCACCAAAAAATCAACAACAAACCAAAACCAACCATCAAAGACCCACCACCACTACAAAACAACCCCAAATCACAACCCATAGCTACCACACCCACGCACCATTGAGAAGAAGAGAGGCATGGATGAGAGAGAGAGAAATAGAAGGATGAGAGGGAGGAGAGTGGGTCAGGTTGGAGCGAGAGAGAGAGAGAGAGAGAGAGAGAGAGAGAGAAATAGGAACAGAGGTTAAAGGTGTTAAGGATTAAATTATCTTTAGGGACTAAATTGGTCACTTTTAAAATATTTTGGACCTGATTGTCATTAACCCAAACCTCAGGGGTGTTTACTGGAATTTACCCTAATAATAATAACAATTGATGATGTGTGAACTCAGTAAGTTAAATGCTTCGGGTTTCAACGGCAGTTGGATGTTCTCAAAAGAAAGAAAGAGACTATCGAAGATGACCGGGGTGAACTGGCCAAGGACCCTCCAATGTTTAAGTCAATTTTCTCTCTAGGACTCAAGTTTTGTCAGTGGATGAATAGTAAAACATTCCTTGATCTGGTAAGATTGGGTCCTTTCCATAAAGAGTTTGGAGTTGGTCTACTTGTTAGGTGTCATTTGTTGTGGTTTATGCCCTAAAATCTAATTTATTGGCATGTCATAAATAATTAAATTGTTTAATTATATGAGACTATTTATAAATGAACTAATGGGACATTATCTTAATCCATGAGATGCATAGTATGCGATTTATGTGAAAAGTTACAGAAACTTAGAATTTTAGTTTGTAGTCAGTGATGAAATTGGGCATTTCATTTACGAAGACTATAACATATCAACTAAGATGATTTGTCTTAATCATGGAAGTGGAGACTTCTAGTTGATATGTTTTAAGAGTTAAGACATATTGAACTGGACCGTTTTGAAATTTATTATTCTCCTAACAACTGTCAAATGAATAATAAATCCCACGACTTCTATTTACATCAACTCTAAATCCTGAGAGAATAATAGACTTGATCATGAGATGTAGGTTGCTTTGATATATCAGGAGTGAGATCTATAAGTTACGGTCAAAACCTCAGTATGTTGGGCACCTGCATTTAATGTTGATGGAACATATATTCTCAAGATGGAATTCATAATCTTTTAACGGAGATATAAAATATTCCATTGAGATAAGTTTAATAGGTTTGGTTATTCAGAGTGTTGGGCCCAACCACTTTAGTAAGGAGTTACTAAAGTATATATTTATGAAATTGGATTTCATAAATATATTATGAATAACATAAAGGATTAAACTGGGTACTCAAGGATTAAGATGTAGTAATCTTTAAAGTGGCAGTCTATATTCATGACTTTGTATTACCATGAATATTTTAATGAAGGGGTTGCATGTATAATAAAGTCTTAGGATATAATTTATTAATAAGGTTTAGAGTGCAATTATATTCTTATAGTAGTATTGAATATAATTAATGGTAACTTTGGACTTGTCAAGAGTTAACAGAAATGCCCAAGGCCCATTGAAGCTAGAGTCTTATTTGTTCCCTTTTAGTCCTACTCCAAGCCATATACTAGAGCCCAGTTGGAATGGTCCAAAAGGCTAGCCTAATTAGATAATCAGTTATATATAAGGAGAAAAACATACAGAGTTTTATAAGTCCTTTCATAAGTGTTTTTCATTAAGATTACACAAGGAATGAAATGGTTTGTATGTGAGTGTTGGACACTCTCTTATTCTCTCCTTAGAAACTGATTGAGAGACCACACTTCTTGGGCATTAAGTGGAATTGGAGTGAAGATTAAAAGTTTTCCCAACTGCTTTTTGGTTTTCGGTAGTGCATGGGAAACTTGCTATTTATGTTTTAATTGTGGTTTACGATGTGGATATATTTAGAGATTCATGGCTTTAGTTTTAAATGGAACTGGTATATCGGTCAAGCATGTGTATTTTGTTTTGCACTGCTTGGATATAGTTGGTAACTAAATTTTCTTTGATGACCATTGCCGATGCCGTTTCTTATATGTGGAATTCAGTTTTACGAAGTGGTCATGATTATGTCTCTTAATATATGCCGTGTTTTGATAGTGTCTATGTTAGGCATGAACACGATAGTCTTTGAATTAGGGATGAACACAAAAAACTATAAAGCTTATGATAGAGTTTGATGTGTTGTTCTCTTGCCTTCTTGGAATGCATTGATTAATATATGAGATATGTTAGGTTCTAAGAATTAGGAACTAATGTATTAGAACTTCATTTTGTAATGTTGGCAAACCATGATCAAAACGATTTTAGTCTTGTTTAGACTTGCTCAAAGTATGGGGTTTTCATGTAAAGTTGGAATTGAGTTACTGCAGAATTTACTGTGCATTTCTGCCTGGCTCGATCGATCGAAAATTAGACACGACCGATCGAAAGTCGTGTAGAATGTTTTTTTCTGCAGAATTTTCGACTCAGCCTTAGTCCATTTAATGTGTAGGGTTTTATGTTTTGCCCTAAGTATAAAAGGGAAAACCCTAGTCACGTTTTTAGAGTTCTGAATAGAGTGTTTGTGAATCTTATTTGTGAGATCTAGAGGTGTTTACTTTCACATACACTTAGGGTTTCTCAAGAGCTTGGTAATCTTTCAGTTGCAGAATCAAGAGCTTCAAGATATACAAGCAGGTGTGCTTGTGCTTTGCTGAGAATTCAAGGAAAGTAGTCCGTGGACTCGGAGCTGTCACATGGTCGTAGTAGTAAGTTTCCTACTTGAGGTAGCAATAGGATGTTAGTGGTCTAAGTCGCTATTTTACAAACTTCAATTCTTTCTAGTGGATTTACTGTTTTACCTTGAGGATAACTAGGTTAAATCCTCCCAAGTTTTTTATCAGTTTGGTTTTCCTGGGTCATCATATCATCGTGTTTTTTATTTTTCCGCTGCTCTACATGATATGATTGTTATTGTTTTAATCTAGATCTGAATAATTTACCTAAGTTAATCACTTTGCTAAATAACTAGGTTAATCTGTATGTTTAAGGGGTCTAAACTTCTAACAAGATATATATATATATATATATATATTGGTTCGTGTTATTCCATGAAGCCCATGATCATGTCTTTTGTTTATGGTGCCATGTTATGCTTAATCATATAAGAGTTGAAGCACTAGATCCTTTCTTATGGAATTGTGTGCTTGACATCATTGGATTAAATGAATATATGTATAGATTCATGTCCGGATATATAAAGCATTGGTGTTGTGATTTCGGTTCATGATTACATATATTTACATAGGCGTGATGTTATTTTGGAGATTAAGTTTTTATGATTTATAGTGTTCTTAATGAATTAAAGGTTCTTGATAATGATCTTGAAAAGCTATTAAAAACTTCCTTAGAAAAATTCTAGAAATTCAAAATTCACAAAGCTCAATCGATCGAGAAGCGATCAAGCATCAAGAACTTTTCTTATTCGATCGAGATACATGTTCGATCGATCGAGATTGAAAATTCAGAGGCTTGATCGATCAAGAAGCAATTGAGAACCAGGAATTCAGAATTTTCTAAATGTTTTTCACATGTATAAAAGTAAGGTTATGTGATTAATTTTATAGTTCTTAAAAGTTAAGGACATTTATTAATCATTATCTAACTAAAAGACCTAATGAGATCAGAGATGTTAGTTAAATAGAACTCTTAGTCCTAAATTGTTTTATGATTAAAAGTCCTTAATTTATTTTAATTAGAGGTTTTTAATGAGATTAAAATTCTAATTAAAAGGTATATAGTTTCTAATGAGATTAGAATCTTTTATTTAGTAAATTAAGGATAGAGTTCTATATAACTAATTTTTGATTCATTAGTGTTTAAGGAATCCTAAATAGTTTAGGACTTCCATTTTAGTTAGTGATTCTAATAAGATTAGAGTCTTCAACAAGTGCAACGTTATTAGTTGTGATAAGGTTATTAGTTGTGATGAGATCACAATTATGGAAGAAAAACCCAAATAACGAGTAGGAGTACTAAAATAACCCTTTTGTTATGTTTATTGTAATGTGAATAGGTACCTTGTCTTGACTTCGAGTCTTGCATTCCAAGCAGAGGGTATTTACTTCACGGATTACAAGGTAAACTTCTTTATGATTGCGCGAATGTTCGTTACTCTATTGTGACGTGACTTAGTTACATCACATTGAATTTAAACAGTTAAACACATTTGATGTGTAGGGTTAAAATTGTGATTAGATCACAATGATTTCAGGACAATCCACTTGTTTTAAAATTTCTAGTGGGAGAGAGATACAAGGGTTGGATCTCACAGCCTCCATTGTCAGTTCATAGTGGTGTGGGATAAACATCTCGTCTTGGCCTTGAGCCTTGCGTTCCATGCAGAGGATGTTTACTTCATGGTACTACAAGATTAAACTTCAAGGTTTATAGTGGTGTGGGCAAGCACCTCATCTTGGCCTCGAGCCTTGCGTTCCATGCCTGGTGTTTTGCTTCATGGTACTACAAGATTAAACCTTACAATGGTAGAGTTATGTGGCTACACATGGTTCTAGGCAATGGTGTACTCTAAATTAAGTTTGATAGTATCCTCTATGCTGAGTTCTTGCTATATTACTTAGAGGCTAAAGGAAAAGAGTTGTGTGGCTACACATGGTTCTAGGCAATGGTGTACTCTAAACTAAGTTTGGTAGTATTCTCTATGCTGAGTTCTTGCTTTTATTACTTAGAGGCTAAAGGAAAAGCGGCAAATTATTTTTGTTTGGTAAGAGTTACCATGATAGCATTAATAATGAGAATATTTCTTGCCTGATCATAGTAGTTGGTATTCACTCTATGCTGAGAAATATTAATTGCGAGTTCCATATTATATGGTTTTCGGGTTCCATATTATATGACTATGAATGCAAAATAATAATGTCCTTGTAATTATGTTTATAGTCTTAAAATAAAGTTGTCATATTGTTTTGTTCTCTAACTATTTTTTTTAATAGAATCACATTAACTAAGAAATAATTTTGGACATGGTGCTTAAAGAAGCTGAAATACATATATATGTTTCGATTCAGCATTGTCGTAATTTCCTATGCATGATGCATTTATGGAAGATAGCTTATGATGTAATCATAGTCTCCATTGAAATGCTAAAATGTTGCATTGGCTTCTATCTCAATTGTGCTACTGCATGAGATGCAAGAGTTAGTACTAGACTTAGACTTTATATTAAGTCTAAATAGATGTTTGGTATGAATCATATTGAGTGCTACGAAAGGCTTAAGAAGTTCCAATTCTA
This sequence comes from Lithocarpus polystachyus, assembly GCA_033629205.1. Lineage (NCBI taxonomy): Eukaryota > Viridiplantae > Streptophyta > Magnoliopsida > Fagales > Fagaceae > Lithocarpus > Lithocarpus polystachyus. The sequence goes on from CM066166.1 coordinate 53,469,209, forward strand.
TATATTTTTATGAGAATATTTTTTTTTAAATGAATTGGAATTCTTGGATGTAGAGATTAAATGTTAATCTCATATGGATATGATCCACAAGTCCTTGTTAGAATCATTTGATCAATTCAGATTGTTTTGTAAATAATTTTTTTTTCTGTTATCTGAATTGATGAGTGAGTTCTACGCAACGGAAGACATCCTAAAAGCTAAGGCTAGGATCAATATGATTTAATTCAAATTCTTAGCCTGAACTGAAAGGTAAGGGTGGTAAGAAGAGGAATTATAATATCAAACATTTGGACAGGCTAGATGCCTTAGTAGTTGCCAAAAGGAAATTAGACTCAAAAGTATAACAAAAAAGAAAGTGTTTTTGTTTTGGTAAAGCTAATCATTGTCCATGATTGTTTTCTAGATGGAAATTTACATGTTTTACTTTTTAAAGAGAAAGTTTACATGCTTTGTAATTGTATGTTTCGGTACTTATGTCTAGATCTTATTTTTATTTTTATTTTTATTTTTTGATAAGGTCTAGATCTTATTAATCTAAATGATATTCAAGATTGGTGAAAGATGGGCTTTTAGAACCATTATTTTGTTATATTCCCAATCTGTGAATTTTATTTAGAGGATAATAAGATTTAGGGCTCTTTTTTGTAAAGGAATAAAGTTCCAATGACTTCTTTAAGTCAGTGCATACATAAAGGAGGAATAGGGCTCTTTTAAAGGTAGATTGTTCTAGAAGAAGAATGTCAGAATTTGTTAAAAGGCAACTATAAAATACATTTAGAAATGAGATGGTTGTATTAAATACACCACAAGACATTATTCTGTAGATAACTATTACACTGATACAATATCGTAGTAGAAGGATTATTAAATAAATTCATACTTTTGGAATAAACTTTTAAAGTCATTCCACAAGGATATGAATTTGATCCTCGGTCCTACGTAGAGGCAATAGATGAAATGAATATGAATTACTAGATCAAGGTTATGAGAATAGAATTAGATTCTATTTAAAGTCTAGAACTTGTAGAGGCGCCTAATGGCATTAAGCCTATTGTTTTCAAATAGGTCTGCAAGAAAATGAGATTGATAGATTTGAAGGTACAAATCTTCAAAGTCAAGACTAATGGTGAACAGATTTATTCAGAAAGAAATTATTCAACTATGAAAAGATTTTTTTACCAATAATCAAGTTTGACTCTATCTAGATTCTCTTATCCATTATATTTCATTTGGATGAAATATAGCAATGGATATCAAGAAAGCTTCTTTTAGTAGCAATTTTGAGAAAGACATCTATATAATGTAACTAGACTTGTACATAGCAAAGAAACAGTAGTGATTAGTATGCAAATTGCTTAAAGTCCATATTTGGACTAATGCAAGCATCTAGGTCATAAAATATCATTTTTGATCAAGAAATCAAATTTTTTGATTTTGATCAAGTATTAAAAGGCCTAATGTGTGTAAAGTTATATAGAATAATAAATTTCTTAATGTATGTTGATGACATTCTAATCATTTAGAATGATGTAGAGTTATTGTCATCAATGAAGTTTTGGTTGTCTAGTCCAGTTTGATATAATGTACCTGGGAAAGACTGGTCACATTCTAAGAATTAAACTTTGGTTAAAATTCAGATATTAGGATGTTAAGTCTATCTCAAACTACTTAAATAGATTAGATTTTAGCCAAGTATAGCATGTAATCCTTCAAGAAAGTATTCTTTCCTTTTAAGATTGAAGTTCCTTTATAAAGGACTAGAGTCCTAAGACATATAAAAGGAATAGCATATTAAGACGGTTCCTAATATCAAATCAATAGGAAGTCTTTATGCTATGCTGAATACCAGGCTAAATATCTATTTTGCGGTGGGCATGGTAAGCAAATATCAATTGAATCAAAGATCACTAAATCTAGTGGGAGTAAAGCATACATTCAAATATCTTAGGAGAATGAGAGATTATATGCTTGTCTACAAAAGTGAGGTTTTGATGGTTATTAGATGTACAAATATTGCCTTATAGTATAATTGTGATTCATGAAGTTGGACTTCAAGATATGTGTTCATCCTATGTGGTGAAGATACACATTAAGTGTAAGTAATATCTCATTAGAAAGATATGAGTACTTGGGTAGTAGTAGAAAAGATAATTTATACAATAAATCTGATTGAACCTTGTTTCCAAATCTTGCCTTAGAGTGACTATGAATTACTCTAAAAATGGGAGACAAGTGTCGGATATATGATAAATTGTCTTTGAGAGCAAGTGGGAGATTGTTGGGGTTTATGCCCTAAAATCCAATTTATTGGCATGTCATAAATAATTAAATTGTTTAATTATATGAGACTATTTATAAATGAACTAATGGGACATTATCTTAGTCCATGAAATGCATAGTATACGATTTATGTGAAAAGTTACAAAAGATATAAATCACAAGTTCTTTGTAAACTCAGAATTTTAGTTCGTAGTTGGTGATGAAATTGGGCATTTCATCTGCGAAGACTATATCATATCAACTAAGATGATTTGTCTTGATCATGGAAGTGGAGACTTCTAGTTGATATGTTGATATGTTTTAAAAGTTAAAACATATTGAACTGGACCGCTATGATTTTATTATTCTTCTAACGGCTGTCAAATGAATAATAAATCTCACAACTTCTACTTACATCAACTCTAAATCTTGTGAGAATAATGGACCGAATCATGAGATGTAAGTTGCTTTGATATATCAGTAGTGAGATCTATAAGTTTCAGTCAAAACCTCATATGTTGGGCAGCCGCATTTAGTGTTGATGGAACATATATTTTCAAGATGGAATTCATAAACTCTTAACGGAGATATAAAATATTCCCTTGAGATAATTTTAATAGGTTTGGTTATTCAGAGTGTTGGGTCCAACCACTTTAGTAAAAAGTTACTAAAGTATATATTTATGGAATTGGATTTCATAAATATATTATGAATAACATAAAGGATTAAACTGGATACTCAAGGATTAAGATGTAGTAATCTTCAAAGTGGCAGTCTATATTCATGACTTTGTATTACTACGAATATTTTAATGAAGGGGTTGCATGTATAATAAAGTCTTGGGATATAATTTATTAATAAGGCCTAGAGTGCAATTATATTCCTATAGTGGTATTGAATATAATTAATGGTGACTTTGGACTTATCAAGAGTTGACAGAAAAGCCCAAGGCCCATTGAAGCTAGAGTCTTATTTGTTCCCTTTTGGTCCCACTCCAAGCCACATACTAGAGCCCAATTGGAATGGCCCAAAAAGGCTAGCCCAATTAGATAATCAGTTATATATAAGGAGAGAAACATACAGAATTTCATAAGTCCTTTCATAAGTGTTTTTCATTAAGATTACACAAGGAATGAAATGGTTTGTATATGAGTGTTGGATACTCCTTTATTCTCTCCTTAGAAATTGATTGAGAGACCACACTTCTTAGGCATTAAGTGAAATTGGAGTGAAGATTAAAAGTTTTTCCAAGTGCTTCTAATACTTTGTTTTGAATTTCACTACACCAAGGTATGCTTTCTATTCTTTGTTCTAGAATTTAAGGTTACATGTTATCTCTCATGAATAAAGTAGATCCGTGTTTGTTGCTTCCGCTGTGTGTTTTATATGAGATACAAAACCAAATTTTCCAACATCACTAACATCATGGGAGATGTGTGGATTTAGTGGGGAAGGTGGAGCAAATTTCAGAGAATTTACCCCAAGTTTCAAGGTAAAGTATCGTGATCTAACCATTTGTGATCAGTGGAAAACACTTAGAATTTTACTAAGTTTTTTCGGTCATCCATACTGTTAGGGCATATGTGGATCATGTTAAAAACATGTCATTTAAAATTGGCAAATTCTTTAACAAAACGCACTTTACTTGTACTTGGGTAGATCTAGGATGGTTTGAGTTTGCAAGAAACATTTTGTTCAAGTAAAAAGTTAAAGCCATGCAAATCTGTTCAAGAATCAAGTAAAGAAGTGTTGTATTTTAAATCTCGATAGATAGCTTGACATATTGTATCTATCGAGGTTTAAAAGGAGTTTTTAGCCTGATGCTCGATACCTGCTCGACGGATACCCTATCTATCGAGGATTACTTAAATCAGATTTTCAGATCCGTTTTTCACGCATATCCATATTATGTGTTTAGGTTTTATTTTCTCACAACTCTAGATATATATATAGATTATATTAAGGGTCGTCTCAGTTTTTGAAACTTGATGTAGAGGTTTTATTCATGCATATTGTGACTGGAGACAATTTGCCATAGTTCATCTTTCTCTTGAAGAAGTTGCCGCGTTTGTATGCCGTAGGGTTTTGTAACTAAGGAGCCTTTTGATCTTCATCGTGTGGATGAACTGAAGAACTTTGCAGCCAATATCCTTCTCAAGTTAGTGTGTTAGTCACGTACTAGGATCCGCGTATTGATTGGTTAGTCACGTACTGGGAGCCGTGCATTGAAAGGAAAGATTGTCACTACATTACAAGTCCAATTGGGTTTTGGGGTAAGGGTTCAACTTTAGGTTGGTATAAGGTACTGGGATTCATTTACTTGTAACCGCTTGTTTTGATAACAGTAGATTCTCGGGAATGGTTACCTTAAATTCACCTAGTGCAATTTTGCCTCGGTGGTTTTCCCTATTCGTAAACAAATCACCCATGTTAAATTTATTTTCCGCTGCATTTCGTTATTTGGTGATTAGTCTGTGCTACCACGCTTATTGTATGTAATTGAATCTAATTAATTCACTTGGGCTAATTAATTGATTAAGTTACCCAAGGGGTCAATACATTCTTGACCTATCAAGTGGTATTAGAGCGGGCACACTCTAATTTGGGTTAACCTTTGCTATGTGATCCATTGACCCTAGTTGTCATGGATAAAGGACAATCTTTAATTATACCTCATTTTTTTTTTATGGAACTAATTATGCATACTGGAAAGTACGCATGAGAGCTTTCTTGCAGTCATTAGATGAAAAAGTGTGGCAAGCTGTGGAGATAGGCAGGACCTCGCCAAGAAGTGCTGGCTGATTAGGATGATGCTAAGATCAAAGCGGCAAACTTCAACAATAGGGCATTGAATACTTTATTCAGTGCGGTCGCGAATAAGGAATTCAAGAAGATATCCTTCACTGTAACTACAGAGGAAGCATGGACCATCCTCTAGACAACCTATGAAGGAACCAAGGTTGTCAAGGATTCAAAGCTTTAGAGGCTTACCACGAGCTTTGAAGAGATTAAGATAGAGGTGGATGAGTCGTTTGATGAGTTATATGTCAAGCTCAAGGACATAGTAAACTCTGCCTTTAATCTTGGGGAAACCATTCCTAAACCTAAGATTGTTAGAAAGGTGCTCAGATCTCTTCTGGAGAGATTCCATGTCAAGATTACCACCATTGAAGAATCAAAAGACATTGATCTAATTCCTTTGACAGAGCTAGTTGGTAACTTATAGACCTATGAATTGGGTTTGTCTAGGATTGGGAAATCAAGTAAGAGCAATAGCATGGCACTGAAGGCCAAAAGCAGTGACATCGATAAGTCTTCTAATGATGAAGATTCTAAGATAAAATCCTATATCACAAGACAGTTCAAAAAGTTCATGAAGAATGCCAATGCGAAAGGATTCAACAAAGACCGTAAGCAATCCAGTTCTTCACAGTTCAAGAGCCAAGATAGAGAGAAGAAGGATGCTAGGGATGGTGGTCAGTACGCTGTTCCCTCGGGACCAAAATGCTTCGGATGTCAAGGTTTTGGACATATAAAATAAGAATGTCCCATTTATATCAAGACCATTGGGAAAAGCAAGGCCCTTACTGCTACCTTGAGTGACACCAAGCCTAAGGACGATTCAGATGATAATGATGATAAGGGAATCTTGAATGCCTTCACTGTTATAGTTGATCCAATTGATGGGGGTTCAGAAACAGTAGATAATGAAGACTTGGTGGATTCTAAGTTCGAGAAAATATACGATCAAGATGATATCCATACAGCCTATGAAAAAGTGTACAAGGTTTCTGAGAAGCATGAGAAACTATATAGGCTGGCCACCAAAAAGCTGAGTGATGTGGAACTTGATCGAGAAGAGCTTTCTAAAAAGTTTGATGAAGCTAATCAGACTATTGGAGCACTGCAATTTGAGAACAATTTCTTAGCTAAGAAGACCAAGAAGCTTGAAGAAGAGTTGTTTCAAGTTTAAGCTTAATTGGAGAGGACTCCTAGTGCAAAACTTGATGAGATGCTTAGCTTTCAGAAATCTGCTTCTGATTGAACTGGTTTGGGGTATGATTTATCTTCCTCTAATATTACTTCTTCTAGTACTACTATGTTTCTTTCACCTGCTATTAATGTTGAATCTGAGAATAATGATGTGAAAACTATTTTAGCTAGTAAGAATATAGAAAAGGGTAAATCTTTCCTAGGAGCACCCTCTAAGTTTGATAAGAAAGAAACTAAAAACCCTAGGGCTAAGAAAAGTAATAACCAAAAGTCTAAACAGAAGAAGCAGCATCTCTGTCATCACTGTGGAGCTAATGGACATACTCGACCTAATTGCTATAAGTTATTAGCCACTCAACAGAGCAACAGTATGATCTCATTCTGAAACCAGAATTAGTTTCCATCTTTTTTTGCTCCTTTTGGAGATCTTCTCAACGCTTTCACGTTCCTTTCGAACTTGAACAGTTTCAATTCTTCCACCTTACCGCCAGATCAAAGGTTCGCTAAACGAAAAGGTTCTTCCAAGGTGTGGAAGGAGAAAGACTCTAAGTGATTTAGTCACTTCCTCTCTCTCTCTCTCTCTCTCTCTCTCTTTTTAGTTATGCATTTCTTACATGTTTTACTTTCTTATTTTTGAGTCAGTCTAGTTTTTATGCAATGCTTTGTTTAACATGTTTTCATTTGTTTATTTTCAGTTTTGCTTTATTTTGTTTTTTCTTTAAAAAAATGAAAAATCAAAAAAATACAAAAATAGTGTGTATGTCTACATTGGTACTTGTGTACCTTGGATGACTATTGAAACAAAGTTTTCTAAATTTTGTATCTTTTGTAGCTTAGATGAGCATCTCAATGCATAACTAAGCAAGTGAGCTTTGTGGCTCGTGTTTGTGATGAATAAGATTAAGTAATCTTTTACACTTAACACTTATATCACTCTTTTTGATGGGAAGGACTAGAAAATCCTAAGAGAAATGAATAAATAACTATCTCACCACTGTTGTTCATCAATCATGAAATGACATTTGTATGCTTCAGCATAGCAAAAGTACAATGTCAAAAGGTTAACATAATTGGGTATTTCTTTTTTCTTTCTTATATGCCCATGCATGATATGCTTAATAAAAGAAAAATATGTAAAAAAAAAAAAAAAAAAAGAATCAAAATGCTTTATATATGATTGCAAGCATGTCTTCTAGGAAATGTGGGAATTATAGAATATACCTCAAAGGTAATAGTCCCTATCAAGCAGTTATGATTGTGTGTGAGTTAAATTGTTTTTCTCATATCTCAAATTGTCATAACATGAGACACTTATGCAATCTTGCGATGTTTTTCACACACAACACGCAAATTCTTTGCTACTTTTGATATATGTGCAGGTACAATGTGATTTGGTCATCACAAGGAATACATGTGTTAATGTATGCTCACTAAACTATCTTAACTTGTTTATGAAATATAAAATTAGTTAGACTTGTTTAGTGTGTGTGTGTGTGTGTGTGTGTGTGTGTGTTTTGGATCTAAATGCTTGACAATTTTTTTGTTGAGATATGTTTTTGAAAGCTTAAAATGTTGTTTGGACTTTGGTTGAGTAGCTTGCTTGATTGCATTCATTTCTATGTTTTTCTCTTCTTTGAAAAACTGTTTTTGAACATCTCGATAGCTAGCTATCCATCGAGATCTTTGATCTTCCTTTCTCAACAGAAGTTAACGCAATCTCAATCCATTGTAGCTTTCTATAGTTTGTCTTGATAGCTTCTCAAAAAATGCTCAATCCATCGAGATAGTTTCTGTTTGCTCGATAGATGCTCGATAGCTATTCGATCTGTCGAGGTTCTTTGGCTGTCGATAGATTCTCGACAGCACGTTGACAGGTTTATCTGTTGAGAATTAGTGCTCGATAGATTCTTGATAGCTCTTGATCCATCAAGCTTCATTTTTCTATATATAGTTTCTGCACGATAATTTTCTCATTTATCTCTAATCTCTCTCGACAGAAACATTCTTTTCTCTCTCCCAAACTCTTCTCACTCAACCTCTTTACCTTCCTCACTTGATTTTTGGCCCAAACCTTGTGTTCTCTATCTGGTATGATCTCTTTTCTCTCTTTTATCATGCATTTCATTCATTTAGACCTAGGCTTTTAGGGTTTTTGAAATTTTTGTTTTTTTTTTTCTTCCAAAATTGATTAGGTTTTTGTGAAATTTTTGGGTTGGGTTTTGTTTAAATGATCATATATGCACATGCATTGCATCATATTTGCATTTTCACCATTTTCATGCATTTAGATGTGTGTTTTCTATGTTGAAATCTTGTGTGCTAGTAGGTTTGGATTGGGCTGAGCCCATGATATTTATTTTGTTGCATGTCACATGTTTATGCATTTTTATGCATATGTACCTCTCTTTTTTTTCCTTTTGATATTTGTTATTGATTGGTACTCTTTTGCGTGCCTCTCTCTCTCTCTCTCTCTCTCTCTCTCTCTCGGATAGTCTGTGCATGGCACCTAAGCACAAAACTACTCCATCTCGGAACCTTCTTGGTTCTGAGGCATCTTCTTCTTCTGATCCTACTCCCTCTCACATTAGGTTCCGTGATGATAAAGCCCGTCAGGACTTTTCGGAGAACTTCTCCAAACGTGGCATTCATTCAAAACGCCACATTATTCTATCAGATTTTTCCGATACTAGTTTACCGACTGTCATTCACAAGCGGGGATAGGAGTCTCTTTGTGAGATTCCAATGAGTTGTCCCACTATGATCATACAAGAGTTATACTCTAATATGCACAATTTCAATTCGTATATACCTCGTCTCATCACTTATGTTCGAGGTACTCGAATTGTAGTCACTCTGCAGCTTATCTTTGATGTGCTGCACGTCTTGAGGGTATCACATCCTGATTACTACCAGTTGCCATCATTTGTGGACTGTGTCAAAAGACAAATTCTCGTCTCTCTTTTGTCAGACACCTTAATCTTAGGGTGATCGTCAAAACACCCCTTACTCGGGATTTGTAAAAGGTCTGAGGTTCCTTAACATGGTGTTGACATTTGTTCTTTATCCCTTGTCTTACTATAACTCTATTGTCGAGCCTCGTGCTTGCTTTTTTCCCTCCCTCATTGATGACCTTACTATAGACTTTTCCTCTCATTTCATTCTATCTTTCATGAATGTCTATAGAGATATGAAGACCTATGATAAGCTTATTTTTCCTTCTGCTATCACGAGGATCATTCGCCATGCGTCTGTCTCCTATCCAGAGTTTGCTCACTTCTCTATCATGGGTGCCACCAACATTACGTCCATTAGACGAAGCGAGGCCTAGCTTCGACCAAAATGGCCACAGACCGAGACGGTGACTCCCTTAGCCTCTTCCGCTTCATCTACTTCTGCTCCTTCTTCTTCTGCAGGTGGTGTGACCCTTGAGGGGGTCATGGCGCAGCTTTAGTGCATGGATGCTCGCCTTGACACTGTCAGTGATGAGCTGTGTCAGGTGAACACCTGTGTCAGTCGCATTGCACGACGACAGGCTCGCCTTGGTGGCTTCGTAGAGTCTCCTTCTCCTTCTCCCGAGGCATCTGAGGACAAGAACGATGATGGTGACTCTAATGGTGATGATGCTGATGAGGATGAGGATACTAGCTCTTCCAGTGATAAGGAGATGACTGCTTGAGTGACTTGCCCTTTGTCATTTGTGACAAAAAGGAGTAGCTTTAAGTATGAGAGTAGTCATGCACTTAGGGGGAGAGTTAATATAGGAGATTTTTGTTAGGGGGAGTGTTTATTTTTTATGAGGGATGTAGTGAGGACTTTTTGTATCTTTTCTTTTCTTTCTCTTTTAGATACATTGTTTTTGTACATTGGAATTGTGACCACTTAGTGATAGCAAACCTTGTATTTATTTAATATATATATATATATATATATATATTTGATGAGGTTGTTATTACATTCTTTCACTTATCTCTCCATGTATTGTTTCTTTTCTCCTTTTATGCACATGTTTCTTATTATTGTATGCAATCTTTTATTTCTGTTAGACACTAAGATGCCGTGATGAGTTTCGTTTAAAGTGTTTCAGAAATATAGGTTGTCAAAGTATTCCATGCCATGAACTCTCTTTTTGCAAAGTTTTTCAAGAGTTTGTGTTAGGGTAGATTTTATTGCATTCAACAAGTAAATATAAGTTGAGTGTTTTATGACTTCTCTCATATTTTATTTGTTTATTATGGTTTTGTCATAGATTTCCAAAGGGAGATATTGTTAGGACATATGTGGATCATGTTAAGAACATATGTCATTTAAAATTGGCAAATCCTTTGACAAAATGCACTTTACTTGTAATTGGGCAAATCTAGGATGATTTGAGTCTTCAAGAAACATTTTGTTCAAGTCAAGAGTTAGAGCCATGCAAATCTGTTTAAGAATCAAGTAAAGAAGGCTGTATTTTAAATCTCGACAGATAGCTCGACAGATTGTATCTATCGAGATTTAAAAGAAGTTTTTAGCCCGATTCTCGACAGCTACTCGATAGATACCTTATTTATCGAGGATTACTAAAATCAGATTTCCAGATCTGTTTTTCACGCATATTCGTGCTATGTGTTTATGTTTTCTTTTCTTATAACTCTATACATATATAAGGATTATTCTAAGAGCCATCTCAGTTGTTGAAACTTGATGCAAAGGTTTTATTCATGCATATTGTGACCGGAGACAATTTGCCCTAGTTCATCTTTCTTTTGAAGAAGCTGCTGCGTTTGTACGCCGTAGAGTTTTGAAACCATGGAGCTTCTTAATCTTCATCATGTGGATGAACTGAAGAACTTTGCAGCCAACATCCTTCTTAAGTTGGTGTGTTAGTTACGTACTGGGATTCGTACATCGATTAGTTAGTCACGTACCAAGAGCAGTGCATTGAAAGTAGAGATTGTTACTACATTACAAGTCCAATTAGGTATTGGGGTAAGGGTTCAACTATAGGTTGGTATAAGGTATTGGGATTCCTATACTTGTAACCACTTTTTTTGATAATAGTGGATTCTTGGGAGTGGTGACCTTAAATTCACCCGGTGGGGTTTTGCCTCAGTGGTTTTCCCCATTCTAAACAAATCACCCATGTCAAATTTATTTTCTGCTGTATTTAGTTATTTGGTGATTTGTTTGTGCTACCACGAGTATTGCATGTAATTGAATCTAATTAATTCACTTGGTTATTTAATTTATTAAGTTACCAAATAGATCAATAAATTTTTTGCCTATCACATACTTTCTTATGGTGTAGACGACTGGTAACATGCTTGTGTTAGGATTAATGCCCTTAAATCCTATTGTATGATGCCTTGTATGATACTATGTATGACATTATGTATTAAATGATGTATGACTTAATATTATGATTAATAAAGTTGTTTTGTAATTATCTAAAATAATGGTAACATGAATATTCAGACATTATCAAATAGTCCAAGAGATGCATAGTATGTGATTTATGTGAAAAGTCATAGAAGATATAAATCACAAGTTCTTTGTGAATTTAGAATTATCATTCGTAGTCGGTGATGAAATTGGGCATTTCATCTGCGAAGACTATAACATATTAACTAAGATGATTTGTTTTGATCATGGAAGTGGAGACTTCTAGTTGATATGTTGATATGTTTTAAGAGTTATGACATATTGAACTGGACCGCTGTGAGATTCATTATTCTCCTAACGACTGTCAACTGAATAATAAATCTCACGACTTCTATTCACATGAACTCTTAATCCTGAGAGAATAATGGGCCGGATCATGAAATGTAGGTTGTTTTGATATATCACGAGTGAGATCTAAAGTAACGGTTAAAATCTCAGTATGTTGGGCAGCCACATTTAGTGTTGATGGAACATATATTCTCAAGATGGAATTAGTAGTCTCTTAACGGAGATATAAAATATTTCCTTGAGATAAGTTTAATGGGTTCAGTTATTCAGAGAGTTAGGCCTAACCACTTTAGTAAGACTAAAGTATATATTTATGAAATTAGATTTCATAAATATATGATGAATAACTTAAAAGGATTAAACTGGGTACTCAAGGATTAAGATGTAGTAATTTACAAAGTGGCAGTCTATATTCATGACTTTGTATTACTACGAATATTTTATAAAGGAGTTGCATGTATAATAAAGTCTTGGGATATAATTTATTAATAAGGCCTAGAGTGCAATTATATTTATATAATGGTATTAAATATAATTAATGGTAACTTTGGACTTGTCAAGAGTTGACAGAAAAGCCCAAGGCCCATTGAAGCTAGTGTCTTATTTGTTCCCTTTTGGTCCCACTCTAAGCCACACATTAAAGCCCAATTAGGAATGCCCAAAAGGCTAGCCCAATTAGATAACCAGTTATGTGGAGAGAAACATACAGAATTTTATATTAGAATGAAATGGTTTGTATGTTCATTGACGAATGAGAGAGACTCCTTCATATTCTCTCAAGAACAAACACATAGAACTGATTGAGACACCACACATCTTGGGCATCAAGTGGAATTTGAGTGAAGATTAAAAGTGCTCCCGAGTACTTCTAATCTTTGTTTTGAAATACACCATACAAAGGTACACTCTCTTGTTCTTATATTCTGAAATTTACATAGCACATGTTATCAATTACGAATGAAGTAGATCCGTTAATTTTCCACTGCGTATATTTTTTATGCGATACAAACATGTTATTTTCCTACAGCTTGGATGTCCTAATTTCATATTTGTGAGGCACATTTCTCCTATCACTACTTGTTATGGATCACCATCAGTTGCCCCCTTGTCCAAGGTCGTCCGTGCCCTCATCGAGTATGCCTTGTGTTGTTTTTTCTAGGTTTTTCTAATTTTTTTTTCTTTGATTTACTAATGGATCATACACGTGGAATCCTAAGAATTTTTAAGACCATCTAGCATTGGTGTTGCGACATGGCTTGATTTAAGCTATCTAGAGGTCATGTCGATTCGTTCCTTGAGAAAATGACCGGCATCTTCTGATTGGTCCTCGTTGCTTCAGTGCCCCACTGTGGGCGTAACCGCCTATGACAGTGTTTTGGGTTTTTCCAAATCCGTGGGAAGTACACCTTGGCCTAGGGTGGACCATGGCGGAGGTTGTAAATGGGGTCGCCACCTAGATTAGGTCTAGGAACCATAAATACAACGCCCTTGTGGAAGAACTGATCTTTACCAAAGCATGTGTTCGGAGTTTAGGTATGGGAATGGGAAGGTGTTAGGCACCTAACCCCACCCGACCAGTAGGTCAGCCTCCACTTATTGTATTTCAAATCCTAATCCCATCAAAGGGTCCTCTAATATTGTATTCTAAACTCACACACACTAACATGCATCTAACATCCAAACATGGCAAATTTCCCACACTCATCCATAGCATAAAAACCTATCATTCATCCAACAAAAAATATCTAAGGGCAGCAAGCACATCACAAAACAATAACACCAGCAAGGCATTAACATCAAGCATATCCCAAACATCCAAGCATAGCATCATGGCATCAACCAAGAATATTCATCATGTTCATAAACCATATCATGCTCATCATCCAAATCAAATGCATGCTCAAGTAATTATGCACGACTTACCTCATAGCATTATTGCACCTATGCATCAATGCATGCTCATGTGCATGTTCATATTGTTCATCCAAGATATAAACCCTAATTATCAATATATCAATTAAACAAGTAAAACGTGTTACTCTACTGACCCTAGACCTAGACACATGAAAACTAGATTCAACAAGACCTAAACATGTGATTAAAACTAATTAAAACAAATAAAATAGTAAGAACCCTAAATCTGGGTTTATGGGCATGAGTATGCGCATACATACATAAAGCATGCACACGCATACACGCCCAGAAACACAGTTTTAAAGCACAACCAAACAACAATCAAACAAAACCTAGCATACTTCTAATATTAATTTAACCCTTCATTCAAAACATGGTAAGACACAACAAAACAAAATTAAACAAAGTAATACATATTTCTAAGCATGTATAACAAATAAATCAAATAAGAATAACAAGAACACAAGTTATAAAAGTCCAAATTAGGGAGGAGTCATGGAGAGAGACTCACTTTACTTATGGAACACAAATTGGTTGATATTTAACCAGCCCTTTAGTGCCTACACAACAAGATTAAATGATAATCAAGTGAATCAAATATATCAATAGTCCATTAGTAATCACAACTCAAAAATAAAAAGTTGTTCTTGAAAAGCTTTTGAAAGAATCTTTGAAAAATGTTTCTTGGAATGAGATAGATAGTTTCTGCCCTAATGAGTAATAGAGAGGTTTTGAAGATCCAAAAAATGTGCTTGGTGGCTGTAAGTGCAGAACGTTCAAAGAAAGATAGAGTTTTGGAAGAGTTTAGGTTAAAAATAAACTCTTTCTCGCTAGGGCTTGAATTTGGAGGCATAAGGTTGTATTCAGACTTACATGTCAAAACTAGGGTTTTTAGGGCCTTTTAGACGTCTTTGGATGTTCCCAATGGTCTAGGGGCTAGCCCACACCAAAGAATGATGTTTTGAGCCCCTAAAACTGAAGTTCTGAGGTTCTGGAATGTAGTGTGCATATGCATGCATGATTCATGCGTACACAAGCTCCCCAAAAAACCTTAATTTTGAATACTCAGTTGGCTCAACTTCAAATTGTCATAACTTACTCAATATAAGTCCAAATTAGACTAAATTTGTGTTCCAATTTAAGTCCAAGATGTCTACATCCCAATGAAAGAAACCTTACTTAAACAATCTTTGAGGATCGAAAGTTATGGTAAAAAAAAGTGAGAAAATGTCATTTTCCAGCATCGTTTTTAAAGCAATTTGAGCACTTTTGAGTTGTGATTACTTCGAAACTATCAACATAACTTCAATTACCTTTTGGAAACATGTCAAGCTCATCATTGGGACCGGGGACAAAAATTTATTAACAGGGTACAGAATGAGGTGTCTACACCCACTTGGTCGCCTATAAATAGCTTAATACCCGGCTTGCCCTCTTCACTTTCTCAAATTTTCTCTTATTACATTCTCACCTCAATTCGTCCTTCATGCCTCATCTAGAAGTCCTCTTCTATCCTTAGTCCTCTTTGTTTAGCATCAGGCATCATCTTCTTCTCATCTATAGGTTTTCTTTTTAGAGTTCTTTTATAAATGTCAGAGATTGTAGTTTCTTCGTCTAGTGATAGGGACGATAGGGACATAGATAAGAATTATGATAATAGTAGTGGAAGTAGTAGTAGTGATAGTGAAAGTAGTGGTAAGAGTGGCTCTACTAATGACTTGTTCTCGTCTGGAACCCCTGGAATTCCATTAGAGGTTTTCTAGGAAGAAATGAGAAGGAGAGCAGCGTTAGGATCGTCTGCTAGTCTGTCTATGCTCCTCAGTCGTCCATCTCGTCTTCTTTTACTCAAATGGATGAAGCAATGGTAAGTTGTGCAATAACATTCCATCCAAGATTAAAGCAGAGAGACTTCTTACACTTAGGGGTAAGTACCATATTCCTGAGGACATTCACACTCATCTTCCAGCTTCTAGGGAGTGGTGTTGTGCTTCACATTCCCTTGGAGTTGGTATTTATGAAGCTTACCTCCTTAGTGGTCTTAGGTTGCCTCTCAATGCCTTTGTTGGGAAATCCTGCAGAGGATAAGCATTGCCCCGAATCTACTTAACCTAAATGGCTAGAGACTTATTGTAGCAATGTAGGTGATATGGAGAGAAGTGTTTGAAGGGAACTATTCCTTCACGGTGGATGAGTTCCTTTATTGCTACAAACCCACTAAGATCCACAAGTCTCTCAGTTTTTATCACTTCTCAGCTAGAGGTTCTAGCTATAGGATGATCGAGTCCCTTCCATCGTCTAACAAGCTATGGTGGACGAAGTTTTTCTGTCTCTAGACCTTGGGATGGTGACCCAATTAAAGTAGGAAGGGATGCATTCCCTCCTTATGTTGGTGCTATAAGTCATCTATGTTTTGAGGGTATGTTACTTACTTTAGCTCGTCTTGAATTTCTTATACTCTCGTCTAAAATTTCTCCTTCCTTTTTTAGCTGTAGCTCATCCATCCCTAAACAATTTTTATTTGGGCCGCGTCAAGAGGGCTCATTCTGCTGCTAATATAGGTTTTCACTCACTTTTGACTCTTCATCGTCTAGCGGCTTAGGGACTTAGACCTATTCCTACTTCAGAAGCCCTAGCACACGAAGCCACCACTCATCAAAGTAAGTTTATTATTGTTTTTTTTTTAAGTCTTGGTATATTCTTATCTAAACTTGACAATTTTTTTTCAAGAATAGAAACCATGAAGGAGAACAAGGATAAGGAACATGATAGTGGATATGAGATCATCCAAGCTGAAGACGTTGCTCCTGTTGAGGTTCATCCAGAGGTTCTGAGGACATTGAAGCTTGTGCCTCCCAGCTCTTCAAAGAAGAGGAAAACTGTGTCCAAGATGGTTGAAACTGGGAACTTTCCTAGTTGTCGAGGTCACAAAAGGTGTAAGGTAGACACGTCCATTCCTATCAAAACTCCCGTCGTTGAGCTCAATCCTCCTACGGCCAAAACTCCAACTAAATTTCCAACTTCTGAGGCTCCCTTTTCTTGTCTTGATCCAAAGCCATCTGTCCCTCCTGTCGATATCATATTTTTTCCGGCCCCGATTCACGCATAAGAACAAAGACCAAAAAATCAAAAAGGTTAGAAAATATGCAAAAACATGAGTTCCAAAGCCCAAAAGGGTAAAAATAAATACAACATGTTTGAATGGTGAATCAAAAAGTCACAACATTTGAAAAAACTTATTTATAGAAATCTGACCAAATCGCTAACTGAGTGTGGTAAAAAAGTTGACTTTTTGATCCGACCGTTGGATTGTGTTGAATTTTGGAACATCTCGTAGGGCATGTTTTTCCCTTGGAAAAAATAGTTACGGGTAAAAATTGGAGTTAAAACAGATGAAATATCACAAAAATACTAAAACCCTAATAAAGCCTTCACTGTATTTTTCAGGAAAAACTGGCAATTTTTTACCCGATTTCACACAATAAACTATACCGATTGGGCAAGAATTGGAATGAATAGACTAGACCATCTTGAAGAACAAGGTCTTAGCTAGTTTTCACCAAAAGGGCTCGATTATGTCAGCTCCTGATTAAAAGATATGAATTTTTCAAGGGAAGATGTCCAAAATTTTCAACTTTGCGTCACCTCCCTTCTAAGCACGATATCTCAACGACCAGGACCATTGAAAACTAGGCATCCAGATCTTTCTGTGCATATAAATTTAGAAGAAAACGGAGCATGAAAACACCTCCAAATAGCCACGTGAAAATTTGGCCAGAAATCATACAACACAAAAAATGCTAACGAGGCGGATAAGGATGGAGTTCGCATTGGTGTACGAGGGTACACTAAAGCTAGCCTTCTATTTTGTGGGAAAGGATTAGGGGTGGGTTTAGTTTCTTGATAACTAAACCCATCCCTCCCTTTTACCTTTGTAATCATTTTTCATATCTATAAAAAAAAAAAATCTATTTTCTTTACTTTTTGTTCTTATAGTTGTTTTTATATGTTGTGTTTAGATCTAAACCTTTTATTTCAAGATTTTAATATTAATTTTTAGATATTATGTTTATCTTGTTCATCCTAGATGAGTATTGGATCATCATCCTAGGCCATTTATGGGAAGTACCATTATGGGGAAGAAATCTCATCCACCTAGGCATCTAGGATTTTATTTATTGCCTTTATTTTCTTGCAATACCATTTACTTTCAAGCATCCCCATCCCCCCTTTATTTTCCTTGCTCTTGTATATATGTGTGTGTGTGTGTGTGTGTGTGTGTCTAAACACCAAAAATATATATATATATATATATATATATTTTCTATCTTCCTCTTTAAATGGTATCTAAACCCCCATTAAGACACAATATGGGTATGTCTCACAAGAGTGGTGGGGGTAAGAACTCCCACTTCTTTGTATTGAAGGATCCATAAGGCTTGAAGGGGATTAGACTCTATTTAAGGAGGAAATTAAAAAAAAAAAAACATTTTTAATCAACTTTTACAATATTTCAAGTCATTTACATTTCAAGCTTTTACTTTTCAAGTCATTTAAATTCCAAATCTTTATTTTCTTGCCATTTAAATTCCAAGTCTTTACATTTCAAGCTTTTTACTTTCCAAGCTTTATTTTGCTGCATTTTATTCTGTTGTTATCCCTTTTCTTTTATCTTCTTGATAATATGCCACAAAGCAAAATCCTTGGGTATATATTCCCCTACTCCCCCTATTCTTAAAAAAAAAAAAAAGTCTTTTTAAAAATCTCTTTCCACCTCCTTTTCTTTTAAAAAAAAAAAGAAATAGCCCTTTTCAAAAATTGTTCTTTTCTTAAAATAAAATAAAATAAAATAAAATCTTTTTCAAAAAAAAAAAAAAAAAGGTTCTAAAAAAAATTTATTTTGAAAGTTTCAAAACAAAATCTTTTCTTCATGTTTCTCCCTCCTCTAAAAAAAAAAAGAGAGAAAGGAAGTTTCCAAAAAAAAAAAAAAAACTTTTTAAAAGGAAACCCAAAACCCTAGAAAATAACATACATGTTTTTTTTTTTTTTTTTTTTTTTTTTTTTTTTTTTTTTTAAGTTTCTTAAAAAGGTACTTTTCAAATGCTTCTCTTCAAAACGTTCCCCATACATAACCAAACTTTCGAGTCTCCGATCTTTGGTTCAAAGACTTTTGGTTTACCTCAATTAATGAACCATTAAAATTTGGTTCAGTTAATTTGGTAACTTAAAATAAATTAGACATCTAGGTGACCAATCACACCTACTCCAAAACCAATGGTTGGTGGCAACTCCTAAAATTAAAATAAGAAAAAGGGACTCACACACACACACCCCACTGTAAATACACAATCACGCAAGAGTCACGTCGCTAAGGACCCAATGTGTGACAACAGGAAAAATCGAGTGTCCACAGCTTGGCAACTCCACTCGGGATAGTTAGTGAGTTTAGGCCTAGAATTTTTAATTTAATTCCAACTTCATTCTTTTTGTAAATAAATTTTATACTTGTCATTTTTGAAATGACTATTATTTTGTATATATATATATATGTGTGTGTGTGTGTGTGTGTGTGTATATATATATAATACTTTCCTTTTCATGTACATATACTATGCTCACATGTTGCTTGATGGTTGTTTACAATCTTTTCATATTGTGTGGAAACCATAGGATAGAGACTTAATTTCTGCAGCACTTTGTACATAATTGCTTGTGCCAAAAGCTTTCCCCTTTTATTTTCAAAAATTTCATGACATGTCCCTTTGCATATGGGTCAAACCCGGGCCTGAGGTGATGCTAGATAAGCTAGCCTCTAACGTTAGATACTTTTAGTGATTAAAGTAGGTAGCCTTATGTAGCTATCTGTGTAGCCGTGAGGTGATTTGAAACAATTGTCCCTTGATTTGCTCTTTCTCCACAACCTCTATGAGGGGGGAACACGATGATTGAGGTCCCCTTTCTCTAGGATTTTAGGTCCTACCCTTAACTAACCTTGCATGTCTTAGTTAGCTTAACCCGTGAGGATTCTACTAAGTGAACGTCCAAACCTAATGTTAGGTTCTAAGGATTAGGATCTAATGTATTTAGAACTTAAATTAGTATGTTGGCAAACCATGATCAAAACAATGTTTAGTCATGTGTTAGACTTGCTCAAAGTATGGGTTTTAATGTAAAGTTGGAATCGAGTTTTTATGCAGAATTACTGTTCACTTTCTATATGACTCGATCGATCGAAAATTAGACTCGATCGATCGAAAATCGTGCAGAACGTTTTTCTGCAGAAAATTCCAACTCAGCCCAAGCCCGTTTTAATGTATAGGGTTTTATGTTTTGCCCTAAGTATATAAGGGAAAACCCTAGCCACGTTTTTAATGTTCTGAATGCTGTGTTTGTGAGTCTCTCTATGAGATCTAGAGGTGTTTACCTTCACATACACTTAGGGTTTACAAACTTGAGATTTATGTCAAGAGTTGTGTAGATCAATACAGTTGCAGAATCAAATAGAGCACAAAGATATACAAGCAGGTGCGCTTGTGGATTTGCTGAAGAATTCCGGAAAGAAGGAGTCCGTGGATCTCGGAGCTATCATGGGGTCATGGTAGTAAGTTTCCTACACTTGGGTAGCAATAAGATGTTAGTGGTCTAAGTCTATTGTGTAAACTTCGATTCTTTCATAGTGGATTCAGTTTACCTTGAGGATAGCTAGGTTAAATCCTCCCCAGGTTTTTACCGGTGTGGTTTCCTGGGTCATCATATCTTTGTGTTATTTATTTTCCGCTGCTTTGTTATTTTTGCTTAATTGTGTTAACCTAGTTTTAATTAAATTACCTAAGTTAATCACTTGGCTAATTCACTAGGTTAATCTGTTGGGTTTGAGGGGTCTAAACGAACTTACACCTAAGATGGGATTACCTTGTAGGATGTTTTTCAAAATGAGTTTAGGGGAAAGTGTGTTTGTTTCCTTTTTTACAAGTGCATACATTCTTAACAAGTTTTCTCTAAAATTTATGTACTTGCTTCATCCCATAAACCCCTAGAGAGTGAACCAAGGTTCATTCACATGATAGGATTTCCCACCCATACCCTAAGGGTTTACAATCCTACAAGGGTCTTCATGCATTCATCCTTAATCACTTTTTGAAAAAGATAACAAAAAGTGACAAAGAGTTTTGTTTTTATGCAAAGAGTCTATCATTAGTCCATGTTTTCAAAAACCCCAAAAGGGAGTAAGTTTTGTAAAATCCATGTGTCATGCCCTGAAAAAGAAATGATAAATGAAACCCTTTTTTGCAAAAATGTATATACGCCCATATATACACTCCTATATCCATATGCATACACGCATATCGAAATTAGGATGTATATACACACACGAATTTACACTTGTTTTCATAAAATCCAAACTCATTCTTTTCATCATACTTTTCAAATATGTATATACGCCTATATTCACTCGTGTATCCGTATACATACATGTATATTGATATACACATATGTATATGCTTGTTTTCATAAAAATAAATAAATAAATAAATAATGTTTTTAACCTAAAACATTTTTCCAAAGTACATGCATTCCCTCATGAACTTTTTTTTTCCCAAAAACATCATGTGTGTTTTCGAAGAGAGTACTCATGCCTCGTTTTTCAAAAATGGCTTTCAAGGACACGTATGCGTGTATATATATGTACATGCATATATTAATGTCAATGTACCTAAATATACGTACACACATGATACAAATGCATTTTTTTTGCTCATCACCCCCTTTTTTTTAAAGAGATGCCCCTGTTTCTTCAAAAAATACCCTTGCTTTTAAAAAACACGTCAAAAGTATTGAGTTGTTTTTCAAAAAAAAAAAAAAAAAACACGTCGTTATGTTGTCCAAAAAAAAAAAACATGTTGTTATGCAATGAAGTCCGCAAGTGCTTGGGCTTTTATTACTTCTCTTGTTCAATACCTCACGTTAAACTCACTGAGTTCAACTGCCCACTGGATCCGTCATCTAGCTGCTTTTAGCTTGTTCTTGGCCTTCTTAAGTGGGTGATCCATCAGGACATTGATGATATGAGCTTAGAAGTAAGGTTTGAGCTTCCTTGCTGCTGTTACCAATGGAAATTCTAACTTCTCTATGGGTGGGTATCATCCTTCAGCTCCTCTTAACGCCTTGCTAGTGTAGTAGATAGGCTTCTGTACCTTCCATTCTTCTCTGACTAAGGCTGAATTCACTGCGTGAGGAGAGACTGCTAAGTAGAGGTACAGTTCTTCACCTGGCTTGGACGAACTCAACAAGGGAGTTGTTGTGAGATACACCTTGAGATCTTCAAATGGTTGCTAACACTTGTCCATCCATTCGAATGCTTTCTTTAACACCTTGAAAAAGGGAAAACACTTGTCAGTAGCTTTTGAGACAAATCTGTTGAGTGCTGCTACTCGTCTAGTGAGGCTTTGCACTTCTTTGACATTCTTTGGTGGCTCCACGCTTAGTATTGTTTGGATCTTGTCAGGGTTCACCTCAACCCCCCTCTGTGAGACCATGAATCCAAGGAAATTCCCCGATGAAACTCTGAAGGCACACTTGCTTAGGTGCAGCTTCATGTTGTACGTCTAAGCATGTCGAAAGTCTCTTGGAGATCATCTAGGTGCAGTGTCTCCTTTGCACTTTTAACCAGCATGTCGACCACATATACTTCAACATTTCGCCCAATTTATGGACGAAACATCTAATTGGCCAAATTTTGGTAGGTAGCCCCTGCATTTTTTAAACCAAAAGGCATTACGTTGTAACCCAAAAAAAAAAAAAACTTTGGCTTGTAATGAATGATGTTTTTTCTTGGTCTCGTCCATCTTGACCTGGTTGTATCCCGAGAATGCGTCCATGAAGCTTAGCAATTGATGTCTAGCTATTGAGTCCACCACCTCGTCAATGCATGGAAGGGGATAACTATGAGAATGTAACACCCGTCTCACTTAAATTTAATTTAATTGCTTTTAGAGTGGAGTTGATGAATTATTTAATTTATTTTGGAAGTGATATTATTTTATATTATGATATTCTACCAAAAAAAAAGGGGTAACATGAGTCGTTATTTTGTGGATTATTCATATTTAACTTTTAGTCTCCTTATTGTTTAAGGAAAAGGATAAGAGATTAAAACCTAATTGGATTAGGAGTTTAAGTGTTATTGGAATTCTTTAGAGCCCTAGCCTATCTAAACAACCTTAATATGGGTTTAGGTGGGAATTAAAGTCTTCAAAGCTTATTTATGTTTTATGGGCTTCTTAAATGCTAAAGAGATAAGTTTTAGTAGGTTTTAATTTCCAGCCAAGGTAGGAAACAGTTTTAACGTGTAAAGCTGAAAAGTGAGTTAAGGCCTCCTACGTGAAAGGCAGAGAGAGAAACTGTGGGATTACGGGATAGGGAAAAAAAATTTGCATCCGTGTCTTCAGGTATGCCTCTCTCACAAAGATTTATGGGAACAATCTATAAAGCTAGAGTAGTATATTAGTCTTGCATGACCTTTTCCATACAAAATCATGACTTAAGCTTTTAGATGATTTGCTGCTGGGATTTACGCGGATTGGTAGTGGTGCTAGCTTCATAAGTTTTGTAATCTATACAAATGTTTCAAGTTTCTAAATTATTATCAATGCATGATACAGGTTACTAAGTCCTACGGCTTGAAATCACTTTGTAAACTTATAGTATCCTTTATATGTCTTACGGGTAGGAATCTTATTGGATGCCATATATATGTAATTTGGGATAATATGATCTACAAGCATAAAATTATTTATGAGATACGAATTTTAAGAGTGAAATTTATATTTTCATTGCTGCCTTAGTGTATCCATTCTTAATGAGCCATGTTGCCCTTATTTAGGTTCTAGTTGACTTTGATTCAAACAATTGAGGTGAGGCTTGGTTTAGCAACTAAAGGTAAGTGGACTTCAGAATATGAGGTCTCTCAAGACGTGTATAGTTATATATATTTTTGGTAAAAATATATTTATATATATAATTGCAAAAGTGAAGTTTCCAAAAACTTATACCATTGTCAATGCTTTATATATAGTGAAGTCCACGCACATCCTTCATTTTCCATTAGCCTTATTGACCATCACTACATTTGCCATCCAATCAAGGTAGTGGACTTCTCAGACAAACTCCGCCATTACTAACTTCTGGACTTCCTCCTTAATGGTATTGTCTCACTTTGGGGCAAACACTCTTCTATTTTGATGGATCGGTTTATAGTACAGAGATACATTTAGATGATGAGTTATCACATTTGGTTCAATCCCAGGCATGTCTTCATGGCTCTAAGCAAACACATCCTTACTGCTCTTGAGGAATTGGATGAGGTCTTGCTTCATCTTCTCCTCCATGCTTGTTCCTATCCTCGTGAATTTCTCCGGGATGGTTTCATCCAACGGGACGTCCTCTAATACTTCAATCGGCTTGACAACCATCTTCCTCTCTTCAATACTCATTGTTGGCAGTTGTTCGTCTATCACTAGCATGTCCAGATAGCATACTTTCACTACCAACTGATCACCTTGTACTTCTTCTATGTCATATTCTGTTAGGAACTTAACAGATAAGTTATAGGTAGATGTTGCAGCTCTCCAATTATTTAGGGTAGGTCGTCCTATGATGGCGTTGTATGAGGACAAGCAATCGATGACGAGGAATCCTTATTTGCTGGAAGGCCGGGTAGTAGAGGATATTTGCTAAACTTCCATTGTCTACCAACACTCTTCTTGCTGTATAATTTGCAATCATCAAAGTGATAACAATTTCATCATCATAAGGATGGTCTAATCTCCTCGTATCCTCATTGTGGACGTAAGGGGGGTCGAAATGGAGTCGCTACCTAGTTTTTGCAATGGTCTAGGAATTATATATATAGCATCCTTTCGAGGAAGGACCTTTTGATTTTACTACTAGAGATATGAGTTCGAAGTTAAGGTACAGTTTTGGCTTCTCATCAATGTGTCTTTTGTCTTAACCCTATTAAAGGAATACTCAACTGTAAGTTCGTTTAGACCCCTGTAAACTAGATTGTTTAACCTAATTAATTAACCAAGTGAATACTTAGGTTTATTATTCAGATCTAGGTTAAATCAATATCAATCATATCAAATAAAGCAACGGAAAAATAAAGAACACAAAGATATGATGACCCAGGAAAACCAAACTGGTAAAAAACCTGGGGAGGATTTAACCTAGCTATCCTCAAGGTAAAATAACAAATCCACTAGAAAGAATTGAAGTTTACACAATAGTGACTTAGACCACTAACATCCTATTGCTACCCAAGTGTAGGAAACTTACTACCATGACCACGTGACAGCTCCGAGATCCACGGACTCCTTCTTTCTTTGGCCTTTGCAACCACACAAGCTCACCTACTTGTGACTTTGAGACTCCACTTAAAGGTTTTGGATCTTCTTAAATGTTGATCTTGTATGCAACAACTTCTACAACACCGGATCTTGAGATTCTTCAAGGAATAACACCGGTGGAAGACTTTAGAGAGCTTTTGGGTACAAAACCCTAGATCTAAAAAAGAGGCACAAGATGCACTTTAATCTCTCTAAAAAAATTTGAAAGCTCTACCTAGGGTTAGCTTATAATGTCCTTTAAATACTGGAAAAAACGGCTCGCGATTTGGGCTTCAAACGAATAAGTTATGGCCTTTTTACGTTTGCTGGTTTTGCTGATTCGCGAATTTCGATCGATTGAGCATCAATCGAGTACCAATCGAACGGAACAGATTGTAACTCATTTTTCTTCATCCTGAACTTGAGTTTTTTGCCTTGGGCTTCAATGTAGACCATTATAAACTAATAAGACTGAGTTTTTGTCATGGTTTGCCAACATTACAAACTCAAAACCTAACATCAACATTGTCATCTAACTCACACACACACACACACACACACACACACACACTAATTATACACCTAACAACAAACATGGCATTAAACATCCCTAACCATACATCTATCATGCTCATAAACAAAGCCTACCATACATCTAATCATGCATATCACTTCATCACAGACCCTAGCATTCATCTAATCATGGCATCAAAGCACTAACATAAACCCTAGTACCATACATCTAAACATGATTCATCACATTACATTATATCATACCCTTACATCTCATCACATCATCCCAACATTCATCTAGCATGGCATCACATCATATTCAAGGCAGCAACATGTATAATCAAATCAAGGCAGAAACATAAGCATAAGAAAAGATCCAAACAACTCATCCAAACATTCACATTCATCTCTAACACCAAAACAAGATCATATCACAAATGCATAAACATTACAAATGCAAGACTTACCTTTACTTACCTTGCAGCAACTCAACACCTATGGCATTTATGCATGAGCATGTGAAAGCATGTTCATGTCATCAAAACAACATAAAACAAACCTAATTTTAACATGTGAGGCAAACCCAGAAATTAAACATGTGAAACATAGACATTAAGAGCATAAAAACATGAAAAAGGAAGCTGAACACACAAACATGTGACGCAGAAATGAAACAAACAGAAAAACAAAAATTAGGGTTTCTGGGCAACGACTTGCACACTCAAGAACAAGCCTACATACGCATAATCAAGCCTATGTACGCAAGGAAGATTATGCGTACGCAAGTTTTTGCCCAGAAACCCTAAAAACATAAAAACAGGGCAGAACCTCAAAATGGAAATTCTAACAACCTAACATGCATTCAAAACACACAAACATACAAACATAAGCTAGATAAACCTTTTAAAGCATATAAAAACTAGAAACAAGAGAAACAGAAAGAATTAAAAGTAGAAAATGAAAGAAAGCAAAAAAGAAAAAGTTTAGACTAGATACCTTAAAGAAAAGCTCTTCAAACTTGATTTTAACTGTTCCCCTTAGTCAAATCTATTCACAAACCAATAAGAAACTGATTAGTAATATTAAACTTAAAGATCAAGGCCAGAAAAGGCCCTAATCAAAAGAAAATTGACTTGAGGGTGTTTTGAGAAAAACTCCCTCTTTGATTCACTATTTCTAGTGAATCTTAGTGTTTTCCTATGGGATTTCTATGTGTTTTGAAAATATAACATGTAAGGCTTTTTATAGTATGAAAAAAGGGGTTTAGAACGATCCCCTGACGATGTGGGATTCATTCCAAACCTAAACACAAATGCAGAAAATTTTCCTAGTTCAACTTTCTAGAAATCGCTATGCATGTGCAAGATCAAGCCTGCATACGCATGCAGAAAGCCGCATACGTAGACTGATTCATGTGTACATATAGCGAGGATTTCCTTTGGCGTTATTTTTCAAAAATTGATTTATTTGCTCATTAAAAGTTATATTTCTCATTTTAAAACTTCTCAAGTCAATTTAACTTCTAATTGGGCACTAAACCAACCTTGGGTCTTAGAATTTAGTAGCATTAGGGAATGGGGGCCCGAGTTGTATGGGGTACAAAATGCGGTGTCTACACTCGTTCGTGAAGGTTATGGCTGGTTCATCCATCCTCGATATCCTTGGTGGACGACCAGTAAGTTGAACATTCTAAACTACTCGGAGGTAGGTCTTCTTGGCTTTAGATGAGCTCCCAGTGTGAGAGACCGTGCCCTCGACCCTTTTTTAGTGTTAGGCCAAACCTACGTGAATGGGTGGAGTCGTGTTATTGTTTCTCAAAATGGAGGTTCGACTAATTATATTTTACCCTTTAGAATAAGATTTTTACAATAGAGTCGTCACTTATTTAATTATTGGAAAAAATAAGAAAACCATAATTGAAACATTCTTCATTTTATTGATTTGCAAATGAATGAACATTGATCATAGAAAATTACATGATTTTGGTCCTAGATACAATTAAAGATAAAGTACATGGCTTTGTTTCCTAGTAACAATCTAGAGAATAAAAATGAAATGGATAAGCATTTGATCTATTAACCCTTGATCTAAGCTCGGAGGCTACATTACAAGATGGGAACGTGTTAGTTACCCACCTTACCCGGTGAAACTAGTCTTCTAGACTGTGGTGGCCAACATTCATATCATATCATCCAAATCACTCAATTGCATGTTCAATTTATTAAACATTGCATTTGAATTGAAAATTAAATTTTAGTGAATGTGTGTGAATGGTGATATCCTAGATTCAAAGATTTGAGAGAATTATGAAAATAACATGTTTTTTTTATATTTTGGTTGTGGATTTAAGATCAAAGCTAGTGTCATGCATGAATGTGTTGAACAACCAAGAACATGTGAAGAATTCATATGAACATTTAAGAACATTCAAACATATTCAAGAAATTTAAATAATGACTAGCATGCTTTGGTCTTTAATTCTCGTCATAGCAATAGAACACAAGTTAGGAAACGAGATTATACCTGCATACAAGATCCACACGGTGGAGGAGGAGGTTCTTGATGGAGGTCCTAAGGGTGGAGTAGAAAAGAGGAACTAGGAGAGGGAAGGTGAGTCTCACTCAATACCTTGAGTCTCAGGAAGACCAAGATATGACAAGACTACTCTACTTCACTAGAACTCAAGAAGGGAGAAAAAAGGGGGGGTTTTTTGTGTGTCTTGGAATAGAGGAGAGGGGAGGGGGATTATATAACTATGGTGGAGAAAATATGAATGGAAGGCCATTTAATGAGGGTTGAAAAATGACCAAAGAGAATCATAAACCTAAACCCTATTTCAGTATTTAGAGAAAGCTGGTACATTAAATTTGGAGGTTGGTGGGAGTGATGAGCAAGCAAAGTGACTAAGACTTCGGTTTTTCTAGTAGCTCTTGTAATAGCCCGCAAAGCCAAATTCAAAGTTCATATCTCACTCAATTCAGATCGGAATTGTCTTGTTCTTCTGCTCAAATTGAAGCCCCAGATGTCTAGTTTTTTTAAAAATTAATCTCACTCATAGATTCAAAATATTCTAGGAGATATCAACAAAATGGTGAATAGAGGTTGTAAGTTTGTTTAGACCCCTTAAACCCAACAGATTAACCTAGAGAATTAGCCAAGTGATTAACTTAGTTAATTTAATTAAAACTAGGTTAACACAAATAAGCAAAAACAACAAAGCAGCGAAAAAATAAATAACACAAAGATATGATGACCCAGGAAACCACACCGGTAAAAACCTGGGGAGGATTTGACCTAGCTATCCTCAAGGTAAACTGAATCCACTATGAAAGAATCGAAGTTTACACAACAAGACTTAGACCACTAACATCTTATTGCTACCCAAGTGTAGGAAACTTACTACCATGACCCCATGATAGCTCCGAGATCCACGGACTTCTTCTTTCTTGAATTCTTCAGCAAATCCACAAGCGCACTTGCTTGTATATCTTTGTGCTCTTTTGATTCTGCAACTGTATTGATCTACACAACTCTTGACATGAATCTCAAGTT
The DNA here is from genome assembly GCA_033629205.1 of Lithocarpus polystachyus. NCBI lineage: Eukaryota > Viridiplantae > Streptophyta > Magnoliopsida > Fagales > Fagaceae > Lithocarpus > Lithocarpus polystachyus. The sequence continues at coordinate 53,498,533 of CM066166.1, forward strand.
TGTAAACCCTAAGTGTATGTGAAGGTAAACACCTCTAGATCTCACAATGAGATTCACAAACACAGCATTCAGAACACTAAAAACGTGGCTAGGGTTTTCCCTTATATACTTAGGGCAAAACATAAAACCCTATACATTAAATGGACTTGGGTTGAGTTGGAATTTTCTGCAGAAAAACGATCTGCCCGATTTTCGATCGATCGAGTCTAATTTTCGATCGATCGAGTCTGGCAGAAAGTGAACAGTAATTCTGCACAACAACTCGATTCCAACTTTACATTAAGACCCATACTTTGAGCAAGTCTAACACACGACTAAACATTGTTTTGATCATGGTTTGCCAACATACAAATTGAAGTTCTAAATACATTAGATCCTAATCCTTAGAACCTAACAGAGGTCATTTTTCAGAAAATAGTTTTAGCATAATTAACATTAATAGGCTCCAAATTAGTTTCCAATTAACATTAACAGGCTCCAATCACTTCCATTTCAGACTTAATCAATTCCAAATTTATCCCAATTAAAAAGATAATTACAAAAATTACTCATTTAATAATTAATGTTTGATTATCTAATTAATCAGGTGTGTAACCTTACCATAAGATGTAGTCCTAGCCAATCAAGTTATGACATATCAATAATTTTAAATTGATTATAATTATAACCAATTGGAATTTGTGGGGCACAAGAATTTAAATAAGGTACCTATGCCACGTGTCATATCCATGGCCGAGGAGTCCATTATCGTGCCAAGGAGGCCAAACGCTCAGACGGCAAGGCCACGCTAGTGGCACGTGACCAGGGGAGGCCATACTGCAGAAAAAGAGTTTCGGGGAGGGGTTAGTCCTGACATGACTGAAGGGATGGTGGTTGCCACCACATTTAATGCATCCCACCGAACCTCCTGGCTGCATTTATGTGGAGAAGACCCCTAAACAGTGCTGTCTTGGCTGCCACAACTCACAAAGGGTTTGAGAAAGTGTCTTATGGGACAAGCACTCAAGTGGTGGCCTTGATGATCAACAAATGAAGGGCCAAGATCGTCTGAAAGGAGATATATAGTGTAGAAGACCCTCTAGGGACTGGGGATCGAAAAACATGTAGAGGAAACACTGTGGCATTAAGAACAGCAACTGTAATCAAATCTAAAGGAAATATATTCAAGAACCACTCTCCTCGGACATTGTCGTGGAAGAATTTCTGTGCACCACATTTGTCTATTCATTGCTTCCACTCACTCTCTTACTATTTTTAAGCCCATTGAGGGCGTTGTCCACTTCATTAAAGCCTAGCTATTTTGCCCACTCTCTACAAATTCATTGTGTTAGGCTCTTTGGGCTTAAGATCCAAAACCCGCCCTTATAGAATCAATTTTTCATAATCACATATAGTCGAGCTCAATTTGTGATTCAGACTCAATTTGTGATAGTGCATCTCGGCCATTAAAAATTGATTTGATGATAACTTTCAATCTGATGGTCTAAGTAAGGCTTGACTAGTCAATTTGATCGTTACAATATCAAGATCATTTTGATGAAATGAAATTAAGGATCTAGTGGCCACAATTAAGATGCCTATTTCCAAAGTGAAATTACCCTTTTACCCTCCATGTGAGGTTAAACGCGTGTTGCAAAATGAGGTGTCAACACCCAGCTGATGTTCCTCCCATAATTACCCCTTATTTCTCTAAGTGGTGGACGAACTAGTTCTTCGGCTTTCCCTTTCGGCAGAAATCCCTTGTCTTTGTGCTCTTGTACAATAAAGTTCTTCAACTTCCCATGCTTAATAAGAACCTCAATTTGCTGTTTCAAATTGTAGCATTCGTCGGTGTCATGCCCATAGTCTCGATGAAAATGGCAATACTTGCTCTTCATCTATTTGCTAGGATCTCCCTTTAGTTTTTTAGGCCACTTCAAGGACCCGTCATCCTTGATCTACATCAACACTTGGCCGAGTGAAGTGTTCAGAGGCATGTAGCTTGAGTACCGTCCTGAGGACGATCCTGCCTTCATGCCTTTTTTGTCTCTTTTTTTCTCCCATCTTGGCCTTCTTTGGACGAGAACCTTGTTCTAGATATTGCATATATCCAAACTTTGCTCGTTCAGCCTTCTTTTTCCGTTTAGCAATAATTACATCTTCGGTGTTCATGGAGCTTTGGGCTGGGTGTATCAGTCGGCCATGAGCTGTGGCTCTCGGTCATACAGCTTATAAATGAATAAATCAAAGGTAACTCCATTGTAGAAGGCTGCCAAAAGGATTTTGTCATCCATTTCATCTACCAACAGGGCGTCCCTGTTGAAACGACTAATGAAGGCCCGTTGACTCTCATTTTCTCCTTGCTCTATATTCAATAAGCTGGACGAGGAACACTTGTGCCCTTGTTCTCTAACGAAGTTGTTGACAAACAACTTACTCAACTCATGGAATGAAGTTGTTTGGTGGTAGTTTGCCAAACCACACCCTAGCTGAACCTTTCAATGTGGTAGGAAAGGTTCTACACATGATCACGTTTGGAACTCCTTAGAGGTGCATTGTCGTCTTAAACGTTGCAATGTGATCACAAGGATTTCACATTCCATCATACGAATCTAAAGTGGGCATCTTAAACTTGAAGGGTAAATGATGTAGAACAAACAACACATGCCTTCTTGGAGCAGCAGGGTCGTCGGAAGTCACAACGCAAGATCAAAGGGGGGTGCTAATAGAGGCCATTAGGGCAATAGTGTCAGAATTGCATGAAATTTGGCAGGTTGAAGGGAAATGGCATTTTGATCTAGACTCATGCCATGAGTGTCGCGTAAATTATGCAAATTTCTTTGTTAAGGTCCCAAAAACAGTGTTTTGCTATTTATAGTAATATTTTTTTTCCTTAATAACTTTTAGTTTAAAAGTCAAAATAAGGTCCTTTCGATTTTGGTACATCTCTTAGAGACAGTATTTTCAATATTCGCAATTATCTAAATTTTGCTATTTTTGGCAAAAATCATTATTTTGCCACCAAATTATGTGATTAAAGCGGATTAGGGTTTCTAGGCATTTTCATAGCTGCCCTAAGGTTTCTTTTACTATTTAAACATATTGTAGCTTTCAAGGCTATTTAGTTTTCAGATCTATAAAAATACAGACTTTGTCTATTTCTCTTTAGTGGATTCCATGACCGTATCACCTTGTAGGTTCAAGGGACCCCTTGTAGATTCGAGGTTTCCATTCAGAAGCTAACGTGTTTAGTTTCTTTTTTCTATTCAGAAGGAAACATGTTTGTTTTCTTGTAACTTCCACAACATCAATTGGTATCAAAGCCTAGATTTTTTCTTGGTCTGTTGGCATATAGGCGTAACGGCGACCACCCCATCAACGACAAAGTTGAAAAGCCAATTCTCACTAGGGCTGAGTTCCAACAATTTCATGAGGAGAACCAGTAAGTAATGCGCGATCTATAGCAATCAATCATCGCCTTTCTTGTTAGGAACCCTAACCATGACGGCCATGGTGAATGCGACAACAGGAATGTGCATGAACCTCCTCTGCGTGGTTATAAAAATCGAAATAGGCCTCCAGCCTATGATGAAGATGACACTAAAAATGATGAGTATAAAGAAGACATTCATGGAGGATATCATGGTCCTATTAGGGAACGTGCTTGTGATGATCAAGAGTACTTTATAAAGATGGAATTACCTTCTTTCAATGGAGATGTTACTATAAAAGAGTTTTTGGATTGGGTCACTGAAGTGCAGAGGTTCTTTGCTTAGACTCTAGAAGATAAACAGGTTAGGTTAGTAGCCTACAGATTGAAGGGGGGAGCATCTGCTTGGTGGGATCGTTTACAGTTGACTCACACTCGTCAGAGGAGAGCCCCAATACGTTCATGGAGGCGAATGAGGAGACTTATGGAGGGATATTTTACCACCAAATTATCAACAGCTTCTGTTTAGGCAATACCAGGATTGTCGGCAGGGTACTAGAATAGTCAATACTTACATGGAAGAGTTTGATAAGCTAGCCAATCATAACGACTTGGCAGGAACAGAGGATCAACGAGTAGCTAGGTTTGTGAATGGGCTATATGTAGCGATTCGAGATCAGGTTTCCTTGCAAACCCCATATGTACTTAGTGAAGCTGTAACCTTAGCCAAGAAAGTGGAGTTCCAGCAGATCAAACATGAAGTCTCAGTATGCTAATTGGAGTTTTCTTGATTCTTCACACTTTACAACCAATAAGGGGAAGCAACCAGTGTTCTCACAACCATCGCAGCCTTTGGGCATCAAGGAGGTTAGTGTTGGTAGTAGTCAGCCAAAAGGCGAAACAACAGGTTTTACAGGACGACAGGGAGCCAACACCAATCCCTATGCCAGACCAAGAGGGGATAAGTGTTATAGGTGTGGTGAACTAGGGCATTAGTCCCACTCATGTCCTAAGCAAGCCATTATGAATTTAGTAAAGCAGGTGGATGAAAAACTGAAGTAGAGGAGAAAGACGAGGTAGGAGATAAAGGTAGAGATCCCTATTCCTTTACCCCCAATGAGATCCACGATGATGAAGAGGGCGAGCTCTTAGGGAGGTCCCTAGTCATTCAGAGGCTGTTGCTCACACCAAGGAGGGAGTTGAACAATCGGCGACAAGAGATCTTTCGGGCACGATGTACCATCAACAAGAGGATTTGTGACCTCATTATTGATAGCGGCAATGTGGAGAACATCACTTCCAAGAGTCTGGTAGCCAAATTGTGGTTGAAGACTGAGAAACACCCCTCTCCATATAGAATAGGCTGGATTAAGAAAGGTACAGAAACTCTTATTACTCATCAATGTTGAAAACAATGTTTTTGCTATTTATAGTAGTTTTTTTTTTTTCCTTAATAACTTTTAGTTTAAAAGTTAGAATAAGGTCCCGTCTATTTTGGGACGTCTCTTAGAGATAGAATTTTCAATTTCTGCAATTATCTAAATTTTGCTATTTTTGGCAAAAATCACTATTTTGTCACCTAATTACGTGATTAGTGCAGATTAGGGTTTTTGGGCATTTTCTTAGCTGCCCTAGGGTTTCTTTTACTATTAAAACATATTGTAGCTTTCAAAGCAATTCAGTTTTCAGATTTATAAAAATACAGACTTTGTCTATTTCTCTTTAATGGATTCTAGGACCTTATCACCTTATGGATTTAAGGGACCCCTTGTGGATTCGAGGTTGTCATCCAGTAGCTAACGTGTTTAGTTTCTTTTTTCCATTCGGATTGCAACGTGTTTGTTTTCTTGTAACTTCCACAACATCAGTAAGGGACGACTTGTGATCGACGCCTTAAAGGAAGAGTCAATTATATGGAGGAGATCATCCACATGACTCGTCCTTCTCATGGAATTCCTCATTTCCTCCCTGAATTTTTTCATCTGGTCAATCTCCTTTTCCAAGTGTGGCGTCCTCCAAGTGACGGTGGCTCTGGATTGGTTTTCTCCTTCAATGCCACTCTCCATCCTCCTGTCCTCTGAATTTTGCTCAGGTTCCTCCCCTTCTTCATGTCAATGTCGACGATGCTTCTTTTTGTGGACTTTCTTTGTCAGTTCCTGGTTAAGATGTGTTAAGTCCACCATTGTGGCTGCCATGGACTGTAATTGTTGTTGGACGGACGATGGTGGCAGTGCTAATGCACGGTTTGGATGGCTGGAAGCATCTCCACTCTTTGGGTGATTTGGACTTGTGGCCATCGACCTAGTCCGGACCATGCAGCCTTTTGTCTTTAGAAAGCAAAGTGGCTAGCACTTAGAACTTTCTAGCAAACGGCGACAACTGAATGCTCCAAACTTTAATGGTAGTTGGATGGCTTGAAAAGAAAGAATGAGATTATCGAAGTTGACCAGGGTAAACCGGCAAGGACCCTCCGGCAGTTAAGTCAGTTTTCTCTCTCTAGGACTCGAGTTTAGTAAGTTGATGAATAGTAAAACATACCTTAATCTGGTGAGATTAGGTCCCTTTTATAGAGAATTTGAAGTGGGTCTACTTGTTAGGTTTCACTAACATCATAAGAGATGTGTGGACTTAGTGGGAAGAATGGAGCAAATTTTAGGAAATTCACCCTACATTCCGAGATAGAAAATCGTGGTCTAACAATTTGTGATCAGTGAAAAACACTTAATAAAGAGTTTTCTTGATATAAATTTGGCCACTCTTGCATAAGTAACTCCAAACCAAATTGTTTGACCAAATGCTTATTAAGTTAAGCAAGAAGACACTTCTCTGCCAAAAACAAAAAAAGAAGGGTTACAACTTACAAGAGGACGGCCAAGGCTTAAATGTAGGGCTCATGAGCAGCTTATCAAATGAGCCATGACGTGTATGAAGTACCGCAACTCCTCATAAATATATAGATTGACTATAGTTTCCTTTCTCCTCGTTTTAAGTGTAGCCATTAATGAATTCATTCATATAATGAATTCATTCATATATATATATATAGCCGTATAAAGGTTACCGACGAACATAACATAATTATGTAAATAATTACAGCACAATGAAAATAAAATCTTTTACCAAAAAAACAAAAAATAAAATGTTAACGGATATCCTACAGATAATGGTTAACAATCAATTTAAATAAAGTTTTTATGAAAAAAAATTATTAATATTTTGATAATTTTTTTTATTTTTCATAAATATTATGTTAAAACAATGAAATTAAAATTGATTCGTCGTAGTCAGTAAGGAAAATTATTAGGTATTTTTGAAGTACTATAAATGTATATTTATTTCTCTCATATAAATGGTAGATCTTATTAATTAAATTCATGATAAAACCTATAATTTATGTGAGAGAAAAAAAATATACATTTATAATATTTTGAAAATATACAAAAATTTTTTCATCAGTAAATACACACAGTGAGTACAGCTCATGCTACATACTCACGCAATTGATCATAAAGTCAATACTCAAGATATCTTTAAAGAGTACGATATGTAGCCACTTACGAGGAAGATCCTGGGATTTGTGCCAATCAATATATAATTCTGTTGAAGTAATTCGCAAGGAGTCTATGATTATTGTGAGATAACTATAATTATAATATTTATTCGTTCACATGGGATTTATTAATCAAATAATGTTTGAAATATAAATTATTTCACAAAAAATTTTATAAATTACGCGTTGATGTGGTGAGTGATTATTAGTAAATAAAAATGTGACATTAATGGTAGGCCTAGATGAAAACAAATAAAAAATTGACTATATCAATATATTGTAAAAATATTGTAAAATTGTTTGTATACGTAACATTACTCTTATTAATCAGTCCCAAGCACGTTATTGGTATAGAGAAATATCAGTTTATTTTAATTTTTATCCCTAATTTCGGTTATTTACCTTTTTATAATTCTCACGCCCATCACATTTTGAATCAATATTTTTTTTAAGAAATTCATAATGGCCAGCTAATTTCAATAATAAAAGAGTAATAACCATTTTTTATTAATTAATAACCATTTTTTTAAAAATATTATTATTAATTTATTGGTAAAATTTATAGTTAGTCTTTCAACATTCCATTTGTTTCACCATAAAACATTTTTAACATTTTATTGTGTTTGTTTCATTGTAAAATTTGGTTAAATCTGAAAATATTTTTCATTGACCATCAACTTGTTTGTAAAATATAGTAAAACATTCTACCTTTAAAAAGTTTGTAAACAAGAAACACAGTGCCTCCCCCTCAACCCCCTTCCATCTGGTGATCAGGCTGACAATAGTCCGGGGGCTGGTGGTTTGGTTGCTTGACTTGGCCATCGGACTGGCGACTCTCTGATGGCTAAGTCATCAATATTGGTGGTTTGTGCTTGAAAATTTTTACATGTCACACCATGGACGGAGCCATTCATAGACATTGCCCCCCATAAATTTTTTTTAAATAATATAATTATATATTTAGGCACTAATATTAACAACTTTGTTCAATAAAATTACATTTTGTCCCCCTTATTGATCATTATAAGAGAAATACTATAGTTATAAACTTTTTTACAACATTTTTACAGACTATTGAGATAGTAAATTCTTACTGGTTTGCATTTGGGTCCACCACTTACATCACTTTTTTACTTACTAATAACCACTAATCATAACAACAATTTGTAAAAAAAATTGTAGATCTAGTATTTTCTTCCTTTTAAAGTCCTTAAAAATATTATAGATCTAAAATCTAAAAAATATATATATTTACAAGCCCAAAATATTAGCACAATAACAAAAATTACCGATAGGCAATTGCAAAGCTAAAAAAAAAGTTGAGACTAATCAACCAATTTTACCAAAAACAAACAACTTAGCCCTTTAAAAAACTTTAAACAAAATAATTTTGTCCTTACCAACAAAAGACACGCTCTATACACACATAAAAAAATAATAAAATAAAACCTTTACCGGCTAAGCAGTAGAGCCGAAAGTCGAAAGCCGAAGCCACCACATGCAGCTAACAATAAAACTACCCCCCCTAACTCTAAGTCCTGGCTCCATCCCTGTGTCACATGAAAACCCTTGAAAATGTTTTCAAATGTAAAGTATCTTCATTGAAAATATTTTACAGCGAAATAAACGATGCATAATACCAATGAGTTACATGAAATTAATTTGGGGAAAAAGAACCTTCCCCATATATATTTGGGGTAGTTCATAATTCTCTTCATTACCTTTGAAACCAACCAATTTCCCCTCTATGTTTGGATAATGAGAAAAATACCCTTGACCCAATAATTTCTCAATTAAAGACAACAAAATCTTTTGATTCCTGAAATATTTCCTTGTAAAAAGTCTGTAATAACCTCTACTAAAGCATAAAACTTAACCCAACCTAAATAGCCTAACCCAGGTAAATTAAACTCAAGTAAACTTAACCCAACCCGTAAATTAAACCCACGGTAAACTAAACCTAAAACCCATAGTGAGGTGAAAAAGCTACAGCAACCCATATACTCCAACGGTCCTACTGACTCGATAAGCACACCACTAGCCACACGATGGCTGATTTCGTAATGTCGAGTTTCCTTCCTTTGATTTTTCCTTCAATTCGGTTCAGGTAGGTCACGTGATGGTTGACAATTGGTCACACTAGTTGATTTAGCGAAATTATGGCTAAAGGTGGCTACTCTAACGGTGGCTTAAGACCTTATCGATTATACGAGTTGCTGTCAATGTAGTCAATACCATACCGGTACCGGCCGGTATGTACCGTATCGGTCATATACCAGTATTGAAACGTCAACGTTTCGTACCAATTTAAATACCGACCGTACTGGCTATGTACCGGCCAGTACCGGGCGTACCGAACCGGCCGGTACAGAAAAAAGCTTTTTTTTTTTTTTTTAGTTTTGTAATTTTTGAATTTTTGAAAGAGTAGAATGGTAACTTATTTGCATTAACTTATTAGTATTAACTTATTAGTATTATTTGTTTTCTTAGTATGCAATAAACAATTAAGCTTTCCATTTTTATATTGTTTTTTTTTTCTTTCTTTTAATTGATGCTAAAGTCCAAAACCATGAACAATTTGTTCTGAATTAAGGTAATGTTTTATGGTAAACTTTTATATTTATTATAATACACACACACACACACACATATATAAAATAGCCGTAAACCCGAAACGGTACACCGGTATTGACCGGTACCAAAATATATTGTTCCACTGGTCAAACCGGTACAACCTCCGGTACAAGATTGACTACCTTGGTTGCTGTAGGTTTTTCACCTCACTGTAGGTTTTAGCTTTAGTTTACCTTGGGTTTAGTTAATGGTTTGAGTTAAGTTTAATTTACCTGGGTTAGGTTATTTGGGTTGGATTAAGTACTTAAGTTTTATTTTTTAGTTGAGGGTATTATAGACTTTTTACTATAAAATATTCCAAGAATTAAAAGATTCTATTGAATTTAACTAAAAAAGTAACAGATCTAGGGTATTTGTTCATTTGACAAATATAGAAGGAAAAATTGATTAGTTTCAAAGATAACGAGAAATTGTGAACTATCCTAAACATAGAGAGAGGGGAAATCTTTTTTTTCTCATAATAATAACAACTTCGCATACACATATTCATGAACAAAAAAATTACCGGGGAAAATTTTCTTTCCCAAATAATTCACTTACACAATAATTTGCACCCCAAAAGCACCCACAAAGTATTGTTTGCAATAAAAAGAGAACTTGAATATATGAAGTTTGTTTGTTTGTTTAGACCCCTATACACTCAGACTGTTTAACCTAATTAATTACCAAGTTGATACTTAAATTTATTATTCAAATCTAGGTTAAATACATACAATTGTATCACTTCATGCGGAAAAATAAATAAAGCAAGCAATATAATAACCCAAAAAAAACCAATAAAACTAACAATTTCAAGGTAAAAAATTTGGGGAGGATTTAATCTAATCTATTCTCAGGGCAACAAATTCACTATGATAAAATGAAAATTTTACAATAGATTTTTCCCTAAATCTAAAGCTACCTCTTGTAGTACATACTCACACGACCAAGTACAGCTCTGAATCAATGGACTCTTCTATTTAAATTGGTCACACACAAACACCCACGTTTGTGACTCTGAGATCCCACTCAAAACTTTAAATCATCAGCTATGTGTGATCTTGTATGCAGCAACTTAATCCACTAGTTTTGAATGTAGATTTTCTTTTAGGTAGATGCTTGTTGAGTTAGAAGGCAACAGAAACCTTACAAATTTCATAATAGTAACTCACAAGACTTCCAAGAACTTTTGAAAAGCATTAAGGGTTTTCCTTTTATACTAGGTAGTGTTGGACTGAAACCCTAAATATTTTTGTGAGCTTTGGGCCTGATTAAAATTCTACAAAACACGATCTTCAATTAGTTGAGCCTTTCTTTTGATCGGTCAAACATTGCAAATCCTGACTTCTTTTTCCTGCAGTTTGATTATTCTTGAATCTTGACTCAAATCATCGTGAGCAATGTCTAACACTTATACTAGACATGTTTTTGTTCTCAATTTGCCAGCTCAAAAAAAAAATTAGAACCTAAACATTTATTCCTAAATATTTAGAACCTAACAAAGTTATTAACAAAAAAAAAAAAAATACCCTCAAATAGATGAAGTTTTACATTTTTCTTTTACTAGTTTTCAAATTTTGAAATCGTTTCATAATAGTTCAATTGTCATTAGCTATTGTCAATATGGGTAGATTGTGACTATTTTATTTTTTAAAGTTTGTATAATATTTTTATTTTAATGCAGTTTTCATTATCTATTTGTCATTATTTTTATAAAAATATTTTAAACTAAATGAGAAAACTCAACTCGCATGCACTGTATTAATTATTGACTCGCAAAACTACATCCATCCATACATAAATAATACAACAAGTGTTTACTTAACCAACCAAATTCTTGAACAATTACTACCTTTACATTTTTTTCTTGAATCATTAACTTTATAATAAAAAATAATTATAACATGATAACAATACGCACATATGTAACAAATCATCTCTATTTCCTAATTATTAAATTATATAAAGTAATTATAACAAAAATATATATATATAACACACAAAATTAATATTAGGCACACACTCACACACATATAATTTAAATCAATAATATGTAAAAGCTAAAGCGTAGCAATAATAAATGCTATGCTTTAGTTAAGCCACATTTGCATTCACGTTATTATCCTTTACCTTTCCAATTTTTCGATAAATTGTTTTAGCATTTACTTTTTTTTTTAATATTTACACTTTCTCTAACTTTTCTTCCTCCTTTACTTTTCCATTTCCCTCACTACCCTCTACTTTAATATCACTCATCCTCTTTGCCTTCATCTTCCTTTATTTTGTCTTTTCTTATTCACACCATTTTACCAAAATTTGTCATTATCTCCTCCATTCTATGCATAATGTTTCCTCACAAAAAATTATTTTTTTTCTCTCTCTCTCTCTCAATTTTATGATAGATTATATATATATATATATATATATATATATATATATATATTTTGCATCTCTGCTTTAGGTTGATAAATTTTTGTGTTCATTAGAACATTACTTTTGATTGATGCAATTTACTTTTTTTGTTTATTTTTTTTTCTTCGATTATTAAATGTTATCCTATTGCATTATAAAGAATTAAAGATAGTATATAAGAATACAATATTATTTTATTACATAGCATGATTTGGATAATTTGGTGTTTAGTGTTATATCTTTTATTTTAATTTTTTTTTCTTCTAATCTTATTTAATTTATTCAACATTTAAATTCAACCACATCCTCCATATCATTAAATTATTTATATTTTCTCTCATTTTTTATTTTATAAAATTAAACATATAATATTTTACTTAAATTCAAATAAATAAAATTGTCCTTTTGAAATCATACTCATTTTTTTTTACATTTACACTTTCTTCAACATTTCTCCTTCCGTTTACTTTTTCAACTCTCCATTACCCTCTACCTTAATACCACTCTTCCTCTTTCACTTTATCTTCCTTTATTTGATATCTTCTTATTCTCATCCTCATAGTATAAATTTGTCATACTCTCTTCCATTCTATGCATAAATTTACCTCACCAAAATAGACTCTCTCTCTCTCTCTCTCTCTCTCTCTCTCTCTCTCTCTCAATTTTTGGGTGATTTTTTTTTTTATTTTACTTCCACCTATGATTTTGGTTGATAAATTTTTGTATTTTTTAGAACTCTACTTTGGGATGATATGATTTAGTTTAGTATTTTAAGTTTTTTTTTTCTTTGATTGTTAAATTTTATCCTATTGCATTATATAAGATAGTATATAAGAATATAATAATTTTCTATTACATACCATGATTTGAATAATTTGGTGTTTATTGTTATATATTTTTTTTCTTCTCATCTTATTTTATTCAATATTAAATTTGGTCACATCCTCCATATCATTAAATTATTTATATTTTCTCTCATTGTTTTTATTTTAAAAATTAATAAATCAATATTTTACTTAAATTCAACAAATAAAATTGTCCTCATAAAGTGGATTACTGCTAGGAACACACTCATTCTTACACCTAACGCATCAAAGGAAAAATGGAATACACCAATGCCAATTTAGAAATGCTAAATTAAAATATAATAATGAGGATATCAAACCAAATTATAACATAAAGAAACTAATAATTATGGATATACAAACTTAAGGGTAGCAAAATTAAATGAAAAAAAGAACGCTACAATGCATATTTGAAGCAATGGAATCGTCATCAAATTTTGGAAAGCTATAGGTTGCCAATGGAGAAACAATATATGAGAGAGAGAGAGAGAGTGGCTTATGGTAAAGATAAAACAATACAAAGTAATAAAAAGGAGATAAAGAAAAAAATCAAACGTCATTTAGTAACCGTTAATTGGACAATAAAGAGGTTGTTAGGAGAAGTAAAGAATAAAATAGAGTTTACTATACGAAGAACATTAAAAACTTTTCAATGCAATAAAATCAACTGTTACATTCACTTAAAAAGTAGAATCAATAGTTAATAATGAAATCCAATCATAGTACTACATTTAACTTAAAAACTAATCAAACTCTAACCATGGAAACCATATTTCCATTCATAACTAAAAATGAGATATTCTCCAATAATAATAGAAATTACCAAAGAAATCAAGTTTAGAAAATTTTAAAATCCCTTTTTTGACGTTTCATTTAACATTATATATATATATATAGATATATATATATATATATATATATATATACATATATACACCATTACTTTTTAAAATCTAATGAACGATGTTACCTATCATTTAACGTCTTTGTTATGCAAATTATCATCAGCCAGTAAATATATGATAATAGTAAAACACGCTATGTAATACCCCGAAAAAAAAATGATTAAAAGAAAGGTTATTTAAGTAAATTTGTTTATGGGGTCAATTTTGTAATTAATTTTCTAAGGGGTTTTTAGAAAATAAGGTTGAAACCCTAGCTATATAAGCTTATTATGTCAATGTATATGGGGTGATATTTTTTTGAGGGAGGAGACTACTCAAAGGACTGAAGTAGAGAAGGATTGACAACACTCTTAAGGTAAGAGCTTAAGAAATTTTATTCTTTTATCAAATTTAGATTTTATGCGGTATTATAATATTTTCTTATGTAAGTATTTTTGCCCAATGAGACTTTCTTTAACCATGGCCGCATGGGTCTGTATCACGTAATTTTCTTAAAAGAATTGTATTGGATTGATGGAGAAGAAAAAAAAAAAAAAAAAACGCTTGAAGAAAGGAACACCAACTCCTTCCTAATATATTATTATTTGTCCATTGATTTGGTGGAGGTAGAATATTGTTTTAATAAAAGCTTGTGGTAGAGCTTGGTTTGTGTGTTTTGTCCTCATGCCAAAAGAAAACTAGAGGTGGCAGTGGCAGAAAAAAAAAAAAAAAACAAAGAAAAGAAAAGAGAAACAAACAAAGGAGTTACAAAGGAGCACACAAAATTGAAGAGGGCCCACGTGCTTACATAATAATAGGAGTTATGGTCTTCTTTTTGGGGCTTTAGCTGTGGCAGAAGAAAAAAAAAAATATATATATATATATATAAAGAAAAATATTATAATATGGAGAAATTTTATTGTGAAATAACAGTAGATAGTTATTGAGTATTTTTAGTAGTCTTTTTATCTAGCCGAGTATTATTATAAGTCCTTAAATTATTTGATTATTGAGTAAGAATATTTGAAAATTGTTCTAGGTGATATTTAAAGATTTTAGAGGAATTATTAAGGAAAAAGTTTTTTTTGAAATAGCTTTTGGAGGTAAGTAACCTTATCCTAATTGGTTTTATTTTGTGTATTTTAATTACTGAAATTGTTTACCGTTATTACAATTTTATTTCTATTGTACTACTGATTTCAAGTAAATAATTATTACAAATATATTTGATTACTGAATATATGATGTAATTTATGTAATTACTTTTAGCTATACTGATCCAAAGTAAAGAGTAAAGAATTTTCACAAATACATGTGAGTTTTAAATATAAGGTTTTATTTTATTTAATTGTTTCATAGCTATAATGAGTTAAAGTAAATAATATAGAAATATCACAAATGGATTTGAATATTGAATATAAGTGTGTTTGGATAAGATATTTTTTTTTGTTAGAAACTATGATTTTATATATGTGATTATGAACAATTTGACAATGAATTTATTCTGATACCCAGCCAATGGGGATTATTCATTGGTACTCTGATACCTAAACCAATGGGAGTTATTCATTGGTACTCTGATACCTAGCCAATGGGGGTTATTCATTGGTACTTTAATACCCAAACCAATGGGGGTTATTCATTGGTACTCTGATACCCAGCCAATGGAGGTTATTCATTGGTACTCTGATACCCAAACCAATGGGGGTTATTCATTGGTACATTGATACCCAGCCAATGGGGGTTGTTCATTGGTACTCTGATGCCTAGTCACGGGGATATAGCGTGACCATAGTGATAAGATCGTTAAAAATATGAATTACATTTGAATATTTGAACTATTTTGAGTCCTTAAAACTACATATGTGATTTGGAACCTATTGTAAAGTTATAGCTTTGACATATGGAAAATTAACTACTTTCTAAATCGTCTATGATATATTTGTCAGATTAAAGTATGTGATCTATTTGCAACTTATTATTTTAAGACTACGAAACTGTTTCAGTTATTTTGAAAACACATAGTATATTACAACTTGAAAAAAAACACATATTACTTCTTTTCCTTTACAGATTTATTGCTTGATAGAACTTATTAAGACTTTGGTTACTTATTGAGTTGCCAACTCACCCCCCTTTTTCCCCTCTAGTTTCAGATTGTGAAGAATATCAAGTTTTGGGATTTTTGATGTTGTGTTGTGAGCAGAAAAAGAAGCTTTGTGATACTGGAATTGGATGGTCTTCTAATAGTTTTATATTTATTGGCCAATTGGCATTATGTACATGAGGTTTGGAATTTATTCCTATTAAATTATTGGAGAGCTATTCATAAATAAAAAAAAAAAAAAAATTGTTGAGTTATTTTAGATTTATTTGATTTAATTTTTGAGGATAAATTTTAGTTGCTAAGAAGGCCTTGCACACTTGTAGGTGCTTGTTTGATAAGTGTGCGGCAATTGTCACGTGCCTATCTTGGTGGTTGGGTTCGGGGCGTGACAATTATAATGGTATCAGAGCTTAGGTTATGATCTTGTAAACTCTATACTAGGATTTGATTTAGAATAAAGTTTGTGTACTAGGGATTATGGTTTTAGTCATTGTTTATGAGGGTTATTAGGTCATAGATAGTGTTCTTTTGGTGACTTGATGAGAAGTGTAAGTGAGGTTCCATCATATGATAATTTGTGAGATCATATTTGAAGGTTTTGATACTTATGTCTATGTGGTTATGCATACGTGACTTATAATACAAAGGGAGGATTTTAATTGATATACTTCTATGATCTTATACTAGTATTAAGTGGGTGTATTTTTTTCTTGAAAATTTTGTAATTGATCAGATTGGTTATTAAAACTTCTTCTTCTTATTAAAAGGAAAAGAGAGTGAGAAAGGAACATGCAAAGGAAATCTTCCTGTTGTTTTGTGATTGATCTATTGAAAACTCATTGATAGTTTTGCCTAATGTAGTCGACCTACCAAGGTTAGTTTGATCTGTGGGAGATTCTCATAGGTTTAAATTATTGAATGATAGTCTTCTTTATACCCTATTTAGAATTCGGAGTGCTTTGGGGAATTGGAAATTGCAGAACTCTATTTAGGGGTTAAGGTTTGATGTTAGAGCTATGATTCCTTGATTTTAGTTTATATGGAGTAAGGAAATTAATGGAAAGTTCGTAGTGTGAAGGAAATAATTTGTAGATATTATAGTTCACATTATATTATATGTTATTATATAAATTTTGAGGGTGTTTAAAGAATTTAGTAATATATCGGTGGACTTCCTTAGATTCTAATGTTAAGGACCGACTTTCTTTTGGATCATTGTTCTTATTAGGGTTGACCTACATGGATTACCATAGCCTAATTTATGTGTGAGGTAGTCCTTAAACGTTTTTGAGACATGTTTTGTTACTTTGAAGTTTGAGGTCATCAATTTCTTTTCTATGGAATTGGAAGATTGCTTAATATTCTGGGGAATAAGTTTTGATGCTAGAAATGTAATTCTTTGATTTTAGCTGATAAGAGTTAATGGATTGGCTCAATAGAAATTGAAGTGGATAGAACACAAGTATGTGATAGTATTGAATTGGACTAGTGAACCATATTTTTGATTGGATATTGAAGGAGTTGGGATGCGAGAGAGTTTATTTTGAAAGACTATTACAATCTGAATTATAGTCAATTGTTGTACCTTTTGTTTTATATTGGCAGATGGTTAGTGATTATAAATTGCAGAGTACTCTTAAATTCTAGACTATTATAACTGCCGGGACTATTAATTGCAAGGTAAAAAAAAAAAAAAAAAGGGGGGTTGAGATACTTCATGGACTATTCTCTTCTAGCCGATGTATACTTAGAGACTTGTTTTCATAATAAGCAATGTAATTATAAAGAACCCATCTCTTCAATGAGTTCCAGCCCATGTATCATTTGGAGATTATAGGTGAATAACTGTTGCTTATTTGAGAAGATAATTTATGGTTAAGATAGAGGTTCTATGAAAGACCTTATACCAATGCTCAATTGATTATTTATGGAGATTTTGGAATTTCTTTTTCTTACAAAACTTGAGGAAGAAATGATATAGTGATATATGCATATGTTGTAAATTCATTTTGAACTTAGGAAGGTTTGGAACTTTGGATGCACTACTTGATTTCGAGGTAGAGAATTAGACGGATGCTAACATTCATTGGTCTATGGTGAATCTCAAAATTTTGGATTTCCATAGTCACAATTTTTGGAGACTACTTAGGCCTTGGAATTTTGTTGAAATTGATAATTGATGGAAAATTAGTTATTGTGGTCAATCTAAACAAATGGGCCTTGGAACTTTTATTCATATTGAAAGGAACTTAGAGAGCTATTTAGACTAGAGATATGTGTATATATCTTTAAAGAATCTTATATTTTTGTTATATGGTTGTTCTTAAACTATGGGTAATTGAGTAAGAGATTTTATAGTGGTATTGTATTATGTAGCGGAAGCATCATGCCCCCATTTGTTTTGGAAAATTTTATTTTCCAAGTCTTGGAAAAAAAAAAAATTCGCATATGTTGTGAAATAGTTTTGAACTATGGTGATGAGTGATAAATTTGTATAGATCGATATAATTTGTGGCTTTAGAGTAGCGCAATAGAAGCATGATAATTCGTTTAGCTGGTGATGAATTCTTATAAGTGGGGGAGATTGTAATACCCCGAAAAAGAAAATGATTAAAAGAAAGGTTATTTAAGTAAATTTGTTTATGGGGTCAATTTTATAATTAATTTTCTAAGGGGTTTTTAGAAAATAAGGTTGAAACCCTAGCTATATAAGCTTATTATGTCAATGTATATGGGGTGATATTTTTTTGAGGGAGGAGACTACTCAAAGGACTGAAGTAGAGAAGGATTGACAACACTCTTGAGGTAAGAGCTTAAGAAATTTTATTCTTTTATCAAATTTAGATTTTATGCGGTATTATAATATTTTCTTATGTGAGTATTTTTGCCCAATGAGACTTTCTTTAACCATGGCCGCATGGGTCTGTATCACGTAATTTTCTTAAAAGAATTGTATTGGATTGATGGAGAAGAAAAAAAAAAAAAAAAAAAACGCTTGAAGAAAGGAACACCAATTCCTTCCTAATATATTATTATTTGTCCATTGATTTGGTGGAGGTAGAATAGTGTTTTAATAAAAGCTTGTGGCAGAGCTTGGTTTGTGTGTTTTGTCCTCATGCCAAAAGAAAACTAGAGGCGGCAGTGGCAGAAAAAAAAAAAAAAAAAAAAAAAAAAAAAAAAAAAAAAAAAGGAGTTACAAAGGAGCACACAAAATTGAAGAGGGCCCACGTGCTTACATAATAATAGGAGTTATGGTCTTCCTTTTGGGGCTTTAGCTGTGGCAGAAGAAAAAATATATATATATATATATATATAAAGAAAAATATTATGATATGGAGAAATTTTAGTGTGAGATAACAGTAGATGGTTATTGAGTATTTTTAGTAGTCTTTTTATCTAGCCGAGTATTATTATAAGTCCTTAAATTATTTGATTATTGAGTAAGAATATTTGAAAATTGTTCTAGGTGATATCTAAAGATTTTAGAGGAATTATTAAGGAAAAAGTTTCTTTTGAAATAGCTTTTGGAGGTAAGTAACCTTATCCTAATTGGTTTTATTTTGCGTATTTTAATTACTGAAATTGTTTACCGTTATTACAATTTTATTTCTATTGTACTACTGATTTCAAGTAAATAATTATTACAAATATATTTGATTACTGAATATATGATGTAATTTATGTAATTACTTTTAGCTATACTGATCCAAAGTAAAGAGTAAAGAATTTTCACAAATACATGTGAGTTTTGAATATAAGGTTTTATTTTATTTAATTGTTTCATAGCTATAATGATTTAAAGAAAATAATATAGAAATATCACAAATGGATTTGAATATTGAATATAAAGTGTGTTTGGATAAGATATTTTTTTTTGTTAGAAACTATGATTTTATATATGTGATTATGAACAATTTGACTATGAATTTATTCTGATACCCAGCCAATGGGGGTTATTCATTGGTACTCTGATACCCAAACCAATGGGGGTTATTTATTGGTACTCTGATACCTAATCAATGGGGGTTATTCATTGGTACTTTGATACCCAAACCAATGGGGGTTATTCATTGGTACTCTGATACCCAGCCAATGGGGGTTATTCATTAGTACTCTGATACCCAAACCAATGGGGGTTATTCATTGGTACATTGATACCCAGCCAATGGGGGTTGTTCATTGGTACTCTGATGCCTAGTCACGGGGATATAGCGTGACCATAGTCATAAGATTGTTAAGAATATGGATTACGTTTGAATATTTGAACTATTTTGAGTCCTTAAAACTACATATGTGATTTGGAACCTATTGTAAAGTTATAGCTTTGACATATGGAAAATTAACTACTTTCTAAATCGTCTATGATATATTTGTCAGATTAAAGTATGTGATCTATTTGCAACTTATTATTTTAAGACTACGAAACTGCTTCAGTTATTTTGAAAACATATAGTATATTATAACTTGAAAAAAACACATATTACTTCTTTTCCTTTACAGATCTATTGCTTGATAGAACTTATTAAGATTTTGGTTACTTATTGAGTTGTCAACTCACCCCCCTTTTTCCCCTCTAGTTTCAGATTGTGAAGAATATCAAGTTTTGGGATTTTTGATGTTGTGTTGTGAGCAGAAAAAGAAGCTTTGTGATACTGGGATTGGATGGTCTTCTAATAGTTTTATATTTATTGGCCAATTAGCATTATGTACATGAGGTTTGGAATTTATTCCTATTAAATTATTGGAGAGCTATTCATAAAAAAAAAAAAAAAAAATTGTTGAGGTATTTTAGATTTATTTGATTTAATTTTTGAGGATAAATTTTAGTTGCTAAGAAGGCCTTGCACACTTGTAGGTGCTTGTTTTATAAGTGTGCGGCAGTTGTCACGTGCCTATCTTGGTGGTTGGGTTCGGGGCGTGACACGCTACAAGTTAGATCATGAAAAAAAAATGATAAAAACTAATTAGCTAATATCAATTTATCATTATGGAGTAGTATTTTACAATTTTACACATCTAAAGTAGTAAAATAAATAGAGTTTACTGAAGGTGTTCAGATTAAAAAAAATGTATATGTAAAGGTTTAATATATATTTACATATATATATATATATATATATGATGCTGTGATAGGCCGCGAAATTAGGGCCCCTCAAAAAGGAGATTGGGGTGCTTATAAGGGCATCTTTCTTTTTGGGTAAGTGGTGTGGAGTCGCCACTTATTTTTTATACAAAAAAATAAGAAAAAATAAATACAAATTATATGTTAAAATACTTCGAATGTCATTGATTGAATAAAGAAAAATACAATTTTGGTAAATTAACCTTACAAGGCTTTGGGTCCTTGTTACAATCTATACAAAAGAATACAAAGCTTTGATCCTAGTTATAATCTACCAAAATTAAAAGACAAAACACTAATTTACCTATCCAAAAATCCTAAGCTCGAGGGCTAGATTACAAAATGGGAAGGTGTTAGCCACCCATTACGCCTAGACAAAGTCTGGTCTTCTAGACACTGATGGCCAATATACTTTTTTTGAATGATGTTGAATGATATGTTGTAATGTACATGACGAAAACTAATTTAAATAAATTTGCCTTATGAATAATGTCCTCTTTTAAAGAAAATTCAGATCTGTTTTGAAAAAAAAAAAAAATAAGACTAGGTTTGTGAAAAATAAAAATCAAATCTATTTTTATGAAAGAAAAAATGAGATTTGTTAAAAAGAATCAGATCAGTTTTTAAAAGTTAAAAGGATATTTGATTTGTAAAAATCAGATCTGTTTTTGAAAGTTAAAAAAAATGAGAGTTGGTTTGAAGAAAAAAATCAGAGCTGTTTTGTGTAAATATTAAAGGAGATTTGATTTGTAAAAATCAGGTCTGTTTTTGAAAGTTAAAAAAAATGAGATTTGGTTTGTAAAAGAAAAATTAGATCTGTTGTTAGAAAATAATAAAAAGGACTCTTGAAAGAGGATCGACATCCACGAGACAAATTTATTATGCATGCATTACATATTAAAAATGAAAGGACTTCAACCTAACTTTCAATGCCTTCTTTAAAATTTCAAAACCTGCAATTCTATGACAAAGAAAAACTTTCAGAAAAAAAAATTAGATCTGTATTTAATGAAAATACAGATCAGTTTTGAGTTTTAGAAAAAATCAGATCTGTATTTAGTGAAAATATAGATCAGTTTTGAGTTAAAAAAAAAAAAAAAAAAAGGTTTTGATAGTCATTATAGATTTGAAGTCAAAAAGAAAGAATTGAAATAAACAATCATCTACAGTATCTAAGCATGGCAATTATATGTTAAGAACAAGACATCATAAAACATACTAAACATATTCATGCATCAAACAAAAACATACTAATTAATGGAAGAAGAAATGAAAGAAAACATAATACCTCTTGTATGAGCGTGCTCTTCTAATGAAAGAATATTTTAGAAATCAAAGAAGTTTATTCACTTTTTTGAGGTCTAAAATACTTTACTTACAAAAAAGAAGTTCCTAAAGCAAAAGCCTTCAGAACGTCTTTAACGTAAAGGGAATAGAAAAGTTAGAAAAGAAGAGCCCTCAATTCTGATTTTTTCCCTCTATTTATAGAGGTTAGGATGCTTAAAAAGTAAGCTAAATGAGATCAGATATGAATTGGAACGCATCATTATCTCTAAAAAATTGAAAAAGATAGGCTTTATCACAATCGGGGAGTTTTTGGGCCAGGTCAAGCATTTGGGCTAGTCGGCACTCCAAGAGTGTTGAATGGCCCTCTTGGGTGCCAAGTCCGCGTTTGAGTTTTGGTCCAATTTGGACTCCTTTTTTGAGGATTTTTTAGCCGAGAATTGCACCTAGACGCATTTTTAATCTGTATTCTAAAAATTAATCCATTTTTCTTTATATTCAAGTCTTTAAAGTGATAATTATCTTGTCAATAAATATTCTAAAATGCCTTGATTATCCACAACTTCTTTGTTATCTGATTATTCACTTTATGCCCATGCAAGCAAGGCCATTTTTGACACTAACCAACAATCAATCACAAAATTATCTAATTAATTGTAATTGTCTAACCAATCCAAATTAATTTAAATTAATCATGCATGATCAGCTCTACCCAAACAAAATGCATGCAGACCGTGAAAACTTGATCATGTGATATTTTTCAATTCGACGGTTCGATTTGAATATTGGACATACTATTGCGATCGTTAAAATCTCAAAATCATTTTTATGATATGCAATGAACGAATTAATGCATTTAATGCAACTCTAAATTTTCGGGTGTATGAATGGTCACTCTATTCATCTTCCAAGATTAAATTATGAGTGCAAAATCGAGTGTCTACAGATGCATAAAATCGTCAATGAGTTGATCGTGAACATATGCGTCAAATGAGGTACCTGAAGAACAAAGAAGATGAAGAACCTACAGAGAGCATTGGTGGGGTGTCGGCCAATGACCTTCCGAAGGTTAAGTCAGTGATAGTAGAATTTCCAATAACTTAAAAGTGTAAGAGCTAAGAAATTGCACGTACCTTGGAGAAAAGGAGATTTGTACTTATATAGTGGTATAGAGTTGACCAAGATCCCATGAACGTATGACCTTTCCTTATAGAGAAGATATGGAGTTAATGCTCCGAGATCTTAGGGCTTTATTTCCCATATTGGGAGGATAAGAATATGTAGAGGGATCCTTGGACGTGTTGTGCAAGTTCTTTTCAGATAGGGAATCATGAGTGAAGAGTACGCAAATGGAGTGGGACTAAGTATATTCCATCATAGGTATTGGTTAACTCTACAGGTAGATTCATACCTGATGACGAATATGGATGAAGGGTATAGACAATGACACGTGGTCATCAAACTCAAAGGAGACATTTTATCCCGAAGGACACCTTTCCCGAAGGGTATATTTATTTGGATAGGTATATTTAGCCCCGACAGGTATATTGATCTGGGTATATTTAGCCCGAAAGGTATATTGATCTCAAAAGGTATATTTGTCCCAACAGGTTTATTGATCTTGAATGGTATATCTGTCCCGAAAGGTGCATTGATCCTAAAGAGTGTATTAATCCTGAAGAGTATATTTGGTTCAACGGGTATATTGATGTTAGGAAATATACATGTTTGTATCACATACAAAACATACGCAGCGGAAAATAAACGGATCTACTTCATTCGCAATTGATAACATGCACTATTCTGGTTTCAGAATATAAGAACAAGAGAGTGTACCTTGATGCGGTGAAATTCAAAAACCGAATGAAGAAGTACTCGGAAAGACTTTCAATCTTCACTTCAATTCCACTTGATGCCCAAGATGTGTGGTCTCTCAATCAGTTCTATGTTTTCTAAAGAGAATATATAAAAGAGTGTCTCTCTTCCTTATATCATCTTATTCATTAAACATACAAACCATTTTATTCTATATAAAATTCTGCATGTTTCTCTCCACATAACTGATTATCTAATTGGGCTAGCCTTTTGGGCCTTCCCAATTGGGCTTTAGTGTGTGGCTTGGAGTGGGACTAAAAAGGAACAAATAAGACACTAGCTCCAATGGGCCTTGGGCTTTTCTGTCAACTCTTGACAAGTCCAAAATTACCATTAATTATATTTAATACCACTATATAAATATAATTGCACTCTAGGCCTCATTAATAAATTATATCCCAAGACTTTATTATACATGCAACCCCTTCATAAAATATTCGTAGTAATACAAAGTCATGAATATATAGACTGCCA
The DNA here is from genome assembly GCA_033629205.1 of Lithocarpus polystachyus. Lineage (NCBI taxonomy): Eukaryota > Viridiplantae > Streptophyta > Magnoliopsida > Fagales > Fagaceae > Lithocarpus > Lithocarpus polystachyus. Next base: position 53,523,108 of record CM066166.1, read on the forward strand.
CTTTGTAAATTACTACATCTTAATCCTTGAGTACCCGGTTTAATCCTTTTAAGTTATTCAACATATATTTATGAAATCCAATTTCATAAATATATACTTTAGTTTTACTAAAGTGGTTAGGCCTAACTCTCTGAATAACTGTACCCATTAAACTTATCTCAAGGGAATATTTTATATCTCCGTTAAGAGACTATGAATTCCATCTTGAGAATATATGTTCCTTCAACACTAAATGTGGCTGCCCAACATACTGAGGTTTTGACCGTTACTTTAGATCTCACTCCTGATATATCAAAGCAACCTACATTTCATGATCAGGTCCATTATTCTCTCAGGATTAAGAGTTCATGTGAATACAAGTCGTGAGATTTATTATTCAATTGACAGTCGTTAGGAGAATAATAAATCTCACAGTGGTCCAGTTCAATATGTCTTAACTCTTAAAACATATCAACATATAAACTAGAAGTCACCACTTCCATGATCAAGACAAATCATCGTAGTTAATATGTTATAGTCTTCACAGATGAAATGCCCAATTTCATCACCGACTACGAACCAAAATTCTGAGTTTACAAAGAACTTGTGATCTATATCTTCTGTGACTAAATCACATAAATCACATACTATGCATCTCATGGACTATTTGATAATGTCCGAATATTCATGTTACCATTATTTTAGATAAGAATAAAACAACTTTATTAAACACAATATTAAGTCATACATCATTTCTCACATAATGTCGTACATAATGTCGTACATAATATCATACATAGCATCATACAATAGGATTTAAGGGCACATATCCTAACAATTGATCCCAAAGGGTCCTTTTGATCCGACGGGTATATTGATCTCGAAGGGTACATTTGTCCTGACAAGTGTATCAATCCTAAAGGGTAAATTTGTCCCATCAAGTATATTAATTCCGTAGGATTTATTTGACCCGATGGGTGTACTGATCCCAAAGGGTTCATTTGGTCCAACGGGCATATTCATCTTGAAGAGTACATTTGTTCCGATGGGTGTATTGACCCCCGAAGTGTATATTTTTCTTGACGAGTATATTGATCCTGAAAGGTATATTTGTCTCGACGGATGTATTGATCCCAAAGAGTATATTTGGCCTGAAGGGTAATTCAAGCCTGAAGGGTCTAAGGAACTCGAAGGGCATTGCCAACTCAATGGGCTAAAGGAGTTACAAAAATCTCCTGGTCGAAGTATCCTTAAGTAGAGTCTTGACGAACCCTTGATACGTGACGACCGTCAGGGCGGAGTGTGTCATGTAGTGTCAAGGAAGGTACCTGAGGACCCCTTAATACGTGACAACTGTCAGGGTGGAGTGCATCACGTGGTGTCAAGGAAGGTACCTAACAACCTTTTGATACATGACAACCGTTACGACAAAGTGTGTCATGTGGTGTCAAGGAAGGTACCTGACGACCCCTTAATACGTGACAACTGTCAGGGCAGAGTATGGCGTGTGGTGCCACACTCCTTTTGTGACCGACGATGCTTTTGGTGTTCAAATACACTTTTGGTGAGCTCATGATACTTTTGGTGACCAAAAACTCTAGGGAATTAGAAAAAATTTTGGATGGTGAAAATATTCCTTATCAATATATATGTAAGGTTTTTAATAATTTAAAAGATAATGAAAAATCAATTGTCAAAAACTAAAACAATAATGATAATAGTAAAATATATATTTAATGAGATCGCCCTAGCTATAAAAATTATCACACGCAATGCATGAATCTGCAACTAGTTTTTTTTTTTTTTTTTTTCTAAAAAGTTTCAACCTATGGCGTCCACTCCTGATATAGATTTTTACCATCAGACCAAGACACCAGTCGACTTTTGGTATAGGTGGGGATTGTACTCTAGATCTCCTATTCAACCATCAAAAACTTCACTAATTGAGCTAACTGGAACCTACAAAGTCATAAATAAATAATTCTTTATTCGGCATTCTTGGTAAGGGTGGTGGGCCAATTTTGGTTGAGATCAGGCTGGGGTGGGTTGTTCCTGAGGTGCAGGCTCTGGGTCAGGCCAAGGCCGTGGTTCAAGCTCCGGTTCTGACATAGGAAGAAGCTCTGGTGATGAGTATCGCAAAGGCTACAGAGGTGGCTAGGGTCATGGCCAGGGCTAGCAATGGACGTGAATGATGGTGGCTAGAGAGAGAGATTGGTTGAAATCGGGTTAAGATTGTGACAGGGGATTTGTAAGGGAATATTTTTATGTAATTGGCATATCCTTTGACAAAACGCACTTTACTTGTATTTGGGTCAATCCAAGTAGGTTCAAGATGATCATTACAAGTGGTTGCATTGAAGACATAAAGATTACTGAAGAACTGCTCAAGAAAAGTGCAATCTGCAGGTCTCGATACCTCATCGACAGAAGCTCGATCTATTGAGATTCATTAAAGCTCGACACATGTCTCGATCTATCGAGCTTACAGGATTCAGACTATAGCCAGCAATGTTTTTATTCTAAAAGGCTATTTGTTTATGGATTTGTATAATCCTTATTGGACTAGGAAAGCCCAAGGTTTGTTAATACCTATTTGGAATAGGAGAGTCCATTGAGATCCTATTTAAAAAAAGAAGTGGAAAAAGAAAAACCTAACCCTAGAGAGCTTCATAAGGTTTTCTTTTTGAAACCCTAGCCTCCTCCTACATAAGAAAGAGTTCTTGCTGCGTTTCTTGTACGCCTTTGGGTTCTATAACCAAGCAAAGTCTCTCACACCATCATTGAAGATCTTGTTGGTGTTTCTATGTGAAGCTGTTGCAAATCAACTACATCAATCAAAGGGTTGATGTGGAGTTAGTCACGTACTAGGATTCATGCATTGAACGGAAAGATTGCCGCTACAATATAAGTCCAATTGGGTATTGGGGTAAAGGTTCAACTGTAGCTTAGTATTTCGAGATAGGCCAAAGGGTTTGGTAAGATTCCTTATTCTTGTAACCGTTTGTGATTGATAATAGTGGATTCTTGGAGTGGTGACCTTAAAATCACCCGGTAGGGATTTGCCTCGATGGTTTTTTCTATTCGTAATAAGTCACCTCTGTCAAATTTATTTTTCGTTGCATTTAGATAATTTGGTGATTTGTTTGTGCTGCCACGCTATTGCATGTTAAATTAACTTAATTAATTAACTTGGATAATTAATTAATTCATTTTCGAAAGGAGTCAATACATTTTTGGTCTATTAAATGGTATCAGAGTGGGCACACATTGATTAGGTTTTAATCTTTGCTGTGTAATCCATTGATCCCTGTTATCATGGAAACTCTTTATTGTTTTGATTTGCATGATCTTGTGTTGAATGATGATGGTGATATTCAACATGCCTACTGCAAGCTTTATAATTTTTGTATGAAATCTCTAGAATGTTCTACAAAATTAAAAGCTAATTTTAAAAAGGTCAAACTTGAAAGAGATTAATTGATTGCAAAATTGGAAGAAGCTAATAATTTGAATGAAAAATTTAAAAATCAAATTTCTTCTCAGGTGGACAAAACTAAGAGTTTGGAAGAGCAACTAGTTGAATCTAAAACCGAAGTTGAAAAATTAACTAATGCCAAACTTGTTGTTGAGTCTAAATCAAAAGGAAAAGGTTTTTATATTCCTCCATTTAAAAAGAATAATGAAGAGTTAAATGCTAATATTGCTAGGATAGACAAACGTAAACAATTTGATGTTAACGCTGAAGTTTTTAAACCTATGTCTAAAACTCCTCCTAAGTTGAATAAAAAGTCTGTTTTTGTCCCCACTTGTCATCATTGTCATATTTGTTGGTCATATTAGGCCAAATTGTCCTTAGTTGTCAATCTCTAAGGTTAGACCTCCTTCTAGGAAGTTGAGTAACTCTAAACTACTCATGTTTGTCACCATTGTGGTGGTTCTGGTCACACTCGCCCTAATTGTTTCAAGTTGTTTCCTCATAAGCGAGTGTCCAATAGGTCTCATTCTTTGTCTAAAGGCTCTGTACCTATTCTTGGTGAGTTATTAAAAGTTTTAAGCTTTTTAACTCAATTTCAGGAGAATTCTAATTCATCTATGTCCTTTAGTAGTCATATTAGGACACGTGCCTTTTTTTTCTTCACGGCCAAAGACTCGTGCTGTGTGGGCGATGAAGGATCCTAAGACTTAATTGTTTGTCCTCTGCTTTAATTCTTTCTATCTAAACTTGGACTTTCTTGCTTGATTTCTTATTTGTTATTGGAATCATGCTTTCATGCATTTGCATCTAGTTTTTATGCTTTATAGTTGTTTGCTTGTTTTTGTTTACATGTTTTCAATTTTTGTTTTATTTCAAAAAAAAAAATGAGAAAAATGAGAAAAATACAAAAAATAGTGTGTGTTTATATATAGTGGTACATGTGTACCTTGGATGGCCATTGAAACAAAGTTTTCTAAACTTTGTATCTCTTGTAGCTTAGATGAGCATTTTAATGCACAACTAAGCAAGTGAGTTTTGTGGCTTGTGTTGGTGATGAGTACGATTAAGTAATCTTTTATGCTTAATACTTATATCACTCTTTTTGGCGGGAAGGACTAGAAAATCCTAAGAGAAAAGCATAAATAACCATCTCACCATTAAAGCCCACCAATCATGTATAACATCTGTGTGCTTAGGCATAACAAATTTGTGATGTTTTGGCTTACATAATTGGGTATTTTTTTTTTCTCTCTTATATGCCTATGCATGATATGTTCAAAAGGAAAATATGCAAAGAATATAAAAACAAAAAGAATCAAAATTCTTTTAAAATGATTGTAAGCGTATTTCTAGGAGATGTGGGAGTTATATGATGTACCTCAAAGGTAATAGTTCCCATCAAACAGTTATGATTTTGTGTGAGTGTATTAAATGTTCTCATATCTTAAATCAACATAATATGAGAAACTTGTGCACACTTGTTATGTTTTCACATACAACACGCATACTCTTTGCTACTCTTAATACATGTTTAGGTACAATGTGTTTTGGCCATCACAAGGGATACATGTGTTAATTTATACTTGCTAAACTGTCTTAACTTGTTTTTAAAATATAAAATTGGTTAGACTTGTTTAGTATTTTTGTGGATCTAAGAATGCTTTGCATCTAAAGTTAAGGTGTGGTTTGAGTGCTTAACATGTTGCTTGGATGCTTGTTTGAGTAGTTATCTTGTTTCTTTCTCATCTTATGTGTTTTTCCCCCTTGAAAAACTTCTTTTTTGCATCCTCGATAGCTTCTCGACAGAATCTTGATAGATACCTCTTCTATCGAGATTTTTAGGTTTGATCTCGACAACTTCTCGACAAATAGGTCGATCCATCGAGCCAAAGTCTTGTGCTCTCTCTCTGCTCGACAAATCCTCGACAGATTCTGGATCCATTGAGGTTGGCTTCTTCTCAATAGATTCTCGACACCTCCTCAATCGATTGAGATACCCTTGCAAGCATTTCTTTTTTCTTTGTTTTGCATTTTTTTCCTTTATGTCCATAGCATCTTGTTTTTCTTTCTCTTGTAGGTCTATGGTTCCTTGTTCTCCTCGTTCCCTCAATATCATTTTTTTGTCTATCTCTGGTCAAGTTTTTGGCCTTTTATACCCTTTGACAATTGTGTCAAAAAGGGGGAGAATTTTTGAGAATTGAATGTCATTTCTCAGGAGGAGTAATAGACTTAGGAGGAGAACTTCATGTTAAAGGGAAGAAGGCTTTTGATGTAACTAACTTAGGGGGAGAGTTAGTCTGATACACTTTGATATTGAAATATATTTTGTGTTGTGTATCTTTTGGTTTTGTAACCATTTACATACATCATGTGTTGTTTCTATATTTGAGATGATGTAAGTGTTTCACTCTTTATCTCACATATATTGTTTCTTTTCTCTCTTTATACACATGTTTCTTGTTTATTTAACTTGTCATTATTTTCCACATGGTACCTTGATGTGTTTTATTTAGTGCCTTTTAGGAAAGACAAGTTAAAGCCAAGTCAAGATTTCGAACCTTCTTCTCTCAGCAACTTCCAGGGTTTAGATCTTTTAGACTAGGTTTATTTATTCTATAATCTTGAGTAGAATGTATTCCAGGACATTCAATGTACTCTTGTGGTTTTGTCATGAATTGCCAAAGGGGGAGATTGTAAAGGACATATTTTTATGTAATTGGCATATCCTTTGACAAAACACACTTTACTTGTATTTGGGTCAATCTAAGTAGGTTCAAGGTGATCATTACAAGTAGTTACATTGAAGACATGAAGATTACTTAAGAACTGCTCAAGAAAAGTGCAATCTACAAGTCTCAATACCTCCTCGACAGAAGCTCGATCTATCGAGATTCATTAAAGCTCAACACATGTCTCGATCTATCGAGTTTACATGATTCAGACTATAGCCAACAACGTTTTTATTCTAAAAGAATATTTGTTTATGGATTTGTATAATCCTTATTAGACTAGGAAAGACCAAGGTTTGTGTATACCTATTTGGAATAGGAGACCCCATTGAGCTCTAACAAGGAGGTGGAAAAGAAAAACCTAACCCTAGAGAGCTTCATAAGGTTTTCTTTTTGAAACCCTAGCCTCCTTTTACAAAAGAAAGAGTTCTTGCTGCGTTTCTTGTACGCCTTTGGGTTCTGTAACCAAGAAAAGTCTCTCACACCATCATTGAAGATCATATTGGTGTTTCTATGTGAAGCTGTTGCAAATCAACTACATCAATCAAAGGGTTGCTGTGGAGTTAGTCACGTATTGGGATTCGTGCAAATGAGTTAGTCACGTACTAAGATCCGTGAATCATTGGTTAGTCACGTACTGGGATTCATGCATTGAACAGAAAGATTGCCACTACAATACAAGTCAAATTGAGTATTGGGGTAAGGGTTTTGGGATAGGCCGAAGGGTTTGGTAAGATTCCTTATTGTAACCGCTTGTGATTAATAAGAGTGGATTCTTGAGAGTAATGACCTTAAAATCACCCGGTGGGGTTTTGCCTCGATGGTTTTCCCCATTCATAAACAAATCACCTGTGTCAAATTTATTTTCTGCTACATTTAGATAATTTGGTGATTTATTTGTGCTACCACGCTATTGCATGTTAAATTGACTTAATTAATAAACTTGGATAATTAATTAATTAATTTACCAAAGGGGTCACTACATTTTTGGCCTATTAGGATTGTGTTATGAAGGCCTGTAGTGGTGGTGGTGGTGGTGGTGGTGATTGGGTGCTGGTTGGTTGTGGGTTTTTGGAAATGGTGAATGATAGGTTGTGAGGGTGGCTGCATTAGATCAAACAAAGATAAAGAGGAAGAGAGAGTGACAAAAAGGGGGAAAGAGAGAAATTAATTAAAAAAAATGAATAGTTTTTAGTTGAGATATTTCAGCGTGTCACTTCGCATTCTAAAGAAGAAGAAGAAGAAAAGCTTCACAGAAGCATTAAGAAGTTTAAGAAAAATAGTGGGGACAAGTCTTTTGCTCAGCCCTGTGGTCAGGTAAGTTACAAAGACAGGCTTATCAGAGATATCCTAGGACCATATGCTCAAGCATTTAGTTTTGATAATGAAGAGGTTCTTGAAGTAGAGTCTGACTCTTAGTTAGAAGATATTATAGAAGGTCTGGTAGAAGTTAAACTCACTAAAGAAATTAAGACTCGTATTACAGCACCCTAGGCCAAGGCCTTGATAGTGAAAGTGTTTAATAGAACTGTTAGATACAACTATCTCACTTTCAAGATCAATGCCTTGTGGAAACCCACTGCTAGAATGGATTGTGTGGATGTAGGCAAAGATTTTTTCCTGATAAAATTCAATGACAATGGGGACTATGACAAGGTTTTACGTGGTGGTCCATGGTTTATTGGAGAGCATTTTCTGGCAATCAAACCTTGGGAGCCTTATTTCAAAGCTTCAGAGTCTAGCTTCTCATCGGTGGCTGTCTGGGTTAGATTTCCAGAGCTACCCATTGAGTTCTATGACAGCGCAGTACTATTGGAAATTGGCAAAGCCATTAGTCCATTCCTTAGGATTGATTCCTACACAGCCTCCGGATCAAAAGGAAGCTATGCCTGACTATGCATTCAGATTGATTTATTAAAACCGCAAATAAACACTGTCAAAGTGGGTCGGCTATACTAGAGTGTGATGTATGAAGGTTTGTCAACATTATGCTTCTGCTGTGGTAGAGTTGGACATAAACAAGAGTTCCTGCTGTTATCGTGTCCAACATAGAAAGAAAACTTCAACAGTTGAACCGGTACCTGTACAAGTAGAGAAGAAGGTGCACCAAAAACCAAAACAAAATTTTAGGGATTGGATGTTGGTAACTAGAAAGAAACGACCAGTTAAGAACGAACAAGAAATTACACCCAACTAGATTTGTCAGCGTGGAGTGACAGAAACAAAAGGAACTAAGGGTACTTTTGGAATCCTATCCATTAGTCAAACCCTCTTTAATTCGGATAAGACCTTCCTTTTCAAAGTTGGGACTCCATATGACTCTAACTTAGTTGGTGACAATGAAAGGAAGGCACGTGAAGATAGTGTACACAATACGCCTAAGGATCAAGTAGAGATCCGGAAAAGGTGCCCAGGAAAATATGGAATGCTCTTGGGGAATGGATAAGACTGTCACTCAAGCCAAGCAGATGGGACGGAGAAGAAGAAAGAAAAAATCACAAGATCAGGTCGAGGGAAAAAAAGTACCAACCCCAAAGAAATCAAGTCCTTGAAGCACTCCAGTCCTAAGCCAAGCACCAAACCGACTCACCCCACCTCTACAACCTCACTTGACTCACCCTCTGACCCCTTCCATGGACCGATCCAACAGAAGGCCACCAACCTTCCCCTCATCGAGTTGGGCAATATGGCACAGAAACAAAGCTTTTGTCATTCCCAACGAAATAATTGCTCAGATTCACTCAGCTCCCACAACACAATGGGTTGGACCGAGGAGAGTCTCTGCTCAGCATGGTAGCACATAATTCCAATCACCCCAGAGAGCGTGAGAACAGGGAATCTGGCGTTGGACCATCCGGCGTGGGGAACAAAACCGAATCCTTGGTGGAAATTCCTCACAGACATGCCATTGATCTCGGAAGTAGAAGCGGAGGAGTTGAACAAGCTCAGGCGGCCATTAATGCTGCCCCACTTGGACGAATCAGGTTGGTTGATACAGGAGAGAAAAGTGATAGATTTCAGGGGATCAGCTTCAGCACACTTAAGGAACTTTCCCACAATGAAATTGTTACAAGTACTCAAAACGGTAAAGAATTACGATCTCTGGCTTGCTGTAGAGAGGAAGTACAGTGGATACTGAATTACTTGATAGTGTGGAATCCAAAGTGGGAAGCTTCCAAAGATCTTCTTTGGAGGATGGGATGGAGCATGATAGCAACATCAATGATGGGGACTAACCCAATGGAGATTCCTAACAACCATTGCTCCCAAATGAATGTTCTTTTGTGGAACTGTAGAGGTGCACTCAATTTGGACTTTAAGAGGAGAGTATTTGAAATGGCTGCAAACCACTTTCCTTCCATCATGATCATTACTGAGACCAAGGTTAGAGGCGACAAGGAAGCTAGAATTTGTCAGGACCTTCCTTTTAATGTGTTCTTTGTGACAGACACCATTGGATATGCAGGGGGGCTTTGGTTACTTTGGAGAAAAGAGGAAGTGGACATTTTTGTGCTGTCATAAACTGAGCAGGAGATTCATGCCACTGTTAAGGTACGCGATTCTGACCTTACTTGGCTTATCTCTCCTATTTATCCTAGTCCAAGAATAGCTAAAAGAAAAATTCTTTGGGAAAATATAATCCAAGTTGCTCAGTTGAATAGTTTGCCCTGGTTGTTATTAGGGGATTTCAACAAAGTACTTAGTAGTGAAGATAAATTTGGTGGTAGGAATATAAATATTAACAAAGCTTTAGAGTTCAAGGAGTGCCTGGATTCTTGCAGCCTGTTGGATTTAGGGTTCTCCAGGCCAAAATTTACTTTGTCCAACCTTAGACAGGTCTCAGATTTAATTTTGGAACGTATTGATAGATGTTTCGCCAACCCATCTTGGAGACTTTTATTCCCTGAGGCTTCTGTTACAAATCTCCCCAGGGTGTTTTCCAATCGCTGCCCCGTTCTTTTGGAGCTCTCTAGCTCCCTCCCACCCCCCTAACAGACCCTTCCGCTTTCAAACTATGTGGCTGCATCACCCTGGCTTCCCTGACGTGGTTAGAGGTGCTTGGGAGCATGAAGCAATCCTACCTTCTGCCATTAAGTTATTCACAGATAGGGTCACACATTGGAATAAAACAGTGTTTGGTAACTTGTTTGCAAGGAAAAGGAGAATACTAGCTAGGATCAAAGGGACCCAAAAAGCACTTTCAAATGGGCCAAACCAATTCCTAGTGCAGTTAGAACAGGATTTGATCAAAGAATATTCTAACATAAGGTTTCAAGAAAAAGAATATTCTAACATAAGGTTTCAAGAAGAAGAATATTGGGCCCTTAAATCCCGCATTAACTAGGCTGCCTATGGGGATCGTAATACGCCCATTTTTCATGTGTCCACGCTGGTCAGGAGACATCGAAATAGGATCAAAAGCATTAAGAACTCTCAAGGTGAATGGGTGACTAAAGAGAAGGATGTAAAAAATGCTGTCTTAGTGGGGTATAAAGACCTTTTCCAAACTAGCTTCCTTTCCTCCAACTGCCAGTCTGACAATGAGAATTTTTCCTGCTGTTTTCTCTTTGAAGATGATAGAATATCCCTTTGTGCCCTAGTTTCAGAGGAGGAAATTAAATATGGGCTTTGGACTTTGAAGCCATTTAAAGCCCCAGGAGTTGATGGGCTGCACGCGGGTTTCTTCCAATATTTTTGGGCTGATGTTAGAGCCTCGGTTTGCGGGGAGATATCTAGTAGTTTTGAAGTGAAGGCAGTTCCTGAGTATCCAAATGAAACCCTAATCTCATAAATCCCAAAAAATCAAAGCCCCAAGAGCCTCAATAATTATAGGCCTATCAACCTATGCAACACTATCTACACAGTGATCACCAAAATTATAGTAGGCTGAATCAAACCATTCTTGGATAAACTTATTTCCCCATTCCAAGAAGCCTTCATTCTGGGGAGAAGAGGCCTAGATAATATCATCATTGCTTAGGAATTAATCCACTCCTTAGATAATAAAAAAGGAAAAGGAGGGTTCATGGCAATTAAATTGGGTCTTGCAAAAGCTTATGACCGTATTGAATGGAGTTTCATCCATACAGTTCTTAAAGCATTCCACTTTCCCCAAATGATGATTGATTAGATCATGAGTTGCGTGACCACCACAAGCACCTCAATCCTATTCAATGGTAGTAAGCTGGACTCCTTTAAGCCTTTAAGAGAAATCAGGCAAGGGGACCCCCTTTCCCCTTACATGTTCATCCTTGCATGGAATTTCTTGGGTCCCACATATAGAAGGAATGCATTGCCAAAAGATGGATCCCGATGAAATCTTCTAAGGATAATGTTGATATCTCACACCTCTTTTTCGCGGACAATTTAATGTTGTTTGCAAAGGTGAGTGAAGAAGGGTGCGAAGCCATCAAAGATGTTCTAGACATTTTTTTTTTTTATGAATCTGGGCAGAAGATTAGTCTTGAGAAATCTTGGATTTATTTTTCACAAAACATTCCATGCAACCTCAAGGACAAAGTTTGTGACTATTTGGGGATTCACACAACCACCAACATTGGGAAGTACTTGGGCAACCAGGAGACAATTTGACTTTGTGGTGGAGCGGGTGATCTCCAAGCTTGCTGGCTGGAAAGCCAAGTTCTTGTCTTTCACAGGCAGAACCGTTTTAGTAAATCATGGCAGCTATTTCCACTTACGTAATGCAAGGGCCAGCTCTCCCCACACATCTATGTGACAAACTAGATAAAATTAATAGGGATTTTCTTTGGGGTTCATCATCGGATAAGAGGAAGCTACATTTGGTTGGTTGGAACAAGATCATCAAGTCAAAGGAGGAGGGAGGCTTGGGTATACAAGCGGCAAAGGCAAAAAATACCACATTACTAGCGAAGCTAAACTGGAGACTATATCAAGAAAAAGAGTCATTATGGGCAAGGGTCATTTTGCAGAAATATTGCTCCCAATCAAGAAGGAACTCCAAGGACCCAGAAAAGCCACCATACTCTCCATGCTGGTCCACAGTTAAAAAAGGCTTTCCCATTTTTTAGAAGGGAGTATGGTGAAGCATAGGAAAAACTCAAGGCTGAACTTTTGGGGGGACAAATGGGTAAAAGTGAACTCCTTAAGAAGTATGGTTGAAGGCCCCCTCACCCAAAGAGAAGCCAATCTGACTATAGATGATATATTTCAAGAAGGGAATTGAAGCTGGAATTCTATATCCTTTGACTTACCGAGTGAGGTAAAAGACAAGGTTTATGCCACACCCATGCAAATCTATGGTGAAAAGATAGATTCCTTGTTGTGGAAGTCCTCCCATGATGGCGAGTTTAACATAGCTTCGACCTATGCTTCATACTTCACAGCAGATAACAACCCTCAAGCTTTTGTGGGCAACTGGGTTTGGAAGTTAGATATATGGCCAAAAATTAGTTCCTTCCTCTGGTTGTGGCACCACAATAGTGTCCCAGTGAAACATGTGGTTGCTGCCTGGGGTATCAACTGTGACACTACCTGTCCTTTGTGTAAAAGCCAAGAGGAAACAATATTGCACTTACTAAGAGACTGTCCCTTCGCTGCCACCTTTTGGAATGCAATCAAAACCCCCCACTCTTTGTCTAATTTAAGCCATTTGGAGCTACCCAAACAGTTAAAGAAAAACTACCTTGACAACAACTAATTACAGGCCAATGGGCTGCCTTGGAGCACACTATTCCTCTTTGCCATTTAGGGTCTTTGGAAACACAGGAATAGAGTAGTATTTGAAAACACCCCTCTAAACTCTTGCCTCCACAAAACCTACATTCAACAAGCCATGGAGTACCACTTTTGTGTGGGGAAAGGGCGCATTCCCAAACCTTGCTCAACCAACCTGGTGCGTTGGCACAAACTAGAAGAGGGATGGTTTAAATTGAATTCTAATGGTTCTTCCTTAGGAAATCTGGGCAAAGCTGGAGGTGAAGGTGTTATCTGCAATTGTAATGGTAACTGGGTTAAGGGTTATAAAAGAAAAGTTGGGGTTGCAACTAGCATCATAGCTGAATTTTGGGCACTCAGAGATGGTCTTATATTGGCAAACCAACTGGGGATAACTCGTCTTGCTGTGGAGCTTGATGCAAAAGTTATTGTGCAGCTTGTTCTATCCAATAATGACTCTAACAGAGCTTACTCTACCATACTAAATGATTGCAGGTTTCTCCTTAATCGGTTCCAGCACTTCAAGGTCAGCTATATATTTAGAGAAGCCAACAGAGCTGCAGATAAGCTTGCAAAGGAAGGATGTTCAGCCACTTTTGATTTTGTTATTTTAGATTATCCCGACTCGGATGAATTATGTAATATTTTGGATTCTGATGCAAATGGTCTGTACACTCAAAGGCGCTCTACCAATACTTCTGCTGTTTTGAATTGATAATGTTATGTTTCCTTTTTAACCAAAAAAAAAATTGTGAAGTGATTTTTTTTTTTATTGGGTAAAGTGAATTGTTAAAATAGATAAAGTGGTGTTTTAAGAGTGTGCAAGATTTAAAACAAGGTACAAAAATATTTTTTTATGACAAGTTAAACTAGCAAAAAAACATTATATATATAAAGATATATATGAACCTGTTGTCCACATAGCACACCCATCATGTTCTAGAGCTATACATGATGAACTTGAGCTAGATGACATTTGTAGGGACTGAGATGACAAGACTAACGGAAGACAAATTTTCACAATTACATTAGTTTTTCACGTATTGCAATTTATGGATTAGGACATGATATACTTTCATTTAGATGTGTTTCAATTTGGGAATTTCAGGGCCGATTTGAGTTTTCCTTCTTTTTCTTTTTTGGAATGGTAGCGGTATTTTGAGTCTTTGACAGTAACATGAGATGGTTATGGAAAATGCTAAGATCATCATTTTTACCACAATTTGCTCATGTGACAACTGACAAGTCGTGAGTGGTAGAGTCAATTGTGGGTCCATAAACCATAACTCCACTACTCACGACTTGCCACATGAGTAAATTTTTGCAAAAATTTGACATAAATTGTGTTCCTACTCGATTGTTATAGGTCCATGTTAAAATTGAGCGATGTTATTCTGTAGCTAACATCAATAGATTCTAAAAGTCAGGTGACAGGTATAAACGGGAACGAAAGTCATGAAACAAGCTTGAAAAGATTATGAACTAAAATAAAACACTTTATTTTCTTATGACTAAAATGAGAATACTCCGATTCTCAAAAAAAAAAAAAAAATGAGAGTACTCCAAAAAAGTATAGACCAAAGCATATTTAAGCCTATTATGAAATTTCCTTCAAAGGCCTCTAGTCATGAGCTAAGAGCTCAGGTTTCTTAAATTAAATTTGATATGAAAGTTTGGTGATAATGATTTAGCCATTTTAATATCTTCTAGACTCGTTTATATTTATTTAACTCAATCTCAAAATATTAAACCTTTCTCCGATTATGTCTCAACTAGGGAAGGCTGTTTCACCATCTGTAATCAAATTTATCATGTGATGACTAAATAGTAAATAAACAAAAATTCTGTATCTTTTAATCTTTATGCACAGCTGTGCAAATATTATGTAATATCAGTCAAAGAACCTTGATATACCTGCCCCAAACGCAACAAGTTGAGTTAGATTTCTCTTATGAAAAGAACGAGTTTAAGTTGACAATATTTTTTCAGACGGAATAATTGAAAATGTTCGAGAAGAGAAGGTCTTAATTAGCTGCTTCTTTCATGTTTCTTCTCTTCAATAAACAAATATAAAATTCAATTAATATATGGTTCAGGCAGAGATTCGATACCAAGATGAGTACGATACTCTATGATGTTGATGATGTAGGTGACAACAAAGGAAAGGAGACTTTAGTGAGCTTTTTCATTAGGAAGGTTCAAAGAAGCACAGTTTTAGAATGAGTTGGATTGCTTCTAGTATTGTATTAGATTATATTATATATTTTCTCTTCTCGGTTCATACCAAATGGTCCAAATCTCATATATATATATATATATATATATATCATATTTTGAGCCCAAAAGATGTAGCAAAATGCCCCTGTTTTGAAACTCGATTTTTAAAAAATCAAGTAATGTGAGAAATTTTATATGGAACTCGAGTTCCATGTTTTTTTTTTTTTTTTTTTAGTTTGATATCACATAATTCAATTTTTAGAAAATTGAGTTTAAAATAAAGGCACTTTGCTAGATAGTTTCAGAACAATAGCATTTTGCTAGAAAGTTTTGACGAAATGGGCAAATGCCCATTTTGGCCCATATTTGGATCCAAAACAAACATGAAAACATGCAAACTAGTAGCTAGCTGAATTCACGAAGACGTTAGCATTTCTAAGCTTTATTATACCGCAAGTATAGGTTGAATTTTGTGAGATAGTGATATTTGTCCTAGACTCCTAGCAATTTAATAATAAATCCAAAAATCGTCTCTTACGATAGCTCAAGGAACATGTTCATATTTGGAATTCCCCATTAAACAATTTTGGGCAAAAGATATTAGATTTACAAACAGGACGGACAAAATGGGCTAATGCCCTTTTCACACAAACTAAGCAGCATTTTGCCCTATTTCTCAAACTAATTAGGAAAATGCCATTTTTTTGAAACTCGATTTTCTCAAAATCGAGTTTAAAAAAAAAAAATTTGGAGCCCTATAGTGGCGTTTTAAGGAGTCTATAGTGACGTTTTCAAGACCTATAGCGGCGTTTTATAACTCGACCTTCATGAAATCGAGTTATATGCAATTTTTTTCATTTTTTTTGATCGAGTTATAAAACGCTGCTATAAATCCTGAAAACGTCACTATAGACTCCTTAAAAACGCCGCTATAGGACCTAACTCGATTTTTAGAAAATCGATTTTCAAAAGAGGGGCATTTCCCTAATTAGTTTGGAAAAGGGGGTAAAATGCTGCTTTGTTTGTGTGAAAAGGGTATAGGCCAATTTTGTCCCAAACAGGACTGATCAAATTATTTAAAATAGTTGTTTTATTTAACAAAGTTTATGCAACTATTTTACCTAAAGCAATGATAAATATATTTTGCAAAAGTTTATATAAGACGAGATAGTAATGTGTTTCGCACAATAAATATAGAGAAGATAGAGTAGTGGTTACTGCTTGCACATCACATGATACGTATAAAGGAAGTGTTTTGAATTTTTAATTCAATTAAATTGTAAAATGTACGATTCGATTTTAAATTTACTTCTTATGTTTGTTAGGGAATAGGGATTTTCGCCACAAACATTATATTGCATTTTTATTCAAGCCCATGCATTCAAGCTAATTGATAAGGTAGCGTTAAAATGCCACATAATTGCTTGTTTACTTTTTATTATAAACTGCAATTTCATTAAAATGAAACATAATCAAAAGCAGTATATAGCAATCGTGCCTGCAAACTTCCAAGACGGCAGGTGGTAAATTGTAATTATCACAAAAGAAACATACTTTAAGTGTGCATTAGGGATAAGCTGAATTTTTCAGCTTATCTTCACTTTCAACTTATTTTTGCTATTATTTATGGGTCTCACTGCACTTTTTGATACTAGTTATGGATCTCACTGTATTATTCAGCTTATTTTTTTAACATTTTTTTTTCTATACTTTTAGCAAAAAGTTTTCAGTTTCAGCTAAATAAACTGTTCCAAACAGATACTAAGAGCAATAAAACCTTTAGTAATAAAATGAGTTGCTGAGTTTGTAGGTCTCCAAAACTCGTAACTAACAGAAGGCAAACTTAAATCAAAAGCATTACTAATGATAATAGAAATAGACTAGTCTTTTGGTTCTTCCTCTTTAGACAGGAATACAGGACATCAAAACATATTTTTGCATCCCCTTCCACTGTGATGTTGCACCAATTTACAAAGTTAACCAAGTTTAAAACCCACAAAATTATAGCTAGCTTAAATAGGAGTGCATAAATCATAAATCTTGGTCCAAACCTTTAACACCTCTCCATTCTCATTAGTGGCCACCACAACTAAGGAGGTGAAATCCTGTGAAATGACAGCATCCACATTTAGTTTTATATAGTTTTTAGGAGGGGTTTTTCATGAGGTCAATTCCTCACTCCTATTTTTATCTTCCTCTTGATCCAAGGCATTCAAAAATTCATTAATTCTACTTTATGCATTACAAATGGTAGAATTAATGTTTACCTCACTATCATTATGCAATACTTGATTCCAAAAATGCCAAATAGCCTCAATAGTGACTGTCATTTGCAGTGTACTCAATTCATCTAATTTCGTAGCCCATTGCATAGGTGGAATTAATTTGAGCGGGGGGGGGGGGGGGGGGGGGGGCGGTGGGGGGTTGTGTTGAAGACCACTTTAAGGATGACATCATTTGATGCAATATTCAGGTTGTTGGCTCTTATGCTCCAATTGCATCCAAACCAAATAGCCATTGCTACCTAGCAATAAAAAAATAGATGGACTCATATTTCAGTTTCTCTACCACATAACACACAATTTGGGTTAGAATTCCCTACTCTTCTCATCAAAGTTCCTTTCGTTGACAGCACATTGGACCCAATTCTCCATAATAGCATTGTGATTCTGTCATGAGCTTTGATTTTACACAGCGTTTGCTAGTGCACTATTGTACTTCCACTATGAGGTACTAGGTTAGCTTTATAGGCAAATTTCAAAGAAAATGTCCCTTTGTTGTCCACTGCCCATATTAGCCTGTCATATCTAGCTCTCAAAGGAATAGGGATTTTTAAGATAGTTTCGACCGACTCAGAATCAAAGAGCTCATGTAAAAGAGGTATATTCCAGCAATGAGACTCAGTAGATATCAAGCTTGACACTATCAAGGGAATTAATTGAATTGAATAGAGTTGGTTTAAACACATCTAGCCAAGGGATCCAAAGGTCTAACCAAACATTTATGGTGGTGCCATTTCCAACCTAGTAACAAGCCCCCTTTGTAATAAGGAGTTTGGTTTTCTCAATTGTTTTCCAAATTCGAGAAGCATTTTTTGAAGGTTATTTTCAAAGCCAAACACAAGCTATCACTCTTTGAAGCAATCATCCAAGCAACCTTAGCAAGCCAAACTTATTAAACTCCTTTCTCTTTCTTAATCCAATCCTCCATTTCCCTTTAGGAGAAATAGTTTGCTCAAGCCATCCAAGCCAAGTACCTTCCACTTGGATTTTTTCAATTTCACCAAAAATTTCTACTCAAAGCATCTAAATTATCACACACTTTAGTGAGGATGTTAAAGGTAGACATGGCCCATGGAGTATGCAAGTAGAACTTGAGCAACAGTCCTAATCAAAGTACACCTTCTAGCCTATAATAAAGTCTTACGTCTCCACCCCTTTAGTTTGTATTTCAACATTTCGTATAAGAACTTGAAGTCTTTTGTAGGAGCCCTAGTGAGGAATAAATGATCCTGTAGACACTACATTTTGTACCCTTTACGACTCAGGCCCCTGTTCTCCAATGATGTCAAAATTCTAAGGCACAAGGTTAGTTTACGGTCCAATCAGATTACAAATTGACTTGAGAGGTGTTAAAATGGAAAATATAACTTTTTATGAGCAAATAAATCTCTTTTGGAAAGTAAAAAGCCAAGGAAACCTGGTCTGCGTACGCAGGCCAGAACCTGCATACGCAGGTCTGATGCATGAGTACGCAAGCACAGACATACGCATGCAACTAGGGTTTTAGAAAACTATGAAAGGAAAGTTTTCTACATTAATGTTGAGGTTTGGAACGAATCTCACATCATCTGGGAGCCGTTCCAAACCCCAATTTTCTCACTATATAAAGCCATATGTGGCACCTTTTCAAAACACACAAAAAATCCTAAGAGAAAACCTAAGATTCACTGAGAAATAATGAATCAACGAGGGAGCTTTTCACAAAACACCCTCAAGTCAATTTTATTTAATTGGGACCCTTTCTAGTCTTGATCTTTCGAGTATAAGAATACTAATCACTTTTGCTAGGACATATGTGGACATTGTTAAAGACATATGTTATGTAAATTAGCTAATCCTTTTATAAAACGGACTTTACTTGTATTTGGGTAGATCTAGGTTGGGTTTAGTACTTCATGGAACAAGAGTTCAAGGTTAGTATTAAAGTCATGCAAGTCTATCCAAGAAACAAGTGAAGAAGTACTATTCATTAAAGCCCAACAAATTCATATCCATTAAGGTTTAATGCTGATGCTCGATAACAGCTGAATAGAAGCTGTATCTGTTGAGAATTACAAAATTCAGATTTTCAGATCTGATTTCACGCATATCCATGTATATTTGTATAGGATTTCTTTTCTTACAACCTTAGACATATATAAGGATTATTTTAAGGGCCTTCAAAGATGATGCAAAGTGATGCAACTCAATGCAAATTGTGACCGGATACAGAAATTGCCCTAGCACATCATATTCCTTGTAGAAGTTGCTGCGTCTTTGCGCCAAATGTTTTGTAACCAAGGAGCTTCTTGATCTTCATCGTTAGATGAACTGAAGAACTTTGCAGCCAACATTTCCCTCAAGTTGGTGTGTCAATCATGTACTTGGATCCGTGTATCAATTGGTTAGTCACGTACTGAAAGCCGTGCATTAAAAGGAGAGATTGTCACTACATTACAAGTCCAATTGGGTATTGAGATAAGGATTCAACTGTAGGTTGGTATTAGGTATTGGGATTCCTTTTATTTGTAACTGCTTGTTTTGATAATAATGGATTCTCGGGGGTGGTGACCTTAAATTCACCTAGTGGGGTTTTGTCTCGGTGGTTTTCCTCATTCGTAAACAAATCACATGTGTCAAATTTATTTTTCGCTGCATTTAACTTAGTTGGCGATTTGTTTATGCTACCACACTTATTGCATGTAATTGAATCTAATTAATTTCACTTGGCTAAATTAATTGATTAAGTTACCAATCAATAAATTTTTGGTCTATCAAGTGGTATCAGAGCAGGCACACTCCGATTAGGGTTAATCTTTGCTGTGTGATCCATTGACCCATGTTTGTCATGGATAGAGGACTGTCTCTAATTATTCTTCCTTTATTTGATGGCACTAACTATGCATACTAGAAAGTACGCATTAAAGCTTTCTTGCAGTCTTAAGATAAGAAGGTGTAGCAAGCTATGGAGATTGGCTGAACTAAGCCAAAGGAAGCGCTAACTAATTGGGATGATGCCAAGATCAAAGCGGCAAACTTCAACAGCAGAGCATTGAATGCTTTATTTAGTGCGGTCACCAATGAGGAGTTCAAGAAGATATCCTCTACTGAAACTGCTAAAGAAGCATGGACTATCCTCTAGACAACCTATGAAGGGACTAAGGCTGTTAAGGATTTAAAACTTCAAAGGCTTACTACGAGCTTTGAAGAGATTAAGATGGAAGAGGATGAGTTGTTTGATGAGTTCTATGCTATGATGAGTTCTATGCCAAGCTAAAGGACATAGTTAACTCTACCTT
This sequence comes from Lithocarpus polystachyus, assembly GCA_033629205.1. Lineage (NCBI taxonomy): Eukaryota > Viridiplantae > Streptophyta > Magnoliopsida > Fagales > Fagaceae > Lithocarpus > Lithocarpus polystachyus. The sequence continues at coordinate 53,543,764 of CM066166.1, forward strand.
TAATTTTGGGGAAACCATTCTCGAACCCAAGGTTGTAAGAAAGGTACTCAAATCTCTGCCTAAGAGATTCCATGCCAAGATCATTGCTATTAAAGAATCAAAGGATATTGACAAGATTCTTTTGACAAAGCTGGTTGGCAACTTGCGAACCTATGAATTAGGTTTGACTAGGATCGAGAAATCGAGCAAGAGTAAGAGCATGGCACTAAAGGCCAAAAGCAATGATACCGATGAGTCTTCTGATGATGAAGATTCCAAGATGAAATCCTACTTCACTAGGCAATTCAAGAAGCTCATGAAGAATGCCGATGCGAAAGGATTTGATAAGGACCGTAAGCAATCTAGGTCGTCTCAGTTCAAGATCCAAGACAGAGGAAAGAAGGATGCTAAGGATGTACACTGTTCCCTTTGGACCAAAGTATTTTTGATGTCAAGGTTTTGGACATATAAAACAAGAATGTCCAACATATCTCAAGACTACTGGAAAAAGTAAGGCCCTTGCTTCTACCTTGAGTGACACTGAGCCTGAGGATGATTCAGATGACAATGATGACGAGGGAATCTTGAATGCCTTCACTACCATAGTGAATTGTACTAAGGAGATTGTTGAAGAGGTAGATTAATAAGAGGACTTGGTGGAGTCTAAGTTTGAGAAAATGGATAAACAAGATGACATCCATACAGCCTATGCTAAGTTGTACAAGATTTCCAAGAAGCATGAGAAACTTTACAAGCTGGTCACCAAGAAGCAGATTAATGTAGAGCTAGATCGAAAGGAGCTCTCTACCAAGATTGATGAAGCCAATCAAACCATTGGAGCTCTACGATTTAAGAACAATTTCTTAGCTAAAAGGACCAAGAAGCTTGAAGCGGAGCTATTTCAAGTTAGAGCTCAATTGGAGAGGACTTCTAGTGCAAAGCTTGATAAGATGCTTAGCTTTCAGAAATCTGCTTCTAATAGAACCGGTTTGGGGTATGATTTCTCTTCTCCAAATATTGCTTCTTTTAGTACTACTGTGTTCGTCTCACCTGCTAATAATGTTAATTCTGAAACAATGAATGTAAAAATGATGTAGCTAGTGAGAGTGTAGAAAAGGGAAAATCTATTTTAGGTGCACCCTAGAAACCCTAGGACTAAGAAGTTCAATAACAAAAGGTCTCAACTAAAGAAGCTGCATCTCTGTTATCACTGTGGAGCTTCAAGGCATACTCGTCCAAATTGCTAAAGTGGTTAGCCACTCAATAGAGCAACAGTATGATCTCGTCCGAAAATCAGAATTAGTTTCCATCCTCTTTTACTCCTCTTGGAGATCCTCTTAAGGCCCTCATGTTTCTTTTGAACTTGATCGGTTTCAACTCTTCTCCCTCACCACCGAATCAAAGGTTCACTTAAACGAAAAGTTCTTCCAAGGTGTGGAAGGAAAAAGGCTCAAAGTGATTTAGTCACTTTTTCTCTCTCTCTCTCCCCCCCCCCCCTCTTCCTCCCTCCCTCTCTCCCTCTATTCTTTTCGTTTATGCATTACTTATGTGTATTGCTTTTTTGTTTTTGAGTCAGTCTAGTTTTTATGCTATACTTTGTTTAACATTTTTTTTTTTTTGTTCGTTTTTAGTTTTGCTTTATTTTGTTCTTCATAAAAATAAAAAATAAAAATTGAAAAATCAGAAAAATACAAAAACAGTGTGTGTTTTATGTACATTGATACTTGTGTACCTTGGATGGCCATTGAAACAAAGTTTCTAAACTTTATATCTTTTGTAACTTAGATGAGCATCTCAATGCACAACTAAGCAAGTGAGTTTTGTGGCTCGTGTTTGTGATAAGTAAGATTAAGTTATCTCTTATACTTAACACTCATATCACTCTATTTGACGAGAAGGAATAAAAAATCTAAAGAGAAAGGCATAAACAACCATCTCACCACTAAAGCCCGCCAATCATGTATAACATCTGTGTGCTTCGGCATAGTAAAATTTTGATGTTTGTGGCTTAACATAATTGGGTATTTCTTCTCTCTCTCTTATATACTCATGCATGATATGCTAAAAAGAAAAAAATATACAAGTAATATAAAAGCAAAAAGAATCAAAATGCTTTTAAATATAGTTGCAAGCATGTTTCTAGGAGATGTGGGAGTTATAGGATGTACCTCGTAGGTGATAGTCTCCATCAAGTAGTTATGATTGTGTGTGAGTTAAATTGATTTTCTCATATCTCAAATCATCATAATATGAGACACTTATGTATTCTTACCATGTTTTCACACACAGCACGCAAATTTTTTTGCTATTTTTGATACATGTGCAAGTACAATGTGATTTGGCCATCACAAGGGATACGTGTGTTATTGTATGCTCACTAAACTGTCTTAACTTGTTTTTGAAATATAAAATTGGTTAGACTTGTTTAGTGTGTGTTTTGGATCTATGAACGCTTTGCATTGTTTTTGTTGAGAGATGTTTTTGAGAGCTCAACATTTTGATTGGATCTATGTTTGAGTAGCTTGCTTGTTTGCATTCATCTCTTTGTGTTTTTTCTCTCTTCGAAAAATAGTTTTTATCAAGCTTGACAACTTCTCAACAGCTCCTCGACAACCTTCTATCTATCGAGCTCCTTGGACTTCTTATCTCGACAGATCTTATCACAATTTCAATCCATCGAGCTATCTGGAATTTATCTCGATAGCTTCTTGACAGCTTCTCGATCTATCGAGAAAGTTTCTATCTGGTTGATAGATTCTCGACAGAATCTCAATCCATCGAGGTGATTTTACCGTCGATAGATTCTTGACAACACCTCGACAGATTCACATCTATCAAGATTTTGTGCTTGACAGATCCTCGATCCATCGAGCTGTAATTTCTATTTAAGGGTCAGCGCAAAATCAAATTTCATTTCTCTCTTTTCTCTCTCAATATATTTTCTTTCTATCTTCTTCCAAACACCTTTCCCTCACTCCAAACATCTTACCCACTTGGATTTCAACCTAAATTATGCTTTTCTTCTCTAGTAAGGGTCCTTAATCCTTCTTTCTTCATGCATTTCACGCATTAGACTTAGGTTTTTGGGGTTTTGGGAAGTTTTTGAGGTTTTTGAAAATTTTTTAGTTTTTTGTGAAAGTTTTAGGTTGGGTGTTGTTTATTTTGGTGCTATATGATCAATCATTGCATTTTATTAGCATTTTCACAAGGTTTCATGCATTTAGATGTGTATTTGATTGTTGAAAATTGTGTGCCGCTAGGTTTGGATTGGGTTGAACACATAATGCAATTTCTTTTAGCACGTCACATGTTCATGCATACGTACCCTTTCTTTTCTATCTGTCTGTTCTGGGTTGTGATTATGTTTCCTATCTCTCTCTCTCTCTCTCTCTCTCTCTTGGACAGACTACACATTGCAACCAAGCACAAATCTACTTTGACTCGAAACCCTTTTCGTTTCGAGTCATCTTCTTCTTCAAATCCTCCCATTCCCCCTCTTCACGTTCAATTCCGTGATAAGAAGGCCATCAGGACTTCTCAGAGAACTTTTCTAAACGTGGCATTTATCCGGAGCGCCATGTGATTCTAACGGACTTTTCTAATACTCCTCTTCCCAATGTCATTCACACTCGGGGATGGGAATCTCTTTGTGAGATACCCTTGAGGTGTCCCACTATGTTCATATAGGAGTTTTACTTCAACATGCACAGTATCGATACCTCTATGCCTCAATTTGTCAGGACATTCAGAAGTACAAGTATCGTAGTCACTCCGGATCTTATATCCAAGATACTACACATCTCGTGAGTAGCGCATCCTGCTACCCTGACTATCAGCGTTTGAGGACTGTGTCCAAAGACGAGCTTCTATCTTACTTCTGTGAGACACCCTTCTTATGAGGTGATCGTCAAAACACCCCATGCTCACGCTTTGCAAAAGGTCCGGGATTCCTTAATATGGTGATGACATTTGCTTTTACTCCATTGTTTCACTATAACTCCATTATAGAGCCTCGAGCTCGATTTTTGTTATCCCTCTTAAAGGACCTCTCTATAGACTTCCCTTTCTCATTTCATTATCTCTATTATAGATGTCAATAGGGATACGACGACCTATGATAAGCTCATTTTTCCTTTGGCTATCACGCGAATCCTTCACCATTTTTCTATCCCTATTCTTGATTCTCCTCTCTACACTGTCATGGGTGCCATCAGTGCAGCTTCTGTTTGGCAGAGCGAAGCCCAGCTTCGACTGAAGCAGTCGCAGACCGAGACGACGGATCCTCCAGCCTATACTAATCCTTCCACCTCCGCTCTTTCTTCTTCGGGTGGTGGTGTGACTTTCGAGGCCATTATGACACAGTTTCAACACATGGATGCTCACCTTGACACTCTCAGTGATGAGTTGTGTTAGGTGAACACATGTGTCGGTCGTACTGCATGACGATAGGCTTGCCTAGGTGGTTTCGCCGCTTCTCCATCTCCTTCTCCAGAGGCTTCTAAAGATGAGGATGCTGCTGATGGTGATGATGAGGATGAGGATGAGGATGCTAGCTTTTCCAGTGATGAGGAGATGACAACCTCTCAGTGACTTACCCTTTGTCATTCGTGACAAAAAGGGGGGAGTAGTTTTAGGATGATGAAAGTAGTCAAGTATTTAGGGGGAGAGTTAGCATAGGACATTTTTGTTAGGGGGAGTGTCTACATATTTGAGGGATGTAGTGAGGATTATTTGTACTTTTCTTTTCTTTTATCTTTAGATACATTATCCTCTTGTACACCGATCTTATGACCATTTATTTATGATATACATTGTATCTATTTTCATATATATATATATATATATATATATATATGATGATGATGATGATGTATGTTGTTTCTCACCTATCCCTCCATTTGTTGTTGTTTTTTTTTTCTATCTTTATACACATATTTCTTTATGTATGCAATCCTTTATATCTATTTCACACTAAGATGCTTTAATGAGTTTTGTTTAAAGTATTTCAGAAAGACAGATTGTTAATATCTATCATGCCATGAACTCAATTCTTGTAAACTATTTCAAGAGTTTGTGTTAGGATTAGATTTTGTTATATTCAAAAAGTGTTTATGAGTTTAGTGATTTAAGACTTCACTCATAATGCATTTGTTTATTATGGTTTTGTCATAGATTGGCGAAAGGGGAGATTGTTAAGACAAATGTGGATATTGTTAGAGATAAATGTTAAGTAAATTGGCTAATCTTTTGACAAAACGCACTTTACTTGTATTTTGGTAGATCTAGAATGGGTTTAGTACTTCAAGGAATAAGAGTTCAAGGTTAGTATTGAAGCCATGCAAATCTGTCCAAGAAACAAGTGAAGAAGTACTGTTCATTAAAGCTTGACAGATCCATATCCATTGAGGTTTAATGCTGATGCTCGACAGCAGCTCGACAAAAGCTGTATCTGTCGAGAATTACGAAATTCAGATTTTCAGATCTGATTTCACACATATCCATGTATATTTTTATAGGGTTTCTTTTCTCACAACCATAGACATATATAAGGATTATTTTAAGGGCTGTCAAAGGTGATGCAAAGTGATGCAACTCAATGCAAATTGATTGTGCATGCAAATTGTGATCAAAGAAAGAATTTGCCCTAGTTCATCTTATTCCTTGTAAAAGCTGCTATGTCTTTGCGCCAAGGGTTTTGTAACCAAGCAACTTCTTGATTTTCATCGTTAGATGAATTGAAAAACTTTACAGCCAACATCTTCCTCAAGTTGGTGTGTTAGTCATGTACTTGGATCTATGCATCAATTGGTTAGTCACGTACTGAGAGCTATGCATTGAAATGAGAGATTTTCACTATATTACAAGTCCAATCGAGTATTGGGGTAAGGGTTCAACTATAGGTTGGTATTAGGTATCGGGATTCCTTTTACGTGTAACTACTTGTTTTGATAATAGTGGATTCTTGGGAGTGGTGCCTTAAATTCGCTCGGTGGGGTTTTGTCTCAGTAGTTTCCCCATTCATAAATAAATCACTTGTGTCAAATTTATTTTCCACTACATTTAACTTAGTTGGTGATTTGTGTATGCTATCACGCTTATTGCATGTAATTGAATTTAATTAATTTCACTTAGCTAAATTAATTGATTAAGATGCAATGTTGAATAGACCTTTAGTAGGATTAAGACGTAGGACGCAATGAGTGGAAGCTGAACCACAGGTCGGGTGGTTTTGGGTGCCTAACACCTTTCCAAAATCATACCTAAACTCTGAACCCATACTCTAGTAGTAAGATTAGTCCTTCCACGTAAGAGCATTATATTCATGTTTCCTAGACCATAAAACTAGGTGGTGACTCCTTGTTTTTCTCTGCCCCAGTCCACTCAGCCGAGGCATACCCCCTGTTACGTCCACAAATCCCTCAAGTAGCCAAAATATAGTTTCAAACTTTTCACCTGTAGAATTTTCTTTATACCCTTACAAGTTTGCAGGTTGGTGAGTTTGGAGAAGAAAACACTTGATTTTGCACTATTAAGCAGCTGTCCAAATCAACTATAGTATTTTTTTTTAAAGTAGTCATTGATATCAGAAGCTTCCCCCACCTACTTGTCTTTGAAAATAGAACAATATCATATGCATACATAACATGTGTAATAGAAATACTACCATTGCCTTAATCCCAGTAATATTCTTATTTATAAATTTTATCTCTAAGATTCTTGAAAGAGCTTCACGGCATAATATGAAGAAGTAAGGGGATAGAGGGTCTTATTGCCTTAACCCTATCTTAGGTATAAACTGACTTGTCTTTCCCCCATTTATAAGCACATTGAAAGTCACTATTGACACACATTATAGGATCAATTTCACAATCTTTCATCAAACACAAAAGTTTTAAGTACTACTTAGAGGAATTTCCAATTGACTCTATCATACACTTTTTGGAGATCAAGTTTGATAGCCATCAACCCAAACTTAACTTTTCTTGTTTTAAAACTATATAGCATTTCTTGAAGTACAATATGGCTTTCAGCAATCCACCTTCTCAAAATAAAAGCAACTTAGGTGGGGGAGATAAGTTTATGTAGAATTTTCATCAATCTAAATGCTAACAATTCACTGATGACCTTATAAACAACATTACATAAACTGATCGGTCTATAATGATTAAATGATGAAGGCTTTTGGGACTTAGGAATAAGAACAACAAAATAACTATTTACCTCAATCAGTGATCTTCGTGATTGCAAAAATGTTGTGACAGCTCTTGAAAGTTGTAACTGACTCTCCCAAGTAAATACTTGTAACTTGTACTAATTAATCTAATCAAATATCTATCATGTACTTTTTCTATATTTGAAATTCATTTGCTTGGGGTGTAGAGTTTGTTAGTCCTTGATAAGGAGAATTTCTCTTGTAAAATAACTGGCTTGAAAACTTAAAAAATTTAAAATAATTTTCTAAAATTCATTAATTACATAAACTAAAAAAATTCAAATAAAAACAAAGAAATTTAAATTCTTTATAAGTTCTTTCTTTATAGCATTTTCCTCATATCCCAATGAAAAAAGAATTTTAATCTCCAAACATATCCTCAAACAAAAGCCCAAAACATACAAGTAATTCTAAGGTATCCCCGGAGCATGGTAAATGGTGTTCCCTCCTTTCACATTCATAGTTGGGTCTACTCATTAAATTTATGGTGTGATTCATTATGATTGTGGGGGGAAGGAACATCATTTTACTATACTACTTTGGGAGTAGTTAAATATTTTCCAAAACACACATTATAATAACTCCAAGCTCAACCTACCATCTTCAACTACAAAGACAATCATAGCCCCCAACAAAATAACATTTAAAATAAGCAAAGAGAGAAATTTAAATTGAGAGAAAGAATTTTAAAAGCAAAAGCTTTTAAGTACTCTAAGTCATGATTGAAATTCTTTTGAAATTTCTTAAATCAGCGATCCAAAGGGGGTGTTCGGTAAGTGTTTTTAAACAGCAATTTTCAGTTTTTAAACAGCATTTTACGTATTTTTACATATTTTTTCACTCACACGTATTTCAAAAAATAATAAACAACAATTTTTAAACTATTTCACCAAACACCTCCTTTAGTGTCCATAGGCATAACCAACTTGCTCACACATCCACGTTACACACCCAGCCATCCTTTTTCTAAATCGTGAGATCTACCCCAGCCTCAAATGCACCTTGATTTAGGGTTGAACCACCAAATCTCAAAGCCTTGACCACTTATTGACCCAATTGAACTCCATGAGGACAATTGTTGAATCCTCATGCACACAACTATTGTTATTGACCAATTACACTGAAGTTTGTCTACACGCACTAAAAAAAATTAATCATATATATATATATATATATATTTATATATATAAAGACTTGGTTTTGCAAGATTTGCTTCCATCATTCAATTTTAATGATGTTAGTGAGAACTTTTTAAATTAAATATAATTTACCCTATATGAACATGCTACTATTTTTTTTTTTTTTAAGAAAACAAACAACTAGTCTACTATATTAATAGTAGACATTATGTCACTAAATAAATACTTTCAAGGTATTTATTTGAAGGGGGAAAAAAAAAAAAAAAAACCTCCCCACCATATATCGGCAAATTGGACTCTACTATTCTTCTACAACAGTAATAAGTTCATCTTGGAAAGCTAGAAGGTTAAAAAAAAAAAAAAAAAAAAAAAAAGAGTTAAAACTTAAAATTTTATTAAAAGAAATAGAAGATTAATTTAACGGTTGTCATTAGGTAATTATTAATAAATCATAATAAAAATATTTTGACATTATCTTTATAAAAAATATATAAAATTATTAACAAAATTTATTATTTTATTATTCTTTCAATAATTATGCCACCGTCATAATTAAAAATAATTTGTAATTTGCTTTCTTTTCCAACAATTTATCACAATTCATGGATCAAGAAGCCTTAAAAGATCCGTCGGTCCGGCCCAAATTTTGTCCGGACTTCCACGTCTTTTATCGCGATTGATATGAGAGAGAAATTTGGAATCTTTCGATGTACAGTTTTTAAAAAAGAAAAACTTTAAAATAAAGGCAATCATCAATGTAGACTACAGCAGTGGGGGTAAAAACTAAAAAGTGAAAAGGGACTGACTTTCTTGTAACGTACAAGATTCTCTCATCTATCAAAGCCCTAGTCCTTATAGCGTCCTCTCTTTTTTATTTGCCTCATCTCAACCCTTTGCTTTATTTTCTATTTTTTAAGTAGGGTTAACGCTTAACCTGTATTTTAAGTAATAAGTAATATGAAAAATATATTATGTCACCGTCATAGTTGAAAATTTTTTTTTTTTATTGCCTAAGTCATTGGTATGAAAGCGATCATGTAAGAGACTCGCATAACGAAAAAAAAGAAAAAAAAGAAAAAAAAAAAAAAGAAGGAAGGTTATCACATGAACGAACCATCATAGGTGTAGAGTAGCGTTTCATTATTTATTTTTAAATGAAACCTATTTTAATTTTTAACTCAATATATATCTCAAGTAAAGTATCAATTTTTAAATAAAATAATCACAGTATCATTTTTAAAATCAAAGTAAAAGGGTTCTTCTACCAAGACCTTGGAAACTTCTACATTTGCCTTGCAAAATGTGCAATATTCCAAATATGACTATTTTTTCCTCTTATCATCTTATGCATGTGACCTTTCCCACCACTTGTTCAAGCCAATCACTCGTCACAACTAAATAAAAAATAATTTTGGTAATTATATGTTTAATGCGTAAAATATTGTAAATTAGGTAGAGTATGTATTAGTAAATTATTTTAAAAAAAAATTTATTGTAAATTAGGTAAAGCATATGAATGATAAATTTGCCTTAAGAGCATACATTAATTAAACATTTTTAAATTTTTTGTAGTTGTATACAATATTTAACACATTTGTATAATCTACCACATAAATTGTGTTACAAATAAAATATAAACAAATAGTTTTTTTCAAAAAAAAAACAAAAAAAAATTGTCTGATTGGCCTTTCAAAACTAACTCAATCCCAAAATCTCTTCCTTGATCTCTCTTTGCACTTAATACCCTCTGCCCACCACATTATAGAAAACAAGATTTTATCAATAAAAACCGCAGAGAATTATGGCTTGAGCCCCTATAAAACTACCTCCTTTCACCCCTCTCACAACACCAACTCACTCTCTCTCTCCCTCTCTCTGTCTCTCTCTCTAACACACACACACACACACACACGAGCACAATCTAGCCTGTTCTGAGCTAGAAAAAGGCTTTTAAGCATGGGTTTTGCTACAAATGCATTGTTGCTAGTGCAGCTCGTGCTCCTAGTGAGCACCACCCTCACTGTGTTTGCTTCACCAATCCCAGTAGACCCGCCAAGTCACCACCCTCACCCACCAACTCCAGCACCAGTTTACCCACCAACATACCACCATGGCCACCCACCAAGTGAAGCACCAGCACACCCACCTACTTACCACCACGGCCACCCTCCAAGTGAAGCACCAGCTCACCACCACCACCACCACCACGGCCACCCTCCAAGCCATTCACCAGTTCACCCACCAGCTCACCATGAACCTCCTCACCATGCTCCTCCTAGCCACCCACCAGTTCTTCCCCCATCTCACCCTCCTCACTACCCACCTCATCACTACCCACCTCATCACCCACCAAGAGGTTCACCTGTCCCAAGGAGCTTTGTAGCTGTACAAGGTGTTGTTTATTGCAAGTCCTGCAAGTATGCTGGGGCTGACACCCTCTTGGGTGCTTCACCTATTGATGGTACTTTCTTCAAATTTCTCATGCTTATTGTATTTGTACAATTTTGAAACTTCGTCTTTCCAAGGCGCACAATCTGTTTACTTTTTAAATAAAAATTTTTAACTTCATTTTGAAATTTCTTTTTGATTTAACTTTTTGTCCATCCACTGTGCAGTAATCAATTCAAAAATATTATTAAGATTTTTAGCATGCATCGTATAATACCTGCTACCCCAGAAAAAGACAAAGCTGAAAGCTCTTTTACATACCGTTTGGAAGAATTTTCTCCTACGACCCGTGATTCATAAAACTATTTTAGTTTATAACTTATTAAATTATTTAAACAATCATATTAAGTTATTTAATTAAAAATATATACCTAAATAGTTTTATGTATAGATTTCTAAAGAGTTTTTTCATTTAAATTGATTTTTAGAAAAAAGAAACTGTGTACCTATGCTAAGTTTTCATCATGTGTTTTCTATCATAAAAAAGCAGCATTGTCATTGCAACGCAAAAGTTAAAGCGGCTGTTTTCCATTTTTAACTTCTTTCTTGCTAAACACGCTTTCCCTAGATGTATGTTATGGCCAAACGTACTGAGTCATCTCTGACTATGGCATTGATTTTTTGCAGGTGCCGTGGTAAAGTTTCAGTGCAATAACACCAAGTACCCACTGATCCAAACAGCTAAAACTGATAAGAACGGCTATTTCTTCATCACTGCACCCAAGACCATCACCTCCTTTGGTGCTCACAAGTGCAAGGTGTTCATACTCTCATCACCATTGGCCTCATGCAACAAGCCCTCTGATCTTCACTATGGTCTCCAGGGTGCCAGCCTAAGGCCAGAGAAGCCATATATGGCTAATAAACTCCCATTCATTCTCTACACTGTTGGACCCTTTGCTTTCGACCCCAAATGCCCACTCTAAATCTTTTCACAGCTTGTATTAATTAATTAATGTCTTTATTTGCGTTACTACCACCACTTTCTAGGCTTCCGTTCCATGATTTAGGCCACATTGTTGTATTGGCACTTTGGTGTTTTTGCTTGAGATCTTGCTTGAGTTGTAATAAATGATGTTTGTCAATAGGATTATTATATATTAGTAATAAATAAATTCATTTGAGTCTGTGCAACTGTTTTAATTTGAACATCTGCAGTAAAAAGCAATGGTGATAAATGATTTTGTGGGTCAATGGCAGACATGACATGAATGCCACTTTTATCGGGGAAGTGTATATAGAGCTTTATTTTTGGTGAAAGTGTATATAGAGCTTTGAACCTTAGCGCATTGGATTCCTGAGGGGTCACGTATGTCTGATGATAAACATAATTGTTGTGGGCCTTACTCCAATTTGACCGTTGATGATTTTTGAACAACCTAGATCGAATTTGAAAGTTGAAACGAATGTATAATACGCTATTGACCAAAGGCAAAAAGGACACTATTGCTCCAGTGGGGGGTGGGCTGTGGGGCATAGGATGCCGAATGAAATGACGCCCAATAAAAGGACGGAGTTATGGCGATGGACAAGTTTTATCAACATCCTTTACTTCTTCTAAGATTTTGAATATTGAATAAGCTCGTAGATATGCAATAAATAATGTTCATGTTTTAACTAGATTTTTAAGGAATTTTCCTTGCATCAACTGCATGAAAATGAATATGAGATTATTCAATATGCAAGTTTTGAAGCCCATAAGGATATTTATGAAACTGTCTTGGAAGGCATAATGAAGTTGAAATGAAAATGTTTAGTTTTGGTACTGGCTCTTTCATAGAATTGATTGGATTATACAATAATATTCATGTTTCGGATAGAAAATTTAAAAAAAAAAAAATCAGTTCTTCTATCAACAGACCGGTCCACTTGCGTCCGTTAGTTAACAGGTGTCGGCCAGCACCTGTTAATAAATCAGCTATGATTTATTTATGATCTATCATAAATCCCACCTGCATTGGAAATTGACAAACGTGTACTTTAATAATAATTGATTGTTTTTCACTAAGAGTGCTGTTAATGGGTGCTGTATAACACCCGTTAATGTGATAAAATTTAAAATTAACTATTCACATTTTTTTTAGGAATATGAAAAAAATTGAATATGTATTAAATGTGTATCAGTTTAAATGAAGTATTGAAGAAACCAAAGTGTAACGGACGTACAGTTTTTCCTCACTTAAATGGTGGGGAAAAAATTCCTCACTTAAATGTTGTAAGTGTAATGGACGTACAGTTTTTCCAGCCACCAGCTCACAACTGTTACAACTACCTTAAACTGATCATTACACAGCTATTACATAATATTGAATGGAGAAGTTAAATGACTATTAAATGAGCATTTAAGCCTTCACCTCAACCATAACTGATGGATAGCGATAAAACGCTCGTCCATATTGCAAATTCTCCATGTTAATGATGAGAAAAAGTATGGACGAGCGTAAAGGCATTAGTTCTAGACAACATTGAATGTCCAAATGATAAATGAGCACAAAGCCGTTACTACCATCCAATTATGCGCATTTAATGGCCGTCATAGACGTTAAAGGGCTAACGATAAATGGTCATTATTAGATCATAAATCCTCTAGCTATGGTACAACATTAGAAAGGCCAGTAAATTGAGCATTTACTCATACAAAGGCTATATAAAGCTAGGAGAGACAAGTAAGTGGGACATATTGAACACACACACAAATTACTCTGCAAATTATAGATTTCTAAAGAGTTTAAGTTAATTTAAGTATCGAAGGGTCCTTGGCAGACCCCAAACCAGTGTCATTATGCTTAGTGTTCATAGTATTGATGAGGAACATGCTGATGAACTCTAGGTCGTCCATCACACTGACGAGGTGAAATTCTTATTCATCAGTTTGGCACTGTCTTTGGGAAACAGCAGGCTATCAATTAATAAGCTATGAATTCTCTACTGACTAAGTTCTTTAGAACTAATGGACTCTACCACAACTGCGCCGTCGAAGCCGATGGTGATGGCTCAACAAATCCAAGCACTAACAGCCAATGTGCAAGAATTGCAAAAAAAAATGAAGACTTAAAGCGAAGAGTGCGTTCAAAGGGCACAAATACATCATAGTCATAGCGTAATCGTAATGACAATGACAACAAAACCCATAGTCCAGGAAATAGTAGAAGAGAAACTTCTAAGCACACCGCACATTTGACTCATGGCAATGCTCAAACGATGAAAAACATAAGGAAAGAGTTAGACGAAGTCAAGAACGCCATGAAGGGAAAGACAATAATAAATCTTGATGGCATGATCAAGAGGACAGACTCACCCTTCACTGCCAGCATTTTGGAGTGCCCCTTATCTCCCAAATTTCGTCTCCCACAACTGGAGATTTATGATGGCACTAAGGATCCGCTAGATCACATTGGGGCATTCAAGATGATAGTAAACCTCTAGCAAACCCTAAACAAGGTAATTTGCAGATCATTCCCAGCAACCCTCAAAGGAGCAGCAAGGGTGTGTTTTAGCAAGCTGCCCGCAACATCTATCGCGAACTTTAGAGCTGAGCGACTCTTTTGTTCGCCATTTCATTGGGGGTCGATGCCATAAGAGGTCCACCTCATACTTGCTAACTTTGAAGCAATAGGAAGGGGAAACCTTGAAAAAGTATGTAAAATGCTTCAACAAAACAGTGTTAGAAATTGATGAGGCAAACGATCAAGTGATAATGACAACCTTCCAAGCAGGGTTGAACAATCCTAACCTCTTCTTCTCTCTAGGGAAGACTCCACCAACTACAATGATAGACCTCCTGTTCAAAGCCCAAAAGTACATGAACGGAGAGGATGCATTAACGACAAATAGAGTAGATGGTAAGCAAAGGATGGAAGAAATCGATGAGCTCCAACACAAAAAGAAGGAGAAGAAGGATCGTTCCCCCCGTTAAAAGAATGACAACGAAAATATGCAGGCTCATACAAGATCAACAAGTATTCCAGAAGAGGAACTTGTTACCTTGAATCACTCAACGGCAAACAATTACCTCATCCATGGAATGTAAAGCACTTCAAGAGGTATTATCGCTAGTTAGATGACGTCATTAAACTGTTTTCTTAGCAGGAATGAATAAGGGGACATTTTTTTCCCACATGAATAAATGCCGTTCTCTTGAAAGATATGAAAGTATTATTTATCATACAAAAAAAAAAATTTTGAAAAGAAAGCCTGTCATTGAAAGTCCAACGAGTAACCAAGTACACGATAAAAATCTCAATAAGAGTAAAATTGTCACATAAGGTTCAATTTGGATGAGTACAATCATAATGACGATCGAATTCTCAAAACGAGAGTAAGTCATATGATTAAATTCGCATGGTTAAAAACCGACGAGTACAACCATAATGACAATCAAATTCTTAAAGCGAGAGTAAGTCATATGATTAACTTCGCATGGTGAAAAATCGACGAACACAATCATAATGATGATCAAATTCTCAAAGAAAGAGTAAGTCATATGATTAACTTCGCATGTTTAAAAAATGACGAACACAATCATAATGATGATCAAATTCTCAAAACGAGAGTAAGTCATATGATTAAATTCGCATGGTTAAAAATTGACGAGCACAATCATAATGACAACCAAATTCTCAAAGCGAGAATAAGTGGTATGATTATATTCGCATGGTTAAAAATCGATGAGCAATTTTTCTAAAATGGAAAACAAAAATCAAGGCACACGGAAAGCTCAAGAAAACCTCGCACGTGCAACCAATGAAGAGAAGGCACGTGTTAATCACCTGACAAGAAAGTCGCCTCGCATTAAATGTGATGGGACGAGAATCTCGGGACACAAAGGGGAGATTGAACCGCCAAAAAAAAACCTTTCATATTCCTATGTTTGTCCAAACAAAGGATGACAAAGGAATAAAGAGGGCAACTGATGAGTAGTGTAAAATGGTCGTCTATAAAGTGACCATTATTACTAAAGACGACCGTCATTACTAAAGACGGCTGTCATTACTAAGGACGATTGTCATTACTAAGGATGACCTTCATTACTAAGGATGATCATAAGCACACATTAATTCTTAGATATAAATTCCTCACTTAAATGGTGCAAGTGTAATAGATGGACAGCCTTTCCAGCCACCAGCTCACAGCTATTATAACTACCTCAAGCTAATCATTACACAGTTGTTACTTAACATTGAATGAGAAAGTTAAATGACTATTAAATGAGCATTTAAGCCTTTAGCTCAACCATAACTAATGGATAGCAATAAAATGCTTGTTCATATTGCAAACCGTCCATGTTAATGACGAGTAAAAGTATGGACGAGCGTAAATGCATTAGTTCCAGACAGCATTTAATGTCCAAATGATAAATGAGCACAGAGGCGTTACTACTTTCCAATTATGCGCATTTAATAGCTGTTATAGACGTTAAAGGGCTGAGGATAAATAGTCATTATTAGGCCATAAATCCTCCAGCTGTGGTATAACGTTAGAAAGGCCAATAAATTAAGCATCTACTCATACAAAGGCTATATAAAGCCAGGAGAGACTAGTAAGTGGGACATGTTGAACACACACAAATTACTCTACAGATTACAGAATTCTAAAAAGTTTAAGATAATTTAAGCATCGGAAGGTCTTTGGCAGGCCCTAAACTGGTGTCATTATCTGCTTAGTGCTTACTTTGGTAAAGGATCTCCAGGTCATCTATAGTACTAACGAGGAACTTACTGACGAACTCTAGGTCGTACTGACGAGATACATACTGACGAACTTCAGGTCGTCCATCGTACGGACGAGGAATATGCTGACGAGGTGAAATTCTACTTCATCATATATCATTAGAAAGCTAAGGATCGAAGTTAATTTTCACAATTCACAAAATAGAATGATTACTAAGATATTGAAAGCCAACCTTTGGTTAGAAATTTGATTTTTTTTTTTTTTTTTCATAAAACGGTTATACATGCATGTCTTATGTCTTACCTGTGTAATTCCTTTTGAGAGCATCACAATAAGACTATGCAACTTTGTAATGCAAACGTAGGTCTCGTAACTATACTCTTTTTATGTACCAAATATATATATATATATATATATATATGATATTCTTGTGTGTGCTTTAAAAAAAAAAAAAATCTATATGTATAGTTCGCATCTCACAAAAATCTTGAGTTTGGATTCAGGTTTCACTACATAAAGAGAGTCTACTAGCGAGGGTAAAATGCCCTCGCAAAAATTCAAATATTGTCGCAAAAGGTTATTAGCGAGGGTATATGACCCTCGAAGGCTGTCGTATTTACTCTTGTTGCTAAAAGAGATTTTGTGACCATACCTTCGCAAATAGATAACCTACAAGGGCAATTCACCGCCGTTACTGAACAAATCCACCCTCACAAATATATTACCAAACGACGAGAAAAGTCAACGACTTATTTTTCGCGAGAAAAAGCAGTCGTCGTTAACAACTATTTGTGAGGACCTTTATACCCTTGCAATTAGTTATTCACACTACAAAAAAATTGTACTATTGCGACGGGCCAAAAATTCCACTATAGGTCTTCAATTATATTAAAATGTTAGTCCTTCAGTGGCAGTTTTTGCCCGCCTCTATAGGTGATTTTTTTTCCTCTTGCGTTCTAAACCCACATGTCTATTACAAATAACCTGTAATAATTTTAGCTCTACTAAGACAATACCACAAATGTAACTAGATAACACCACAAATGTCTCCAAACTAACATAATATTAACATAAAAATATATTATCAAATACATAACATTGTCTATAACCATTATCAAAGTTTCAAAGTATTTAAACAAATACACTTCCAAAAAATACAGTCATTTAAATGTGGTTCTTTGTACACAAAAAGCCATCAAAAAATTATAACATCTTCACTATTGTAGCAGCATCATTAGTAATTGTCACGTCTCCAATATCATCAACAAGCATCTGAAACCATCAACTAGAAAGCAAATCAAAATTATACCCTTTGGCAAAACCACATAGTCCAAATAAAACACCTGTAAACGAATGAAATTGTAATTAAAAAGAAAGAAAGAAAAAAAATCATTGTGTTGCTTTGAAATCATAGATTGAAAAGTATAATTGTTACCATTCAAACATTTTCTCAATGGTGATAGCTTGACCAAGTTGAGAGAATATCAAACGTGGAAGTAAAAGTGGAAAGACCAACTGCATTACACAAATAGTGGGAACAATGAATTATGATGCTCAAATTTTCTAATAGGTAAATCTAAGTTGCAGAGTAACTTAACAATAAGTGAGTATCAGCATGACATATTCAACAACAACAACAGCAACAAGAAGCTTATTTTCAACAAGGGACATAGTTCCTTATTTTTCGTCTTTGTGTCTGGCCAATCCACAGTTTAGGGATAGATGGTAACCAAATTCTAGTGTGCTCACAATTTAAATCTAGGAGGCATAGACCTAGCAACAAAACTGGAATGCCAATGGATGAAAATCAATCCAAAGACATAAATACCATCCATGAACCATCTACCATCAGAGATGTAAGCCTTGGTAATAATGAGGTCAAGATCTGTCAGGATTTGCACAACTTCCAACAGAATTCCTGGTTTATTAACACTGTCAACCTACAATTATTTTCCATGTCCTTGATGGTAATTCTTATAAGAAGGGAATTGGGGAAATAATTGCAAACAAGAGAATCTAGCAATATGATATTGTGCAGATGCCATATGCAGTCCATAAGGTAAATTAAGCAAAAGGGGTCTTTTGGCATTGGTTAATTGAGGTTCTTGCAATTTGGAGTCCTTTTATTAAAAAAAAAAAAATCAAATTTGCCTCTCTAGATTTCGGCTGTAATTAGGAAGTCAATTTTTCTAAAGCAATTTTTACACAGGAAAGACATAGGCAACTTATTGCAACATAGGGGGGTTAAGCGTGATCTGCTTATTATGTGAAGCAATTGCGTTTCTCTGGTTCACAAATTTTAAAGTCACAAGAGAGAAATTTAAAAGTAACTTCAATAGGGAACTTCATCTCCTCATATTATTTCTACTTGAAAAAGAGAAACTGTAACTAAAAATGTTAAAAACCTTTGTTTCAGGCAGTGGCTGATCTTGGAGGTCAGAATGAAGCATAATTCTTATATGTATCAAAATTGACCTTGATTAGAGCACAGTCACGACAACTAATGTCGTCTACAACACCCTAAAAATAGAAAAAAAAGAGTTACTATACTTCATGAAAACAACACAATATGGCAGTATAAACTATTTTTAAGGAATTCATAAAAATCAGAAAATAAAATGAGCATTACCCTTAGTTTATATCATTATGACCATGTTGTTAAGGTGATTAGACCATTGAGATTATTTAACAAGTTACGTTTGAGAACTATGCTCACTAGAGAATAGAGGCATAGGAGAGAAAGAAAACCTTGGAGGATTAATTCTGGTGCTGAAGTTCTCATACTCAGGATCGAAGTATGACCAGCAAACTTTTGCCATTTCGTTCAAACCTTTGGCAAATCAAGTTCATGTCTTTCAAGAGGAATTAGCACTCGCTAGTTTGCTAAGACAATATGGCAGTATAAACTATTAGATTTCCTAACAATATAGTATAAGCCAAGATGCAACCTTCATAATCATGCTTTTGTACACTGGACAAAGCACATCAGCCTTGGCAGAGTAAAAGCAATCAATCCCAATCTACAATACTATAAACCCAAATATACATCTAACATCTCTAGAGTACCAGAATTCTCAATTTTTCATTTGAATCTCCATAATTAAAATAATTCTTTTCTATTGGTAACAGGATTCAACTATTATTAGATTGCCAACGTGCCAATTTTGTAGGCCAAGCTTTTGGAGGACCACCTAATGGCCATAATTATAATACAAAATTTAACAAGTTCTGCTTGTCATCTACTATAGGCAGTCATCCACACACACATAAGAAATTACTCCTTGGAAAGAGTGGCCACTTAAGGCAGCCATCCACTCACACAAAGTATGAAGACCAACCATTTAAACGGATTGCTTCACAAATCTCCACCAATAAGACAAACTTTCTCATATTGGCCAAACAACAGTTTCAAATGTATATGTGGCTGAATTCAACTTTTTTTCTTCTTCTAAATTTTTTCTAGTTAAAACTCAAAGCAAATATTTTTTTTATATATTTTTTTCTTTGTTTCTTTTATACAGATATATATATATATATATCTAAAAGAGGTTTTAACTCCATGCACAACCACTGACCCAAATACTCTACCAATAACCCCACAGATCGCCAAGTACACAAAAACAAGCCCAAAGGCATATAGGGTCTTTCCCTTCAACAACTTAGCTCTTTTTCATAGCTGAAAACCCATAAATGGGTTCCAACACAGAAACCACACTAGCCAAGTGCCATAGTGCAGTGATATAGACATGAACAAAAAGAAAGAGTACGAACAAACCATAACAAAATGCCGCCTAAACACAAAAATTAAAATATGCATCACAAAAATTAAATTACTTCACAAAATCCAAACCCAAATTTCACATAAATCATAAAAAAATTAAATTAAATTAAGTATCTACATATTACACCACAAAATCCAAACCCAAATTTTACAAAAATCAAAATTGAAAATTAAATAAAGAACCTAATGTTAAGTATCCAAATCCAAACCCAAAATTTCACAATAATCAAAACAAAAAATCAAATAAATAACTTACCAAGCAAAATCAGAATGGGTTTGGGTATGGGTATGGTTATGGTGAGGAAAAATGAATGGGTATGGGGGTGGTAAGGGGAGAGAGGGAGAAAGGATCTTGTGGTGAGGGAGAGAGAGCCGATGGGCATGGGTTGACGGTAGAGGGATTGAGGAGGAGAGGAGTTGATGGCTGGGCTCAGCCTCATCAGCATTGTCGCTGGGCTAGGCTAGGCTCTGCTCGTCAGTGCCAGTGGGGTTGTGTGTGTGTGTGTGTGTGTGTGTGTGTGTGTAAATGTGAGAGGCCGTGTGAGAGATGGAGAGAAAATGAGAGAGTTTTGTAAGTAAAAACCGTGTGAGAAATGAAACTTTTGAGTGGAAAATGAAAATGTAAGTGGGAAAAATTTTTTGGAGAATTTTGTGCGGTAAAAGTAAAAAAAAAAATTGGGGGAAAGAGTATTTGGTTAAGTGTGAAATGAACTAGTAATAGCATTTGGTTAAGTGTCTATTCAACTTTTTTGAAAAATTTTACCCTCTGTCTAATTGATAATGTGTTGTGCACCACAAATACTATTATTATTATTATATTATTTATTAAATAAATCAACTAAAAAAACTATTTATTGAGTATTTATTAAATAGATAAACTATCTATTATTATTAAAATGAGCTAATATTTTAAGTTTTTAACTAAAGTTTAGCATATTAATTAAGATATAGACTTAAAATTGTAAATACTTTTAATAAATTATATGGATTTTGACTAATGAACTTATAAAAAAGTAAATAAATAGTTATATATTTATTTATATATATATATATATATAATTAGTGGTAATCCTGAAACGGTACACTGGTATTAACTGGTACCGAAATATTTGATTTATTTGACCAAACCAAAATAGTCTCCCGTACGGTATTGATTCCCTTGTTTTTGGTCCCTAAAACGAAAAATGCGTTCCATTTTGATTCTTACTGTCATCTCACTGATGAAAATTGCTTACATGGTAAACGGAGTGCATTGTTTGCGTACAAAATGCTGACATGACCATTAAAAAAATGATCCTGAGACCATTGGACTTGGTGAAATTTATATTCAAATCTTGATCAATAGAATTGAAGAGTATGGTGACATATTGGTGTTGGTGAAATTTGAGACCAATTGGATAGTCAGATTGAGTAAACATAACCATACAAGTATACAGCACATGTTCATCATGCGCTATACTTAGATTTGAAATCTAACCATTAGATTTGAAGAGCATAATGAAAATTTAATTCTAGTAAATTATGGTTACAATCAAATTATTAGATTTAGAGAAATGTGTGGTCAAAGTTGATCAAACATGATCAAACTTAATAGATGGTCATGATACCACTGAACTTGGTGAAATTCATATTCAAATCTTGATCAAGAGTATGGTAACATATTGATGTTAGTGAAATTTGAGACCAATTGGATGGTCAAATTGAGAGAATATATATAGTCATATAGGTACACAACACATGTCCATTAAGTGCCATACTTAGATTTGAAATCTAACCATTAGATTTGAAATCTAACTATTGGATTTGAAATCTAACCACCAATAACTTATTATTGAATTCATATTTTGAAAATCCAATTGTTGGATTACATTTTTTATATGTTCTAAACATGCAAGCCAATTTTCATACCAATTGATTGATGACATGGCTATCAATTTTTGATCACTTTGAAATTTTGTAAGCATGAAAAATAGATGAAGATAATGTAATTTAATAGTAGATTAGTCAAAATTCATATTAAATTAATAAATATAGGGTTAGGTTGGAGTTACACTTGATATAACTTTAAAAAATGTTACACCACCCAATAACTTATTATTGAATTCATGTTTTGAAATTCAACCGTTGGATTACATGTTCTATATGGCCTTAACTTGCATACCAATTGGATGTAATTTACCATTTGATCTATAAACTAATCTTTTATACATTATTTAAAACTACAAAAACTTGAATTTAAACAATTAATTTTTGATTACCTTGAAATTTTGTAAAAATGAAAAATATATGAAGATAATGTAATCTCATGGTAGATTTGTCAAAATTCACATCGAATTAAGAAATATAGGGTTGGGTTCAAATTACACCTAACGTAATTCTAAAAAATGTTACACCATCCAATACCTTATTATTTAATTCATAGTTTGAAAATCCAACTGTTGGATTACATGCTCTATATGTTCTTAACATGCATGCCAATTTTCATGTCAATCAGATGTAATTTACTGTTTGATCTATAAACTCATTTTTTATGCATTATTTTGAACTACAAAAATTTGAATTTAAACAACCGATTGATGACATGGCTATTAATCTCTTGATTACCTTAAAATTTTGTAAGTATGAAAAATATATGAAGATAATGTAATCTCACGGTAGATTTGTCAAAATTCACATCGAATTAAGAAATATAGGGTTGGGTTCAACTTACACCTAACGTAATTCTAAAAAATATTACACCACCCAATAACTTATTATTGAATTCATATTTTGAAAATCCAACTGTTGGATTACATGCTCTATATGTTCTTAACATGCATGCCAATTTTCATGCCAATCAAATGTAATTTACCATTTGATCTATTAACTCATCTTTAATGCATTATTTTAAACTACAAAAACTTGAATTTAAACAATTGATTAATGACATGACTATTAATCTCTGATTACCTAGAAATTTTGTAAAAATGAAAAATATATGAAGATAATGTAATCTCACGGTAAATTTGTCAAAATTCACATCGAATTAAGAAATATAGGATTGCGTTTAAGTTACACCTGACGTAATTCTAAAAAATGTTACACCACCCAATAACTTATTATTTAATTCATATTTTGATAATCCAACTGTTGGATTACATGCTCTATATGTTCTTAACATGCATGCCAATTTTCATGCCAATCGGATGTAATTTACCGTTTGATCTATAAACTCATCTTTTATGCATTATTTTAAACTACAAAAATTTGAATTTAAACAATTGATTAATGACATGACTATTAATCTTTGATTACCTTGAAATTTTGTAAGCATGAAAAATATATGAAGATAATGTAATCTCACGGTAGATTTGTCAAAATTCACATCGAATTAAGAAATATAGGGTTGGGTTCAAGTTATACCTAACGTAATTCTAAAAAATATTGCACCACCCAATAACTTATTATTGAATTCATATTTTGAAAATCCAACTGTTGGATTACATGCTCTATATGTTCGGAACATGCATGCCAATTTTCATGCAAATTAGATATAATTTACCGTTTGATCTATAAACTCATCTTTTATGCATTATTTTAAACTATAAAAGTTTAAATTTAAACAATTGATTGATGACATGACAATTAATATTTGATCACCTTGAAATTTTATAAGCATGAAAAATATATGAAGATAATGTAATTTAACGGTAGATTTATCAAAATTCACATCGAATTAAGAAATATAGAATTGAGTTCAAATTACACGCGATGTAACTCTAAAAAATGTTAAATCAGCCAATAACTTATTTATTGAATTCATATTTTGAAAATCCAACCATTGGATTACATGTTTTATACATTCTTAACATGCATGCCAATTTTCATGCTAATCGGATGTAATTTACCATTTGATCTATAAATTCATCTTTTTTGCATTGTTTTTATGGGAATAAATTTTTATTCACTTTTGAGAAAGAGTACAAAAAGCTGAAATTCTTGAATTTTAGGCTATTATTTTGAAGTTGAAAGTGCTATCATTTTTTTATGGGTACAATTGTTTAGAAAATAAGAACAGACCTTTCTTATATAGGATGTATATAAAAGGTTTTTTTTTTTTTTTTTTTAGATTGTAAACAAAAGGTTCATATAAAGAATACAAAGTGCTATATGTTTATACGTTTCTTTTTATTTTTCTTTGAATTTTAGAATAACTTTTATCTCCAAAAAAAATTGATATTTTTAATGATTTTTTGTGAAGGTCAATCGTGGCTCTTGCAAATAATTTAGTGTTAGTAAGGGCATATTTTTAATCCACACAAAAAATAAACTTTTTGCAAGGGATTTTTATTGTCCCTCGGAAATAATTTGGTGGGAACATTTGCCTCCAAAATTTTTGACATTTTAATGATTATTTGTAAAGGTCGATCCTAGCCCTCGTAAATAATTTAGTATTAGTGACAACTTTTTTTTTCCGTCACAAATAATACACATTTTGCGAGAGATTTTTAATTGTCCCTCACAAATAATATGGAGGGAAAATTTCCCTCCAAAATATTAGTATTTGTGACGGCTATAACACATAATTGCGACAACTTTTCTTGTTGGTCACAAATATTTTACATTTTACCAAGTATTTGCGAGGGCTTTATTTTGCCATTGCAAATAAGATTTTTTGAGAGGGTTTTTTGGGTCCGTCAAAAATTCTTGGTCGCTAATAAGCATTTTTCTTTACTATTCTGTCAATAAAAAGAGAAAGAAAGAAAAAAGTTTTCATGTGATCTAAAATCTAGAAGCTTAAAATCATCTAAAAGGTTCTTTATAAAGACGGTTCTTGTACTAAATTATTTTAAAGAATCGACAAACTATATATCTTTCATATATAGTTTATATAAAAAAAAAAAAACAATGTTTAAAACTAGAAATAGGTCCTAGGGGCATCTATAAGTCGGGTACGGTTGGATCTTCTATAGCCTGACACCTGACCCAACTGGTGTAGAATCCTAGAAATCCAAATCTGTTGCCAACAGGTGAAACACATCTTGCTAACTGGCAAGCCCTCGTATTTTTTACGTTTGCGTCATTCAAGGTGGTCGTACTCATTGTTGATGGTGGCATGTTTAGGACATATCTGGAAAGTATTAGAAACATATGTAATGTAAATTAGTTAATCTTATGACAGAACACACTTTATTTGTAATTGAGTAGATTTAGGATATGTTTAGTACTTCAAGAAACAAGAGTTCAAGTTTAGAATTGAAGTCATGCAAATCTGTCCAAGAAACAAGTGAAGAAGTGTTGTTCATTAAAGTTTGACAGATATCTCGACAGAATCATATCTATCGAGGATTAATGTTGAAGCTCGATAGTAGCTATATCTGTCGAGAATTACGAAATTAGAATTTTCAGATCTGATTTCATGCATATCTATGTGTATTTGTGTAGAGTTTCTTTTCTCACAATCCTAAACATATATAAGGATTATTTTAAGAGCCGTCACATCAGGATGCAACTTGATGCAAAATGATTATACATGCATATTGTGACAGAAGACAATTTGCCCTAGTTTACTATATTCTCTCTAGAAGCTACTGCGTCTTTGTGCCAAGGGTTTTGTAACCAAGGAACTTCTTGATCTTCATCGTTGGATGAACTGAAGAACTTTGTAGCCAACATCTTCCTCAAGTTGGTGTATTAGTCACGTACTAGGATCCGTGCATCATTGGTTAGTCACATACTAGAAGCCGTGCATTGAAAAGAGAGATTTCCGCTACATTATTAGTCCAATTGGGTATTGGGGTAAAGGTTCAACCATAGGTTGGTATTATGTACTAGGATTCCTTTTACTTGTAACTGCTTATTTTGATAATAGTGGATTCTCGAGAATGGTGATCTTAAATTCACTCGGTAGGGTTTTGCCTCGGTGGTTTTCCCCATTCGTAAACAAATTACATGTGTCAAATTTTTTTTTTCCACTGCATTTAACTTAATTAGTGATTTGTTTGTGCTACCTTGCTTATTACATCAAATTGAACCTAATTAATTTCACCTGGCTAATTAATTAATCAATTTCCCAAAGGGGTCAATACATTCTTGGCCTATCGAGTGGTATCAAAGCGGGCACACTTTGATTAGGTTTAATTTTTGCTATGTGATCCATTGACCCCTGTTTGTCATGGATAGAGAATAGTCACTTATTATACCTCCTTTATTTGATGGCACTAATTATGCATACTGAAAAGTACGCATTAGAGCTTTTTTGCAGTCTTTGGATGAGAAGGTACGGCAAGCTGTGGAGATTGGCTGGATTAAGCCAAAGGAAGCATCGGCTGATTAAGATGATGCTAAAATCAAAGCAACAAACTTCAATAGCAAAGCATTGAATGCACTATTCAGCGCAGTGACCAATGAGGAATTCAAGAAGATATCCTCAACTAAAATTGCTAAGGAAGCATGGACTACCCTTCAGACAACCTAAGAAGGAACTAAGGCTGTCAAGGATTCAAAGTTCCAAATGCTCACTACTAGCTTTGAGGAGATAAAAATAGAGGATAATAAGTCATTTGATGAATTCTATGCCAAGCTAAAGGACATAGTCGACTCAGCCTTTAATCTTGGGGAAACAATTTCCGGACCTAAGGTTGTAAGAAAGATGCTGAGGTCTTTGTCTGAGAGATTTCATGCTAAGATCACTACCATTGAAGAATCAAAGGATATTAACTCTATTTCATTGATGGTGCTGGTTGGCAACTTACAAACTTATGAATTGGGTCTGACTAGAATCGGGAAAGGAAGTAAAAGCAAGAGCATGGCACTGAAGGCCAAAAGTAATGAGACTAATGAGTCTTCTGAAGATGAAGATTCCAAGATGAAATCCCACATCACTAGGCAGTTCAAGAAGTTCATGAAGAATGCCAATGCGAAAAGGTTTGATAATAATCGTAAGCAATTCAGTTCTTCTCATTTCAAGAGCCATGACGGAGGAAAGACGGATGTTAAGGATGTCGGTCAGTACACTATTCTCTTCGCACCAAAGTGCTTTGGAGGTCAAGGTTTTGGACACATGAAACAAGAATGTCCAACATATCTCAAGTCAGTTGGGAAAAACAAGGCTCTTGCTGCTACTTTAAGCGACATCGAGCCAGAGATTGAGTCAGATGACAGTGACGACGAGGGAATTTTAAATGCCGTCACTGCTACAGTTAATCCTACTAAAGGGGTTACAAAAACAATAGATGATGAAGAGGACTTGGTCGATTCTAAGTTTGAGAAAATGGACGTTCAAGATGACATCCATACAACCTATGCAAAATTGTACAAGGTTTCTAAGAAGCATGAGAAACTATATAGGCTGGCCACCAAGAATCTAAGTGATGTTGAGCACATCGAGAGAAGCCCTCTACCAAGGTTGTTGAAGCCAACAAACCATTGGAGCACTGTGATTTGAAAACAACTACCTTGCTGAAAAGACAAAGAAGCTTGAAGCAGAATTGTTCTAGGTTAGAGCACTGTTGGAATGGACTTCTAGTGCAAAGCTCGATGAGATGCTTAACTTTTAGAAAACTGCTTCTGACAAAACCGGTTTGGGGTATGATTTCTCTTAACTGTGTTTGTCTCACCTGCTAACAATGTTAATTCTGAGAACAATGAATGTAAGACTGAAATAGCTAGTGAGAATGTAGACGAGGGCAAATCTATTCTAGGAGCACCCCCTAAGGTTGAAAAGAAAGAGACTAGAAACCCTAGTACTAAGAAGGTTAACAACAAAAAGTCTCAACTGAAGAAACTGCATCATTGTCATCACTGTGAAGCTTCAGGGCATATTTGTCCAAATTGCTACAAGTGGTTAGCCACTTAACAAAGCAACAGTATGCTCTCATTCGAAAACCAGAATGAGTTTCCATCATCTTTTACTCCTCTTGAAGATCTTTTCAAGGCCCTCATGTTCCTTTCGAACTTGAACGGTTTCAATTCTTCCCCCTCACTACGGGATCAACGATTCACTCAAAGGAAAGGTTTTTCCAAGTGGTTAGTCACTCACTCACTCTCTCTCTCTCTCTATCTCTCCTTTTGTTTATGCATTACTTGTTTGTTTTGTTTTCTTGTTTTGAGTTAGTCTAGTGTTATATTTTGTTTTGTTTAACATGTTTTTGTTTGTTCGTTTTCAGTTTTGTTTTATTTTTTTTTACATAAAAATTTAAAAAAATTGAAAAATCGAAAAAATACAAAAACAGTGTGTTCTGTATACATTAGTACTTATGTACCTTGGATGGCCATTGAAACAATATTTTCTAAATTTTGTATCTTTTGTAGCTTAGATGAGCGTCTAAATGTACAACTAAGCAAGTGAGCTTTGTGGCTTGTGTTTGTGATGAGTACGATTAAGTAATCTCTTATACTTAACACTCATATCACTCTTTTTGATGGGAATGACTAAAAAATCCTAAGAGAAATGCATAAATAACAATCTCACCACTAAAGCCAGTCAATCATGTATAACATCTGTGTGCTTCGGCATAGAAAATTGTGATGTTTGTGGCTTAACATAATTGGGTATTTCTTCTCTCTCCCTTATATGCTCATGAAGAAAAATATGTAAAGAAAAATAAAAGCAAAAAGAATCAAAATGCTTTTAAATATGGTTGCAAGCGTGTTTATAGGAGATGTGAGAGTTATAGGATGTACCTCGAAAGTAATAGTCCCCATCAAGCAGTTATGATTGCGTGTGAGTGTATTTGATTTTCTCATATCTCAAATTGTCATAATATGAGACACTTATGCACTTGTACTATGTTTTCACATTCAACATGCAAATTCTTTGCTACTTTTGATTACAATGTGATTTGGCCATTACAAGGAATGCATGTGTTAATGTATGCTCACTAAACTGTCATAATTTGTTTTTGAAATATAAAATTGATTAGACTTGTTTAGTGTGTTTGTGTGTGTGTGTGTGTTTTGGATCATAAATGCTTTGCATTTTTTTTTTTTTTGAGAGATGTTTTTAAGAGTTGAACATGTTGATTGGATCTATATTTAAGTAGCTTGCTTGTGGAATTCATCTCTATGTGTTTTTTCCCTCTCTTTGAAAAACTCATTTTCTTCGAGCTCGATAGCTTCTTGACAGATCCTCGACAGATTTACACCTATCGAGCCACTCTTTCTTCTTTTCTCGATAGAAGTTAGCACAATTTTGATCCATTGAGCTTTCTGGAATTTATCTCGATAGCTTCTCGACAGCTTCTCAATCCATCGAGAAACTTTTTGTCTGGCCGATAGATTCTTGACAGGTTCTTAATCCATCGAGGTACTTTTGTCGTCAACAGATCGTCAACAGCACCTCGACAGATTCATTTTTGTCGAGATTTAGTGCTTGATAGATCTCGATAGCTTCTTGATCCATCAAGCTGCGTTTTTCTATATAAAGCTGAGGCACCATCCGGTTTTCATTTTCTCACTTCTCTTGATAGAAAGCTTTCTCTCTCGACCCAAAACTCTTTCTCACTATCAAATCTCCTTGCCCACTACATTTTCGGCCTCTACCAAGATCAAATCACTTGGTAAGTGTCCTAAAACCTTCTTTTTTTCATGCATTCATGCATTTTAGACCTAGGTTTTGGTGCTTATGCAATTTTTTTTTGTTTTTGAGTTTTTCTTGAAATTTTTGGGTTGGACTTTATGAATTTGATGATATATGATCATGCATTGCATTCCATTAGCATTTTCACAATGTTTTATGCATCTAGATGTGTGTTTGACTATTGAAAATTGTGTGTTTGTAGGTTTGGATTGGGTTTCAACCCATGATGCCATTTATTTTTAGCACATCACATGTTCATGCATATTTAATGGATAAATATCTTTTCTTTTCTTTCTTTTGTTCTGTTTGTGATGTGTTTCCTCTCTCTCTCTCTCTCTCTCTCTCTCTCTCGAATAGACTGTGCATGGCACCTGTTAGGATATATGTGAATTATGTTAGGAACATATGTCATTTAGAATTGGCTAATCCTTTGATAAAACACACTTTACCTGTAATTGGGTAGATCTAAGATATGTTTAATATTTCAAGGTACAAGGTTTCAAGTCCAAGTGTTAATGCCATGCAAGTTTGTCCAAGAAACAAGTGAAGAAATGCTGGATTTTAAAGCTTGACAGATGGAATCTATCGAGGATTAAAAGGCAACTTTAGCCTGATGCTCGACAGCTGCTCGATAGACAAGCTATCTATCGAGAATTATGAAAATCAGATTTTTAGTTCTAATTTCACTTCAATCCATGTATAAGGATTATTTTAATGGCCGTCAAAGGGACACAAGTGTGAGGCAAAGTTTTGTTCATGCAAATTGTGACCGGAGACAGAATTTGCCCTAGTTCATCTTTCTCTTGAAGAAGCTACTGCATTTGTACGCCGTCGGGTTTTGCAACCAAGGAGCTTTGTGATCTTCATCGTGTTGATGAACTAAAGAACTTTGCAGCCAACATATTTCTTAAGTTGGTGAGTAAGCCGCGTACTGGAATCCGTGTACTGGAATTTGCGCATCAATTGGTTAGTCATGTACTGGGAGCCGTGCATTGAAAAGGAGAGATTGTCACTACAGAACAAGTCCAATTGAGTATTGGGGTAAGGGTTCAACTGTAAGTTGGTATAAGGTATTAGAATTCCTTTACTTGTAACCGCTTGTTGTGATAATATTGAATTCTCGGGAATGGTGGCCTTAAATTCACTCGGTAGGGTTTTTGTCTTGGAGGTTTTCCCTATTCGTAAACAAATCATTGTGTTAATTTTATTTTCCGCTACATTTAACTTAGTTGGTGATTTGTTTATGCTACCACGCTTATTGCATGTTAATTAACTTAATTAATTAACTTGGCTAATTAATTGGTCAATTTATTACAAGGGGTTAATACATTCTTGGCCCATCAACACCCAAGCTCAAATATACTCCGACTCGGAACCCTCTTGGTTCCGAGTCTTCTTCTTCTGATATTCCCCCTTTTCATGTTTGGTTCCATGATGGGAAGGGCCAGCAGCACTTCCTTGAGAACTTTCAGAGACATGGCGTTCATATGGAGTGCCATGTCATTCTGTTGGACTTTTCCGACACTCCTCTACCCGGTGTCATTTTGACTCGGGGATGGGAATCTCTTTGTAAGATACCCTTAAGGTGCCCTATCGTGTTTATACAGGAGTTTTACTCCAATATACATAGTATCGATACCTCTGTACCTTAGTTTTCCACGACATTTAGAGGTACACATATTGTAGTCACTCCGAATCTTATATCCGAGATATTACATATTCCGAGGGTATCGCATCCTGATTACCCTGGTTGTTAGCGTTTGAGAATTGTGTCCAAGGATGAGCTTCTGTCTCATTTCTATGAGACACCTTCTGTATGGGGTGAGCGTCAAAACACCCCATGCTCGAGCTTTACAAAGGGTCCAAGATTCCTTAATATGGTGATTACATTTGTTCTTACTCTACCGTCTCACTATAACTCTATCACAGAGCCTCGTGCTCTATTTTTGTTGTCCCTTTTAGAGGATCTTTCTATAGACTTCCCCACTCAATTCATCTCTTCCATCATTGATGTTTATTAGGATACGACGACCCGTGATAAGATCATTTTTCCTTCGGTTATCATATGGATTTTTTGCCATTTTTCTATCCCTATTCTTGATTCTGGCTACTTCATCGTTATGGGTGCCATTAGCGCAGCTTCTGTTCGGTAGAGCGAGGCTCAGCTTCGACTGAAGCGGCGACGGACGGAGACGTCTGATCCTGTAGCTCCTGCTGTTCCTTCTACCTCCACTCCTTCTTCCTCGGATGGTGATATGACTCTTGAGGTCATCATGGCGCAGTTTCAGTATATGGATGCTTGCCTTGGCACTCTCAGTGATGAGTTGTGTCAGGTGAACACCCGTGTCGGTCGTATTACACAACGACAAGCTCGCCTCGGTGGCTTTGTTTCTTCTCCATCTCCTTCTCCGGAGGCTTCGATAGATAAGGATGGCGATGATGGTGCTGCTAATGATGATGAGGATGAGGATGCTAGCTCTGCCAGTGATGATGAGATGACGACTTCTCAGTGACTTTCCCTTTGTCATTCGTGACAAAAATGGGGAGTAGTTTTAGGATGATGAGAGTAGTCTTGTATTTAGGGGGAGAGTTAGCATTTTTTTTTTGTTAGGGGGAGTGTTAGATTTTTTTGAGGGATGTAGTGAAGATTTTATGTACTTTTCTTTTCTTTCTCTTTAGTTACTTTATCCTTTTGTACACCAGTCTTGTGACCATTTATTTATGACATACATTGTATTTATTTTCATATATATATATATATATGATGTTGTATATTGTTTTTCACCTTTCTCTCTATGTGTTGTTTCTTTGCTCTCTTTATACACGTTTTTTTTATGTACACAATTTTTATTTCTGTTTCACACTAAGATGCCTTGATGAGTTTTGTTTAAAGTGTTTCAGAAAGACAAGTTGTAAAAATCTATCATGCCATAAACTCTCTTCTTGCAAAGTTTTTCAAGAGTTTGTGTTAGGGTTAGATTTTCTTGTAATTCAACAAGTGATTATGAGTTTAGTGATTTAAGATTTCTCTCATGATTCATTTGTTTGTTGTGGTTTTGTCATGGATTGTCATAGGGGGAGATTGTTAGGACATATGTGGAAAGTGTTAGAAACATATGTGATGTAAATTGGCTAATCCTTTGACAAAACGCACTTTACTTGTAATTGGGTAGATTTAGTATGGGTTTAGTACTTCAAGGAACAAGAGTTTAAGTTTAGTATTAAAGCCATGCAAATCTGCCCAAGAAACAAGTGAAGAAGTGTTGTTCATTAAAACTCGATAGAATCATATCTATCGACGATTAATGTTGAAGCTTGACAGTAGCTGTATCTGTCGAGAATTACAAAATTAGAATTTTCAGATCTGATTTCACACAAATCCATGTGTATTTGTGTAGGGTTCTTTTCTCACTACCCTAGACATATATAAGGATTATTTTAAGGGCCATCATATCAGGATGCAACTTGATGCAAAATGATTATACATGCATATTGTAACTGAAGACAATTTTCCCTAGTTCACTATATTCTCTCTAGAAGCTATTGCATCTTTGCGCCAAGAGTTTTGTAACCAAGGAGCTTATTGATCTTCATCGTTGGATGAACTGAAGAACTTTGCAGCTAACATCTTCCTCAAGTTGGTGTGTTAGTCACGTACTGGGATCCGTACATCATTGGTTAGTCACGTACTAGGAGCCGTGCATTGAAAAGAGAGATTGCCGCTACATTACAAGTCCAATTGGGTATTAGGGTAAAGGTTCAACTGTAGGTTGGTATTAGGTACTGGGATTCCTTTTACTTGTAACCGCTTGTTTTGATAATAGTGGATTTTCGGGAGTGGTAACCTTAAATTCACCTGGTGGAGTTTTACTTCGGTGGTTTTCCCCATTCGTAAACAAATTACCAGTGTCAAATTTATTTTTCGCTGCATTTAATTTAATTGTTGATTTGTTTATGCTACCACGCTTATTGCATGAAATTGAATCTAATTAGTTTCACTTGGCTAATTAATGGATTAATTTCTCAAAGGGGTCAATATATTCTTGGCCTATCAGCATGTAGTAAAGATCTTATCAAATCAGTGAAGATCTCTCCAGATCTAGCTAAGGTTTCATTAAAATTTGGTGAGATCTTCACTGGATCTAGCATAGATCCTATAAGATCAAAAATGGTAGCATGGTGGATAGCGGTGATTGACGGCAAAGAATGATGTGTCAGATAGAGTTGATTTTTTGGAAGGGAGGAACTGCTCTCGAACCAATGTTCACTGGGTCTGATGATTAGCACCCATCATTGACTACAAATTGCCCGAATAGGAAGAATTTAGGTTTGGATGGCCCTAAGTTGGTGTTTCATTAGGTATAGGTTTGGGTTGGACAACTATTAATGAAAAGAAGAAGAATCACTTGACATAGTTTGATCATGTACAAAAGATAGCGATTATAGTATTAATAAATAGAATTGATTTGGTTTTCTTAAAATAACATAAGTAGAAGTATTAAGAATATGCATATTTATTAATAGATGAAAAAGAGTATGATATTGGATAGAGTAGAAATAGTATAAAACATTACATATTGTCAATCCTTTTTTTTTTTTTTTGAGAAACAAACACACACACACATACAAAGGAGAGGGAAAGGGATTCTAATACAAAGACACACCACAACTCCACTCAAAAGCCATGGTAACTTTTAAGGGAGGGTAGGACAAGTTATACTACACACAACATACTCTCTTAAGTAATGTGGGACAATTACCCATTCTTTTTTTTTTTTTTTGAGAAAAAAAAAAAAAAACACACACACACACACACAAGGGAGAGGGAAAGAGGTTCTAACACAAAGGCACATCACAACTCCACTCAAAAGCCATTGTAACTTTTAAGGGAGGGTATGGCAAGCTATACTACACATAACACACTCTCTTAAGCAATGTGGGAAAATTACTCTTTTTTTTTTTTTTTGAGAAACAAACACACACACAGACACAAGGGAAAGGGAAAGGGAAAGCAGTTCTAACACAAAGGCACACTACAACTCCACTCAAAAGCCAAGATAACTTTTAAGGGATTGAAGAGGGAAAATTCAGATCCTTGTTGAGGTGACGGGAGAAAAATTTATACATCTGATGTGGACGGAGTCGTGGTGGACGGACGTAATGCAGACGGGTTTGTGGTACACGTGTCAACTCTTTATAAATAGAAACAACTTGCGTCCCATGCATAATTGAGATATGAAGAAATCCAATCGGAATAGAATCCTAATGCAAGGAGAGTTCTGCAATATTTACCTAATAGAGAGAAAGTCCTATAAGGAAAAAACTTTTTACACAAGAAAAGAAGGTCGGTTCTAGACTACTATAAAAATCCCAAAGGCTTCCACATGAAAAGGTACGCATACTATTCCCCAACTCTGGCACTCTAGGGTTGTGATATTCTACTAACTTAACTTTCGGAGGGTCCTTGGCTGGTACCACACCGGTACCCTTCAAGGTGTTTCTTGCTTTGTATATGGCAAGTTGCATCAAGCGTGAGCAAGAGAACTGTGTAGCTTACTGACGATATTTTGAGCATCATCAGGGTTGGTGGGGCAAGTTATACTACACACAACACACTCTTTTAAGTAATATGGGACAATTACCCATTCTTTTTTGACAATTACATATTGTCAATCTCGATTAGTCTATTAAGAATTTATAACTAATCCTAAAGTTTTTGAACTAAACCATTTTTGACATATTTGATATTTCTGCTCACATATTCTTTGAACTTAAACCCTAATAGCTAAACATTGGTCCTTTCTAATTCTTATGTTCTTTTTTTGGTCAATCACTAGAATTGATACCACCCTGGTGGGTTCCAGTTAGCTCAACTGGTAAAGTCTCTGATGGTTGTATAAGAGATCTGGGATTCCATCCCCGCTTACACCATAAACTGATTGATGTCTTGGTTTGATGAAAGAGCTATCATCAGGAACGGACGCCGTAGATTGAAACTCTCTCAAAAAAAAAAAAAAAAAAAAAAGAATTGATACCACCCTTAAATGAATCGTAATGAATAATTCACCCATCATAAATAGTACTAAAATTGATAATTCAACATTGGATGTGGCTTGAATCACAAGTCACAACATCCAGATCTTCCCAACATAAAGTAAAAAAAAAGGGGGGTTTAATGTAATTATCATTATCCTTTTCAATTTGGATTTGGTAATTTGAAATAAAAAGAAAACCCCATGAGTGGTTGTGGGCCTTACTTAAATGGACCAATAATTATTCCAATAAAATCTGTTGACCAATGATAGTTCTGGATACACTATGACAAGCCCAAGCCACATTGTGACACTGATAAAATTATTACAAGCAATTTTGTGGTAGGGTTTTCGATTGTGTGCTAAGAAAGAGTATCGACTTTCAAAAGGTCCATCAACGGACAAAATCATGACAATCGTGGATTATTCATTCAGTATTGACGCCTTTTGCTGAAAAGGTTAGCTAAGGATAAAATGTGTTGTACGTGGTTTGGGCAACGAGGCATAGGGAATTATCTTTTTCCCATTTACTGAGTTTTTGCTCCAACAGTATTTCCTTCCACTAACGTTATAGAAAAGAGTTCTGATTCATTGTGATAACATTTTTTTTTTCTATTGTTTTATCAATTTTTTGGTTTTTTTTTATCCATCACTTATTTTATTTTATGGTATACAGGGATTCTTCTTATTTTGCTCCTTTTTTTTTTCCCTTGATATATCAACTTTTCTTTTATTTTTTTAATTAGTATACTAAAGATTACAAGAAAAATAAAAATGGTAAATTACATATTTGGTTCCTATTTTTTACACCATACTTTTTGGTCCTTAACTTTTTAATTGTGTCAATTTGGTCCCTAATCTTTCAGTGTTGTGTCAATTTAGTTCATGCCGTTATCTCTTGGCTGGAAATTGCTAACGCAGCTAATTACCAAAATAAAAAAATTAGTTTATGTTTACATCAACGTAAACTAATTTTTTATTTTAGTCTTTTGCTACGTCAGCAATTTTCATTTAAGAGATAACGGCAAGAACTAAATTGACACAGTAATGAAAGGTTAAAGACCAAATTGACACAATTAAAATGTTATGAACTAAATTGAAATATGATGTAAAGAATAGAAACTAAATACGTAATTTACCCAAATAAAAAATACTATATCATTTAAAATTTTACTTCAACTAAAATTATATTGGGTCTTACAAGTAGTGGTTATTTTTCTTTTTCTTTTTTTTGGTAAACTGAAGTAGTAGTTATATCAAGTGGTTATTTTCTATTCGGAATAAACTCCTACGTTTTTATTAATTATTAAGATACTAATGTTTAAATTCAACTTTATTACCTTAATCCCAATGTTTCCATTACATAGTGGCAGAGCCACGTTAAGTCTAGGGGCCCCCCAAAATTTTTCAAAAAAATTGATTAGATATATTTTAGTATGATAATTATCCTTACTGGTATAAATTTTTCTAAGAAATTATACATACTGCCCCCCCCCCCCCCCCCCCATTCCCATATTTGATTTTTATAATAAAAAAATAATGCTAAAAATACAATATTTTTACAACAATTTCACAATAAAACCTAAGTGTCAAATATAGGTAATAAAATAAATGAGGTTAATAATAGAACAAGATGAGACAAACCTCTAAAAGATGTGCTTTCAAGAGATAAAAAATTACTCCAATGGCTATCCTTTTTTCTTAAAACAAGTCTTTTTTTTTTCTTTTTTTCAAATAGCTTCCTTTAAAATTCATAAAAGGCTTCTAAAGGGGCATTTTTCAAACTCGTCATCTTCAAATCCCTTTTTCAAAACCCCTCTTGTACAAAGTTTGAACTCCAAAATAAAAAAACCATGTATTTTTACCTTAAAATCCTCTTTTTCTTTGTAAGAAAACCATGGAAACCATTTTCTTAAATGATTTTGATCCTAACTTGGGTTTCTAAAAATTTTTTACCTAAAATGAGTTTTTTCTTCCTTTGTTTTGAATTCCCTTTACAAATAGTTTTAAATCTTAAATCTTGTGTTTTATGAAAACCCTTAATTTTTGTTAATATTTCAAAACACAAAATTAGGAATTTCCTTCAAGAATGAACAAAAACCATGGACTTTTATCTCTCAAATCTTTCCCTTTTTTTAAGAATACCTTGGAAACCCTTTTTAAATGCAACCTCATTTTCCTAAATAGTCTAGATTTTATTATTTTAATCTTGGGTATGCTCTTCCTAAAAGGCATGAGAATCATTTTTCCTAAAAACAAGTTTTCAAAATGGTTTTGAACCTTTTCAAAATCAAAACGTCAAGTATTTAATTGGTTTTTCTAAAATGTGAATGTTGTAGTTAAATTAAAATGAGGTACTATCATTTGGTATTTATTTCAAAACACAAAATTTGGAATTTCCTTAAAGAATGAACAAAAACCATGAACTCTTATCTCTGAAATCTTTCCTTTTTTTCTTAAGAAAACCATGGAAACCCTTTTTAAAAGCAAACCTCCTTTTCCTAAATAGTTTAGATTTTATAATTTCAATCCTGGGTATGCTCTTCCTAAAAGGCATGAGAATTATTTTTCTTAAAAACAAGTTTTCAAAATGGTTTTGAACATTTTCAAAATCAAAACACCAAGTATTTAATTTTTTTTCTCTAAAGTGTGAATGTTGCAATTAAATTGAAATGAGGTACTATCGTTTGGATAAGCAGTGTGGGGTGCCTAACACCTTCCCTACCCATAACAGAATTTCTGAGTCCAAATTCTTGGTTCAAGACGTTAGTTCACCTTATTTACTTCAGAGAATCCCAAATTGGTTTTTAGTTAAATAGCTAACTAAAATGAATTACGAATTAAACAAATAGCTGACCAATCACACACAATACAAAACCAATAGTTTGTGACAACTCCTTAGAGATAAAAATAAGAAAACCTTACCATAGAAACACATGCACACATAAACACGTAGCCAAAACACCTAATATAGAAAAACTTCCGGAGAAGTGAATAGGACTTGAGAGAGTCCTGAAGCATTCCCATCTGGGAAGGCATCCACGTGGCCAAAAACAAAATCAAAAAACCTAATCTCATGTTCATAGGAGAGACTAGTTGCTAACCCGTGCACTGCACGAGATAATTTTTATAATTAGGCTTAAAGCATATTATAATTTTTTTTTATAACCCATAATATTACAGAATGTTAAACCAAGAGCAAAATGGGGGAAAACATAAAGAGAATACAAATTGACTAAAAAGGGATGAGAATCTTAACAAATTTAAGTTAAGAAAAAATAGTTGCCAATGTAAATCCTTCAATTGAAGAACTTTCATGGCCTTGCAATTAATGCCTGAAAACCAAGTCTTATATGGTTGAAAATAGCTATGGAATAAAAATAAATGAAAAAGGGGGCTCTCTCCTTTTCTTCCAACCTCAAAAGAGTCAAGCAAGGATCATAAAATGGATTATGGGCAATAATAAAAGTCCACAACACAAATCTGGGTAAAAGAAACCACCTACAACATTTAACAGTCTGTGAGGCAAAAGATATGACAATCCACAAATTTGAGTTACAAAATTAATTGCAAGTAATATAGAAAAGTATGATTCCAAGCCAAAATTTTGACTCTAAAGCAGTAATAGGTTCAGGAAAAAAATATGATCCAGCTTAGATTTTCACAAAAGAAGAAACTGCATTTTTTTTTCTCTATATTTTCATTTTTCTTTTGCTCCAAATGTGATGAATAAATCAAAGTTTTAAAAGACAACAAAGATGAAAAAATTGATGTGTAACCCCAAAGTCTTAGGGCATAGAATTCAACTTAAGCAATCTATATATTAAACTCTAGGAGTTTATACTTTCTTTTTCAGCTTTAGATGTCTTTGTGATTCTCATTAAAAAAAAAAAAAGGTAAAACAAGCTTCAAATGTAAATAAGCACCCTTTCATCAACATGTTTAACATAAACACAGGCCAGGGAAAAAAACCATAACAAAAAAAAAAAAAAAAGAATCCTATAGAGTTGAGAACAATTACATCTCAGTGAAGAAGCAATTAACAATAAAATTACTAAATTTCTAAACTTTGTTTTATCAACATAGTACAACTTTTCATTAAAAAAAAAATAGTACAACTTGAAACGATAAACCATAGAACAATGGAGAACTTTGTTCCCATTTTTTCTTAATAGTAGATGCTAGGCCAAAACACATATTGACCTCTTGTGATGAATTAACCAATTAATTAGCCAAGTGAATTAATTAGGTTCAATTACATGCAACACGGTGATTTGTTTATGAATAAAGAAAACCTACACGGTAAAAACCCCAACGGGTGATTTTAAGGTCACCACTCCCGAAATTCCACTATTATCTCAATAAACGGTTACAAGTAAAGGAATCTCAATACCTTATACCAACCTACAGTTGAACCCTTACCCCAATACACAATTAGACTTGTTCTGTAGTGACAATTTCTCCTTTTGATGCACAACTCCGAAGTACGTGACTAACCAATTTTGTGGATCCCAGTATGCGACTTCAATCACCAACTAGAGAAGTTTGTTAGCTGCAAAGTTCTTCAATTCATCACACGATGAAGATCCAGAAGATGCTTGGTTACAAAACCCTATGGTGCACATACACAGCAACTTCTTCACAAGAGATGAACTAGGGCAAAACTTTGTCTCCGGTCATAATTTGCTTGAACAGACTTTGCTCAATGCTTGTGCAACTTGCGAACACTTTGACAGCCCTTAAAATAATCATTTTATATGTCTAGGGTTATGAGAAAAGAAGGCGCAAAGACATATTCTCGGATTCCAAGAAAATCAAATCAGAATTTTGAAATTCTTAAACCTCGACAGATAGGAGCTGTTGAGAAGCTGTCGAGCAGGTGTCGAGTACACTGGCTAAAACAGCTTTCTTAAGCTCGATAGATGCAGCTGTCGAGATAGCTATCGAGATTTAATGAATTTGTATTATTCAGCTTGTTTCTTGGACAAACTTGAATGACTTCAACACTTGATCTTGAAACAGGTTTCTTGAAGTATCAAACACATCCTAAATCTACCAAATTACAAGTAAAGTGTGTTTTGTTAAAGGATTAGCCAATTATATAAATATTGACATATGTTCCTAACAATGAATCACATATGTCCTAACAATCTCCCCCTTTGGCAATCCGTGACAAAACCACAGCAAACAAATGAACATATGAGAGAAGTCATAAATCACTTAACTCATACTCACTTGTTGAATACAATAAAATCTATCCTAACACAAACTCTTGAAAAACTTTACAAGAAGAGAGTTTATGGCAAGTAGACTTTGACAACCTATATTTCTAAAACACTTAAAAAAAACTCATCAAGGCATTTTAGTGTGAAACAGAAATAATAAATTGCATACATGTAATAAGAAGCATGTGCATAAGAAGAGAAAAGAAACAACACATGTAAGGATAGGTGAAAGAAACATACATCAAGAAGAGAGTATAAGTACAATGTATGTCAAAGGTACATGAGCAATGTATCTAAAATAGAAAAAAAAAAAAGAAAAGATACATCAAATCCTCACTACATCCCTCAAAATATCAACATTCCCCCAAACAAAATGTCCTATACTAACTCTCTCCTTAAGTATGACTACTCTCATAACAAAAGTACTCTCCCTTTTTGTCATGAGTGACAAAGGGTAAGAGTGTCAAGTAGACATCTCATCGGTAGAGCTAGCATCTCCATCATCGTCATCATCAGAAGCATCATCATCATCACCATCATCATCATCATCCTCAGCCTCAGACTTAGAAGCCACTAGAGGAGGTGGAGGAGAAGCCTCAGAAGCGAAGCCACCCATGACTGCCTGCCGCCGTGCAATACGGCCGACACGAACATTCACCTGATACAACTCCGTAAAGAGTGTATCAAGGCAAGCATCCATGCGCTGAAGCTACGCCATGATGTCTCCTAGAGTCACATCGCCCTATAGAGGAGGAAGGAGCGGATGTGGATGGAGCAGATCGAGATGGAGCCGAATGGGAGGGAGGAGCTGCTGACTTAGTTTGTCGCGACCGAAACTGCGCCTCGCTACATTTAACGGTAGCGGCATCTATGACACACATAACAGAGAAATGGTCAGACGAGGGAAAAGGAATGGAAAAATGGCTCAAAATTTGCGTGATAGCTGA
Source organism: Lithocarpus polystachyus (assembly GCA_033629205.1). NCBI lineage: Eukaryota > Viridiplantae > Streptophyta > Magnoliopsida > Fagales > Fagaceae > Lithocarpus > Lithocarpus polystachyus. The sequence goes on from CM066166.1 coordinate 53,585,757, forward strand.
AGGAAAAATAAGCTTATCACAGATAGCCATATCCCTATAGACATCTAGAATGGAAAAAATAAAATGTGAGGGAAAATCTATATTGAGATGCTCGAGAAGTGACAACAAAAATCAAGCACAAGGCTCTGTGATAGAGTTATAGTGAGAAAGTGGATGCAAAACAAAAGTCATCACCATGTTTAAGAATCTAGAACCTTTAGCAAAAGGCCTACATAATGTGAACTGATGTTCACCCCAGTCAGAAGAGCACTCACAAAAAGTAGAGATCATCTCATCTTTGGACACAGTCCTCAGACACTCATAACCGGGGTAGTCAGGATGCTTTACCCTCGGGACATGGAGCACATTGGATACCAACTCCGGTGTGACCACTATGCGCGTACCTCGAACGCGAGCATAAAAGAAAGGTACTGAAAAATCAAATCCATGCATGTTGGAGTAAAACTCCTGAATAAGCACGGATGGACATGTGACCGGGACGTCACACAGTGACTCTCAACCCCGACTGTAAATGACAGTGGGTAGGTCAATGCCTGAGAAGTCCGACAAAATAACTCGGCATTTTGAATGAACACCTCGTTCAGAAAAGTTCTTTGAGAAGTCCTTTTGAGCAACCTCATCAAGGAACCAAACAAAGGAGGGGGTAGGATCAGTAGAAGTGGGTGCCTCGGAACGAAGAGGGTTCCAGGACGGAACAGATTTCGTTTGGGTGCCATAGACATGACTAACGTAAATGAAAAGAGAGGGAGAAAATGAGACAATCAAAAAAGCTCCAACACAGTTCAACAATATAACAAGTAGGAAAAAATAGAGTACGTATGCGTGGGAAATGCATGAATATGTGACATGCAAGAGAAATTGCATTATGGGCTCAGCCCAATCTGATCCTACCAACACACAAACTGATCAAAATGTAAACACAACTAAATACATGAAAATACTGTTATAATGCATATGAAATGCAATGCATGAAGTTTTTAAGATCAAATCTTCAAAACCCATCCCAAAAATTTCACAAAAACCTCAACAATTTTGAAAAACTCCAAAATTTTCAAAAAAATCCAAAAACCTAGATTTCAAAACATGAAATGCATGTAAATGAAAGAAATTAGAAGCTTACCAAGTGAAGAAAGTCTATAGAAAGCTTGAAAAACACTTGGGTAGAGGTTTGGAGTGAGAGAAACTGTTTTGGGAGGTGAAAAACCAGAGGTATCGAGAGAGAGAGATCGAGAGAAATGAAGAACCGGATGGCGCTGAACCTTTATATAGAAGGTCAGTAAATCTCGACAAATAGAGGTGTCCTGAGGTGTCAAGCCATGTGTCAAGGGAGGTATCGAGATTTTGGCCGTCGACAGATGAAGGTGTCGAGAATGTGTCGAGGGACAAGACAAGAATGAATAAAAGAAGCTCAATTGATCCACCAGCTATCGAGAAGTCAGAAACTTTCTCGATCGATCCACCAGGTGTCGTACCAGGTGTCGAGATTGCGATAAGAAATAGCTTAAGAGCTCGACAGATAGCCAGGTGTCGAGGAGTTGTCAAGATTGCTTAAAAATAGTTTTTCGAGAAGAGAAAAAACACAAATATGAATGCAATCAAGTATGCAACTTAACCAAGAATCCAATCAACAAATTAAGCTCTCAAAACATCTCTCAACAATAATTTTAAGAACATGGATCTCAAAAACACACACACACACACACACAACAAGTCTAACCAATTTTTTATTTCAATAATAAGTCAAGAAAGTTTAGTGAGCATACATTAGCACATGTAAAACTTGTGATGGCCAAATCACATTGTACCTGCACATGTATCAAGAGTAGCAAAAAATATTGCGTGTGATGTGTGAAAAACATCGCAAGATTACAAATGTGTATGCATGTTATAACGATTTGAGATATGAGAAAATCACTTTAACTCACACATAATCATACTTGTTTGATGGGGACTATCACCTTTAAGGTACATCCTATAACTCCCACATCTCCTAGAAAACACACTTGCAATCATATTTAAAAGCATTTTGATCTTTTTTCTATTTAATTTTTCTTTGCACATGTTTCTTTTAAGCAAACCATGCACGGGCATATATAAGAAAGAAAAGAAATACCCAATGATGTTAAGCTTTTGACATTGCACTTTTGCTATGCCGAAGCATACAGATGTCATTGACATTGCACTTTTGCTATGTCGAAGCATACAGATGTCATTTCAAGATTGGCGGGTAACAGTGGTGGGATGATTATTTATGCCTTTCTCTTAGGATTTTCTAGTCCTACCTGTCAAAAAAAGTGATATGAGTGTTAAGTACAAGAGATCACTTAACCTTACTCATCACAAACACGAGCCACAAAGCTCAATTGCTTAGTTGTGCATAGAGATGCTCATCTAAGCTACAAATGATACAAAGTTTAGAAAACTTTGTTTCAATGGCCATCCGAGGTACACAAGTACCAATGTACACAAACACATACTATTTTTCTATTTTTCTAATTTTTCAAAAAAAAAAAATTTTTGAAAAAAAAACAAAATAAAGCAAAACTGAAAAATGAACAAACAAAAACATGTCAAGCAAAGCAAAACAACAAAACTAGATTGACTCAAAACTTAAAAGCGAAACACACAAGTTATGCGAAAACAAAAATATGAAGAGAAAGAAGAAGGTGATAGAATCACTTGGAACCATTTTCCTTCCATACCTTGGAAGAATCTTTCCTTTGATTAAATCCTTGAACCGGCAGTAAGGGAGAAGAATTAAAACCGTTCAAGTTGGAAAGAAACATAAGGGTTTTGAGAAGATCTCCAAGAGGAGCAAGAGAGGATTGAAGCTGATTCTAGCTTCTAGTTGCTACCATGTCGTTGCTCTATTGAGTGGCTAACCATTTATAGTAATTTGGTCGAGTGTGACCAGCAACTCCACAATGATGACAGAGATGCTGCTTCTTTTGCTTAGACTTTTGAGAGTTAGCCTTCTTAGCCCTAGGGTTTTTAACATCTTTCTTATCATGTTTAGGGGGTGCTCCTAAGATAGATTTACCGTTGTCTAAGTTCTTACTAGCTAATTCGTCTTTAACAACATTGTTCTCAAATTCAATATTATTATCAGGAGGAACAAAAACAGTAGTATTAGTAGAAGCCTGTCTATCCTAATTGGCCATTAAGGATTCAAACCTCACATTATTAGAAAAAATACTTGGATTCATGGTCAATTCTTGAACGATTGTCTGTCCTCCAAGCATGCTACTCACTTCGACAATCATGGTAGAGCTAAGCGCTAGTGAAGGATTAATGCTTAACAAAGCTACTGTAATCATTATAAGTGCCTCTTATTCATTGAAATCAGACCCCAATTCTGGATCCACCAACTCCATCAAATTCCTTTTTTTTTTTTTTTTTTTTTTGGGTAAAACTATGGCTTGAAGTGAAAAAAGAAGAGAGTTTTGGAAATGATGAATAAGGGAAAAAAAAAACAAAAACAAATTTTGCTTTATTTTTCCTTTTAATGTTGTTTTCAAGTAAGCACTGAGCATGTATAGTAGGCTACCAATTTAAATGATTAGAATAAAATAAAATTAAGAGCAAGTAAATTAATAAAAGAAAATAGCATTTTTTAATTGAAATATTGATAAAACAATTAATATATTAACAATATTTTCTATAATTTCATCCCTTTCATATACAAAGTAATTCTTTTCTAGTGTTGAAAATAATTTTAACAAGACATTAAGATATCATCCGCATATCACTACAATTTCAATGAAGACATTAGTTATGCAATTTTTTTTTTTTTTAATGAACTATTAGGTGAGTTTGATTCAGCTTTTTCAAATTGTGCTTTTTTAAAAAGTTGCGGTTTTAAAAAGTGCGTTATGAAATTGAATATTTAAAAAAAAAAAAAAAAAAAAAGCAAAGTGTTTGATAAAAGCTGTCAAAAAGTGTTTTTTGACAAAGCTGAATGTTTGGCTATCACTTATAAAAGTAGTGGTTTGAGTTGTGAATTACCAAAAATGACAAAATATTATATAAAAGAGGATTCTTTGTTTGAATTACCTCCTTAATAATAATAATAATAATAATAATAATAATAATAATAATAATAATAATTGTAAGAACCAAGATTGACCCTCAGCCCATCAGAAGTGAGTGATGGCTCAGTAAGCCCACAACAATAGATTTGTTAGGAGTGTGGATTTAACAAGTGAAGACTTAGGCTCCGCTTGGGAGTTCATAAGGGAATGAAATAGAATAGAATGTATTTAAGTGAGGGAAAAGAATGGAATGGAATGGAATTAAGTAACTTTGATTGGATGTTTTAAAATGAAGGAATGGAAAGGAATAAAAATGAATGGAATGTAAGTAATCTTGTTTGGGAGTAACATGGAGGGAATAAAATGAAATTATTTTATGACAATATTACTATTAGACCCCTATTTTAAAATAAAAGATTAAATATATAGGGTTATTTTGGGAGTTTTAGTAAAAAAAATCATTAAATATAATTCCATTCCCTTCCATTTCTCCTAATTTCGAGAGGAATGAAAATTTGAGGTTTTAAGAGAATAGAGAGAAATGAGTGTTCCCTCCTACTAATTCCATTCCCTCCTACTTAAACTCCCAAATAAGGAAATAGACTTTCCATTCCCTTCATTAAAACTCCTAAACAAGGGAATGGAAGAATATTCTAAAATTATTCTTTTCATTCCTTTCCAGTCCATTCTCTCCTTCCAAGCGAGGCCTTAATGAATTAGGTATGGGTAATGGTAGGTTGGTTTAGTGCTATAATGATTAAGAACTATACTTTAAAGATAAAAATATTCCTTGGTCAAATCTGAGGAGGGAATGTTCTTATATAAATTTCAGACTTGTGGGAATATACAGAGTTCTTAGTATATAGAGTTTGTTTCTTTTTTCTCCCTTAGATCAAACACCCCTTTTTGTCAAGGAGTCTCGCCTCTTATATACTCATTCCCCTCCTATCCATCCTGGCCATCCACTTGTTGATCAAATAGGTGATCTCTTGGATGCTTATTCCATCTGAACCTTCCTAAAGCTTCTGTGTGTAGTAAGGCTGAATACCATTGTTTGGGCATCACTTCCACATAAATGCGGCCAGTTAGTTAGGTGCAGAGCATTCAATGTGGTAGTAACAGCTTTCTTCTCAGATATTTCTTAGTTCACTGTTGGCTCCTTTCTTTGAAGCTTATCCTCCCAATCATAGTTACCTCTTGCACATTATTCACTGAGTGGTTGGGCTCCAGACCCTCACTCCACTTTCCAAGGAAGTTTGGCTCCTTGGGAAACATTACTTGTTCATTGTTATAGGCCCTTGTTCTCGACCCAATAACCCACTTGCCCCTATTATTGATTGGCTATCCTCGGGCTCCTTGGCATCCTCGGGCATGGCCCACAACCCAATACCCCTACTCGGTTCTCTTATCCCCACAACAACAACAACAACAAAAACAACAACAACAACAACAACAACAACAATAATAATAATAATAGAGCAAGACTTACCTATCCAAAAAAAAAAAAAAAAAAATAGAGCAAGACTTAGGTACAGTACTTAGATGCTGTTCCTTAAATTCCCCTTTTAAGATTCTGCCATATGAATTTTTTTCTCATGGGATGGAAGTGGATTTTTAAGTTAAGTAGTCACATGGCTGAATTTTAAGAGGGAAACCTAAGGAATAGCACCTAAGATACTGTATCTAAGTTTTGTCCATAATAATAATAATAATAATAATAATAATAATAATAATAATAATTATAATAATAATTATTATTATTATTATTATTATTATTATTATTATTATTATTATTATTATTATTAATGACTTAATAAGTTTAGTTGTATAAATCTTTGCAATAAGTTTTTATTGAGACTTATATTTTTATTTTTGTAATTATTATACTCATTATTATTAATAGTAACGACTCTTTTTAAATTATTTTTTCCCTTGATGAATGTTATGCACACAACATTTTCACAAAAAAATTCACAATAAAGTCTATGCGGCAAATTTTTAATGGTAGATAAAAAAAAAATATATTGCCAGTAGTAGGTTTAGATAAGAACCAATAACAAATTGCTATGAAAACTTTTTTACAAAATTGTTATCAAATATTATGTGAGTAGCGATATTTCTTTTCTAAAGAAAAATAAGACTAATTAAAAAAATTTAGGGACCCAATAAAATGACACAATATTTTCAAAATACTCTTTGTTTTTAGTTGTGATCAATCCTGGTCTAATATTTTATTAATCAATTAATTTTTTTTTTGACATATGAAATATTCGACTCCTCAACTGTTGTGAAAAATTTTGTGATAATTTATTGTGTTCTAACACAATTATAATTTTTATTTTTATAAATCTCCTTACATGCATCCCACTCAACCCACTTTTTATATTTCTTTCTATTTTTTTCTCATCCACCCGTTTCTTCCCAATTCCCATCAAATATCATTCTTTCCTCCACCCACTAACGTCTCTATTCTTCATAATAGCTCCAATTTAAGGATCTATTTTTCATTTTCTCATACATGTGGTGTGTATGTGGGAAAAAGGGATTAACTGTAATTGTGATATCAAATACTTCAGCTTCTTTCTCTTTCAAGTTTGTTTTCTTTTACTAAATTTTTTTCCTATTTTTTATTTTATTTTTTTATTTCATTCTTTTGCCAGCATTGTATATGATTGTCATTATTAACATGATGAAGCATCGTATTGAAGTTATCTAATATGTGTTAGATGAAAATGACATTACCACTATTATTTTTGTGGAGCAATCAGTTATATGATTTTATTCTAAGGTCATAATTAAATTTCATGCCTTTGATTATTAATAAAGTGAAAATTTGCCCAAAAAATATGAAATAAAGAAAAAATAAAGGAAATTCAAAGAAATGTTTTTAAAAAATTTAGACAAAATAATAGTTGTTATAGCAATTGCAAAAAAGATCTTGAGTTGCGTCACATTTCTAGGTCTTGGAAGTTTTTTATGTGTCTTGATATACCTCCTCTAGCAAATCACATTTTAAAGATTATGAGAAATTTTATCATTAGCATAATCTATATTATATTTTAGTTACTCACTAGCAAAAAAAATTAACATATTTAGTGGTAGTTAAACAGTTGTTACAAATCACAAAAAATGTTGGCTAGAGTAAAAAATATGAGGAACCTTTGTTTCAACCTATATGCATTGATATGAAGGATAAGACATACTCTTTCAAGTCTATCTATATTTTTTGTGTTCTATAGCTTTATGAAATTCTATGTCTGGTACTTTATGCTTTTCTTAGTACTATAGGTTAAAAATGTGACAGCATGAATGTGTAGAACTTTTGAACATTTGGAATTCTATATTAAAACCGTGCAAGTTTAATAAGTATTTGAAATTTACAAGAGATGTGAAATGATTCTTTTTTTTTTTTTTTTCTTTCTACACATTGTATAATACATTTAATTAAATCAAATTTATTGTTATTCTCTTTTTTCTATTATTTTTTTAGAAAAACATTTAAAGATGAAAAGTAACAAAAAAATTTTTTTTTGAAAGGGCAATATAAGTTGCTTTGTAAGGAATACATTTAAAGATAAAACATAACAAATAAAAAAATAAAAAATAAAAAATTCCCGCACATTGTGTGGGTTAAAAGCTAGTTGCTTTAATGTCCAAGGCATTTGAATTTTTTTCTTTTTAAATTATCAAATTGCTTTCACTAAGAGAAAGAGACTATTTTATCCTAATTTGTTAATTCTCTCTCTGCATAATTTTAAACTTGATTGGCCAATTGAATACTTAATGATGATACTCTTTTTCTTGTGGCTGGACAGAAACTTTTTCATGGGAGTTTATCAACTGTACGTGGAAGGAATGAGAGCATGGTAGGCTACACCACATGATTTCTTTTTTTTTTTTTTTTCTTTTTCTTTTTTAACTTCTTTGTATTCTTTTTATTAGAAATTTTTTCAAGAAAATAAAGGACAGATACTGATCATTTTGATATTTGATTTGTATTTGTTTGTAATTTTATCTTTGGTGTTCATCAATTTCTGCAAAATTTATAATGCCTAGTTCTTTGATTCATTTTAGTTATGTTTTAGTAAAAGTGTTTTTCAAACAAAAAAGACTGAGATGAGTAATGGTTGTGTAACGAAACTTACCTCGGGTGGATAAAACGACAATTTTCAAACCATAGGTTGGCAAAGTGAATTTAGGCCTAATCTCAAGTGGGTAATCTATAATATTTTGCCACAAGTATCAATTTGATCTTTCACTCTATTTTGCTGCCACACTCACACAAAAAAGTTAGTATTCTGTTGCCTTTAAGTTGCTGAGAAGGTTTGAGTGTAGTAAGTATGGAAGTTGAAGGAGTAATTAGAGTTCCCTTGTGTAAGATCTAATGAGAGGTTTTATAGTAAGCTTGGGACATCCCTAGGGTCTAGCTTTTTTAATAAGAATGAATCTATGACCCCATGTTGTTAATAAATGGCAAGTTTCAAATTTGTTTTAGTTTGGATAAAGAAATGAGCTGTTTTAGTAATGGTTAACAAAAGTTATTGTAAAACTTGGTTTTTTTTTTTTTTTTTTTTTTTTTTAATATAGGTATTGCAAAACTTGATTAGTTACACTTTCTGCTATGAACACAACATAACTTTCTTCTCAGTCCATTGAGAGTTGGCAGTTCTGATACTTCTCTTGTAAGGCTGCAGCGTCTTTGCTCATGCTAGGCCAATAATATCCTATATGTTGGATCCTTCGGTAGAAGATGACCTTCTCTATGATCCCGCAGGTCTGCTCATGGAGCTCCTTCTGCTTCTTCTTTCCTTCTCTTTCATTGACACACCTGGACAGAATTCCCCCATGTAGCCTATGGTATAGCCCCCTCTCTATTAGAGCATATTCTTTAAGATCTCTTATACTCCCATTTCGTTCAGGCCTTACCATTTGATCTTTTACTAGGTTCCTCCAGTCTTCTTCATCAGGTTCCTCTGAGAACATATCCTTTAGAGTTTTTATAATAGAACTCTCTTGCTTATTGATCTTCACCAGTGCCTCCCCTCCTTCAAAGGGGACCTTGGACCCTATAATGGCTAGAGCATCAACGAACTGATTTTATTCGTTGAGCGTATTCCACAATGAAGGTCTAAAACTTTTCTTTCATCTTTTCTGCCCATGTGCGATAAGATGCCAAACTGGGTTCCCTCAAAGTGTGTACCAGAAAACCGAGGAACTTCCCTATAGACACCCCAAAGGCACATTTTAAAGGGTTCATCAGTAGCTTGCACATCCTACATCGCTCAAAGACTCTTTCAAGGACCTTGAAATGCCCTTCCATGCTTTTTGATTTCACCACAATGTCTTCTATGTAGTCCTCCATCTCTTGATGAATCATATTATGAAAGATGGTTGTCATAGTTCGTTGATACATGGCTACAGCTACTACTCCTTTCCCCTAATGGTTGGGTAGGGGGTTCCACTAGTACATTATTATTTTTATCGAAGGTAGCTTCAAAATTAGAGAGCATTTCTTGCTTTCTCATCTTAAAGAGCTTGGAAAACTCAGCTTTGCACAAAGTTAGAGATTACAGAGAAATGGATGAGGATGCTTTTGGTGTTAAGGGTGACAACTGCGACTGGCAATGAAGATGAGCGGGAAATTGATAACTTTTCTTTATCTTCTTCTTCAAGTTTGACACCTCCAAATGAGAAAAATGTTATTGGCTTAGGGGCGACAAGCTCATCTGCTGGTTCCTCCAACTCCAATTGGTTGAAAAGTTCATAGGGATGGGCTTTATTGAAAAGAATGTTGCAATAGTAATTCAGGAAAATGGAGAGGAAAATACAGATTCAATTCTAAATACACTCGTTACATACTCAACTCTTGAAACACCTCCTCAAGAACAGCAACATATCTATGATGTCCTAATTTGATTGATTGATTGTGTGATGTGTGTAGGTGAGTGATGAGTCCTACATTGGGTATTTACTGGGTAAATCTGGGCTTTAATAACAACTACAAGGAGCCTCAATTGCGACTAGTCCTTTTGAGGTATAGCGTAGATGTGGCTAATGCTTTTCCTTGAGTTGTTACATATGGTATCAGAGCCAACTTGGTAACCCCGTGTGGGCTCGGAGACATTACCCCACAAAATGGGCCCTAACGAAAATGTTAGGAATTTAAGTGGAGGAGATTGTGATGCCCCAATTTGATTGATTGATTGTGTGATGTGTGTGAGTGTGTGATGAGTCCCACATCGGGTATTTACTTGTTTGATTTGGGTTTTATTAACAACTACAAGAAGTCTCAATTGCGACTAGTCCTTTTAAGGTATAGTGCAGATATAGCTAGCGCTTTTTCTTGGGTTATTACAATATCAATTCTGATAATTACTCTTTGGATTGTGATGGCAGCTTTCTAGATGATTTCTTTGATGTTGACAGTTGTTCTGACAATTTGGAAATCACAAATACCATGTTTGATGAGGATAATAAATGTTCATCCTTAATGAGTATGGGGTATACAAGAGATGCGGCTTCAATAGCATTGGAGAGATGTGGTCTCGATGCATCACTTGCAGAGTTGACAGATTTTATCTATGTTGCTCAAATGTCTAAGGTAGCGAATGCTCATCTGCCTGTTGAAGAAAAGCTAGGGCTTAAGCTTCCATGCATTGATTCTGCTAAACACATGAAAAGAAAATAGTACGATTATGAGATGTGGAAAAGAAAAAACAGGCGTTCATTGATGATGATGAAACAATTCGTTTCCCAAAATCCAATGATTGGATTTGGATTTGGTGTCCCTTCAAATCATAGAACACTCCCAAAGGCAGCTATTGGACCTCCCCATTTCTATTATGAGAATTTGGTGCTTGCTCATAAAGGCATTTGGACCACTATTTTACGGTTCCTATATGATGTGGAGCCAGAATTTGTTGATTCAAAATTGGTTTCCTCTCCTTCCACTTCCACCACACACCATTGATAAAACATTAACAAGGAAATGGTGGCCTTCATGGGACGAGAGAACAAAGTTGAATTGCTTACAAACTTGTATTGGTAGTGCAAAAATGACAAAGAATCCGAAAGGCACTTGAAGAAAATGATGGTGAACCACCTCTAAGAGTTCAAAAGTATATACTTGATGAATGTCAAAAATGGAATTTGGTCTGGATTAGGAGGAATAATGTTGCCCCATTTGAACCTAATGAAGTAGAAATGCTTTTGGGGTTTCCAAGGAACCACATAAGGGGAGGTGGAATAAGTTGAACTGATAGATATAAATTGCTTGGTAATTCATTTATAGTTGACACAGTAGAATGCCATCTCTCAGTCTTGAAAGACATGTTCCCAAGAGGCATCAATCTTCTCTCTCTTTTCTCTGGGATTGGTGGTGCAGAAGTTTCCCTACATCGACTTGTTATCCCTTTGATTAATGTTGTGTCGGTTGAGATTGATGAATTTTGATGCACAGTAAACAAAGAGAATCACAAAGCAAGGTTCAACGAAGAAGAAGAACAATTGAGAAATAGATGAACAGAGAGCAGATTAGAGAACAGAAAATGAGAGAGAGAGAGAGTTTGAGAGAAAATATTTCTTTGACTGAGAAAATGAAAATATGAATTTCACACTTTAATTACAACACAGATATACACCTTATATAGTTACAATTATAGTTATAACAGAATAGATAAAGGATCCAAACTATGCGCCGTGATTCACGGAAGCTCCAGCTCGACCATAACTGTTCTTCGCGCTAATGTAACTGACATTTGAGAAGCTGCAATACGACACCGTTTGACAACTTAATAGAGAAACACAAGTTACACATTCAAAACGGTGCGTATCACTTAAGCCTTTTAATGAAACGGTGCGTTGCTGTTGATTCTGGATTGAACTTGAACCTTTATTTCTTCTGTGTTTGAGCTTCATCTTCAACATCCCCCCTCAAACGACAGGGGGAGGAATCCACCAGGAGTTTGGAACGAAGGGAAAGAAAAGAAGGAGCAGGTAATGGCTTGGTAAAGACATCAGCCATGTTATCTGTACCAGAAACAAATCCAATTTTGAGATCCCTGCGAAGAACTTTTTCCCTAACATAATGATAGTCAACTTCCAAATGCTTAGTCCTGGAATGGAACACAGGATTTGCAGACAGAGCAATGGCGGACACATTATCACACCATATGACAGGAACAAAAGGAAGAAAAATTCGAAGTTCCTTGAATAAAATTCGTAACCAAGAAAGTTCAGCAGCTGTTGTAGCTAAGGCCCTATATTCAGCCTCTGTGGAGGATCTTGAGACAGTAGGTTGTTTCACAATTGAGAAATAGATGAACAGAGAGCAGATTAGAGAACAGAGAATGAGAGAGAGAGAGAGTTTGAGAGAAAATATTTCTTTGACTGAGAAAATGAAAATATGAATTTCACGCTTTAATTACAACACAGATATACACCTTATATAGTTACAATTATAGTTATAACAGAATAGATAAAGGATCCAAACTATGCGCCATGATTCACGGAAGCTCCAGCTCGACCATAACCGTTCTTCGCGCTAATGTAACTGACATTTGAGAAGCTGCAATACGACACCGTTTGACAACTTAATAGAGAAACACAAGTTACACATTCAAAACGGTGCGTATCACTTAAGCCTTTTAATGAAACGGTGTGTTGCTGTTGATTCTGGATTGAACTTGAACCTTTATTTCTTCTGTGTTTGAGCTTCATCTTCAACATGCCCCCTCAAACGACAGGGGGAGGAATCCACCAGGAGTTTGGAACGAAGGGAAAGAAAAGAAGGAGCAGGTAATGGCTTGGTAAAGACATCAGCCATGTTATCTGTACCAGAAACAAATCCAATTTTGAGATCCCTGCGAAGAACTTTTTCCCTAACATAATGATAGTCAACTTCCAAATGCTTAGTCCTGGAATGGAACACAGGATTTGCAGACAGAGCAATGGCGGACACATTATCACACCATATGACAGGAACAAAAGGAAGAAAAATTCGAAGTTCCTTGAATAAAATTCGTAACCAAGAAAGTTCAGCAGCTGTTGTAGCTAAGGCCCTATATTCAGCCTCTGTGGAGGATCTTGAGACAGTAGGTTGTTTCTTGGCAGACCAAGAAATAGGATTGGGACCTAGAAAAACCAATAAGCCAGTGGTAGAGCGTCTGTCTGTAGGGTCCCCTGCCCAATCTGCATCAGAGAAGGCAGTGAGAGACAAGGGGCCAGGTGAGAAGCAAATGCCATGATTCAAAGTGCCCTTGAGATATCTAAGAACACGTTTAGCAGCCTCCAAGTGAACTGAGGTGGGCTTGCTCATGAATTGGCACAATTGATGAACACTGAAGGCCAAGTCTGGTTTGGTAAAGGTAAGATATTGTAGAGCACCTACCATACTTCTATAAACAGTGGGATCAGACAGAAGAATACCAGAATGAGGTACCAAACGAGAAGAGGAACAACAAGGAGTCTTCACAGGTTTGGAATTTTCCATATTGAATCTATGTAAGACATCAGAGGCATACTTAGATTGACTGAGAGATATGCCATGTTTAGTGGGAGAAATCTGGATTCCCAAGAAGTAGCTTAAGGGACCCAAGTCTTTAAGTTCAAATACCTAACTGAGGGCAGTGATAAGATGAGCAGCCTGAGAAGTATTATTGCCTGTAACAATAATGTCATCCACATATAATAATAGGTAAATAATGGTGCTTGAGGACTAAAAAATGAAGAGAGAGCTGTCAGCCAGAGATGCAGTGAACCCCAAATGAAGAAGGTGGAAAGTAAATCTCTCAAACCAGGCTCTAGGAGCTTGTTTGAGACCATACAAGGACTTATGAAGCTTGCATACATATGAAGGATGAAGAGAATCAACATAACCAGGTGGTTGCTGCATATAGACATCCTCCTTAAGATATCCATGTAAGAATGCATTTGAGACATCAAGTTGCCTTAAACTCCAATTGCAGCTAACAGCAATGGCAATAACAAGCCTCACAGTAGCAGGCTTTATGACAGGACTAAAAGTTTCATGAAAATCAACTCCTGCCTGTTGATGAAAACCTTTGGCCACCAACCGGGCCTTGTACCTTGAGATGGAGCCATCACTGTTCAGCTTCAACTTATAAACCCATTTACACCCAACCAAATTAACATTGGGAGGAGCAGGAACCAAAGACCATGTCTGCTGCCTTTGCAATGCTTGAAACTCAGCATCCATGGCCTCACACCACTTAGGATATTGAGAAGCAACCTTATAAGTAGGAGGTTCAGTGAAGGTATAGTCCAACACAGCCTTGTAACATAACTTGGGATGAGGTTTAGAAATACCACTCTTGGACCGGGTCTGCATAGGATGGTGATTTGTAGATATTGTGGTATGGAAGGATGGAGCTGAAGGTAAATCAGGTAAAGAATCTGATGTAGAGATAGGCAGAGAGGAATTTGAGGTAGTTAATATATCTGAGGTAGAGGTAGGTTGTGAAGGGAGTGAAGGTAAGGTATTGGATGAAGATGAGGAAGTATTAGAGGTAAGTAATGTCTGCAAAGAACTAAGATCAGATGTATTAGCAGTAGACTCAGTGGAAGAAGTAGTAGGGACAACATATGGACCTAGAATTGATGGTTGGTTTGTAGAATGAAGATACAATAAATTGGAAAACCAAGAAAGATAAGAAGATAAAGAAGGTGAGGAAACAGAAGGAGAGGAATTGGTGGGAAAGGAAAAAGGAAATTTGGACTCATTAAAAATAACATGCCTGGAAGTATATAAGTGTTTTGTTTTCAAGTCTAAGCATAAGTAGCCCTTTGTGCCTATAGGATAGCCAAGAAATATGCATTCAGTGGATCTTGGAGCAAGTTTATGAGGAGTATAAGGTCTGAGATGTGGATAGCAAGCACAACCAAACACTTTGAGTTGAGAAAGATCAGGAAAATCAGTATATAGTTTATTCCAGGGAGATTGGAAGGCAAGAACAGATGTGGGAAGAAGATTGATAAGGTGCACAGCAGTGAGAACTGCATAAGACCAATAGAAGGAAGGCATGGAAGCTTGAGACAAGAGAGTGATGGTGGTTTCAATAAGATGTCTGTGCTTCCTTTCAACTAAACCATTCTGTTGGGGAGTGTATGGACAAGAGATTTGATGAATAATACCATGTTGAGAGAGGTAAGTTTTGAAAGTATTTGAGGTGTATTCACCACCACCATCTGACCTAAAGGTTTTAATTTTAGTAGAAAATTGTGTTTCAACCAAGGCTTTAAAATGCACAAACTTAGTAAAAACTTCAGACTTAGAATTGAGTAAGTAGATCCATGTAAATCTAGTAAAATGATCAATGAACAAAACATAATATTTAAAACCATTAACAGAAGGAATAGGAGCAGGTCCCCACAAATCAGAGTGAATAAGCTCAAAGGGTGAAGATGCATGAAAGAAAGATTTAGGAAATGGTAACTTGTGCATTTTGCCATACAGACAGTGTGTACAATCAGTATTCACAAAAGTACACTTATTTAAACCACATTTGGCATTGGGAAACAAATGTGTGAGAACTTGGTCAGATGGATGCCCAAGTCTCAAATGCCAAAGAGTTTTATTGAAAACAGAAACATTGAAAGCATTTTTACAAATGGTAGGAGACAAAGAGAGTTGAGATGCCTTTTGAGGATAGATGGGGTAGACACCATCTTCACTCTTGCCTTGGTACAGAACTTTCCCCGTGGCTAAGGCCTGAATTGAAATGATATTCTCATCAAAATAACACCAACACTGATTATCATGACAGATTTTATGAACAGAAGCAAGATTTGATGCAATGGAAGGAACTCTAAGAACATTTTTGAGTTGAAGAGTAGATTGAGGAAGAGGAATAGAAGTATTACCTAGATGAGTGATAGGGAGATTTTGACCATTGCCAACAGTGATCTGATCTTGACCTTGATAGGGCTTGGGAAAGCTGAGATGGCTAAGACTAGAAGTGATATGGTCTGTTGCAGCACTATCAGCAAGCCAAGGCTGATCTTGAGTGAAATAAGTATTGGATGCAGTGGCCATAGCTGCAAGCTTGGTGGGTGGATGCTTTCCTTGGTAAGCATAATCCATCCTATGATAACAATCCAAGGCCAAGTGACCAACTTTTCCACAAATCTGACAAATTGGCCTTTCTGACTTGACTCCATTGGAATTAGATTGTGCTTGCTGAAACTGATTGAAGGGAGAGAATTGAGATGGTCCATTTGATCCTCTACCACCTCTACCACCTCTATTATTGAAGTGACCTCTACCTCTTCCTCTATTGAAGGACTGGTTAAAACCATTGTTATTTGGTTTTGGAGTGGATGTTGCTGCCATAGCAAAGATGGTATCTTTGATCTCAGATCCATCATTTAGAGACTCCTCTTCTGCATTAAGCATAGTTGAAAGATCATCAAAATTTACATGAGTACTTCTGGTCCTTATAGCTGATCTAAAGGCATTGTACTCTTTTGGAAGTCCTTTAAGAGTGATGTGAAGTAATTCTTCATCATCTACAATTACTCCAATAGCCAAAAGTTTGTCTCTGACAACTTTTATCTTCTGCAGATATGAATCTACAGAATCAGTCCCCTTTCTGATATTGTGAAGCTCACCCTTAAGATTCATAATATGTGATCTGGAAATGGAGGAGAACCTGTTTTCCAGGACTTTCCAGACCTCTAATGCTGAAGAACACCCCACTGTGAGTGCCAGAATTGAGGGAGTCAGGGTAGAGCTCAAGAAGGTAAGCAAAGCCTTCTCTTTTGACTTCCAAATCAAGAAATCAGGGTTCACAACTGCTGTGCATGTGCCTGAGAGATCTTTGAGATATTGATCTGGAATCAACTTTGGTTCTTCAATCAACTCAAACAGAGAATAAGTTTCTAGCACCATTGTCATTTGATGCCTCCAAACTATATAGTTTGTATTATCCAGCTTTATGGTCATCATGTTGGCCATATTAGAAAGCAAAAGAAGTGGTTGGTTGAGTATATTGACTGAAGAATTCGAAGAAAACATTGAAGATGAAGATGCAGCCATTGTTGAACTTGTAGCTGTTACTGTTTCAGTAGCAGATGGCTCTGATACCATGATGAATTTTGATGCACAGTAAACAAAGAGAATCACAAAGCAAGGTTCAACGAAGAAGAAGAACAATTGAGAAATAGATGAACAGAGAGCAGATTAGAGAACAGAGAATGAGAGAGAGAGAGAGTTTGAGAGAAAATATTTCTTTGACTGAGAAAATGAAAATATGAATTTCACACTTTAATTACAACACAGATATACACCTTATATAGTTACAATTATAGTTATAACAGAATAGATAAAGGATCCAAACTATGCGCCGTGATTCACGGAAGCTCCAACTCGACCATAACCGTTCTTCGCGCTAATGTAACTGACATTTGAGAAGCTGCAATACGACACCGTTTGACAACTTAATAGAGAAACACAAGTTACACATTCAAAACGGTGTGTATCACTTAAGCCTTTTAATGAAACGGTGCGTTGCTGTTGATTCTGGATTGAACTTGAACCTTTATTTCTTCTGTGTTTGAGCTTCATCTTCAACAGAGATTTCAAAAGTAAATAGAAATATTGTCAGGATTTGGTGGGAGCAAACAAACTAGAAAGGAAATTTAACTGACTCTGTAGATGTGCAGTAGCTAAATAGTGACCGGTTGGAGCAGTTAATGAACTCATTTGGTGGATTTGATCTTGTAATTGGTGGGAACCCATGAAAAAACTTGTAGGTAGCAACAGGCATCATCGAGATGGACTTTTTTTTTTTTTTTTTTTTTTTTTTTTTTTTTTTTTTTTTTTTTTTTTTGAGAAACCTCATCGAGATGGACTTGAGGGTAAAAAATCTACACTCTTCTATGATTACTTTCGTATTCTAGACTTGGTTAAATGTATCACGACAAAAAATCAATGAATTTCTTGTAAAGGGGCCTTTTCTTCTTGGTACTAGTATTTATTGGATGCTTATGGTCACCACAACAATCCAAGGATACATCCTCAAATCTTTTGATGAACTACACAGGATTCTCGCTAGCCTTTTGCTTTACTGCTTAAAGAATGGAAAATGTCACTTTCTCTTCTCCTGGGTAATAGTTGGCACAAAATATTTCTGTCATGTTATCCAAGCTTCAAATGGACCCAGGTCTCCTCAAGTCAAGTAAATATTAGTCAATATCTCCTCTCTTTTTTTTCTTTTTTTTTTTTTCTTTTTTGGCTCTCATCCATGGCTTCCTCTTCCTCATGCAGAAGGGAAGAGCAAGCATCTTCATCCTCTGATGGCAAAGGTTCCTCTACATGCTTAAACTCTAAAGGATAAGAACAGCAGGTCCTTGAGCAGCATGCCCTACCACTTCAAGATCCTTGGTATACTTCTAATCTCTTTTTCCCATTGAACCCTACTACTGAAAACTTCTTAACCCCTTAGATGGTCTAAGCCTTTGCCTCGGTGTGGAAGACCTTGGCTAGTTGGATTATAGGCTTGCTTCTAGGCTCTATATTGAAAGAATGAACTACTAGTCTGGGGTCAAGACCAGGCATCTCATCATAAGTCACGCAAACTCGTCTTCGTACTTCTTTAACAGTTCCTCCAACTACTCATTTTCTTGTACTGACAACTGGTAACTGATGAGGACAGACCTCAAGTTCCCTAGGTCAACACCTAAGTTCACTTCTTCCAACTCTTCGTTTGATGAAATTTGTGGCTTTACTTCTGCGTCCTTGGGCTTATGCTACAATGCAAGATGGCATACATGGTGTTTTAGGACCTTCTTGCGAACTGCATTCGGGTCCCACGCCCCTTCATAAATGGTACACCACTCTTCCACCAGGTTTGTGAATGATCACACACCATCACAAATTGGATGAACTTACCTCCTTTCTTTTTTGCCTTTTTCTATTAAGATGGTTCCTTACGTCGTGTTCATTGCTTTCCTCCTCCTTCTTCTAGGATGGGTGCTCCTAGGAACCTAGACAAAACATTCTTTAATTGGTGCTAGCTCGTCATAAAACATAGTTTCCATAAAATTTACTTCATTCCAGTTGAAGGGACTGGGATTTGCGGCAATCTTAATAGGTTTTCCATTTATCCTCCCTTTCATGAACTGATGATAAGTCAAGGGAACCAGATGATGCTTATGAATCCATGGCCGCCCCAATAGGATACGATAGGAAACTTCTAAATTGACCACATGAAATCGAGTCAGGAAAACTATAGGGCCTACTCCGAAGGCCAACTGCACGTATCCTCCAGTGGACTCTGTAACTCCACAAAAACCTATTATTTCCATGGATGGCCCCAAAATCCTCTTGTCAGCCATGCCCACTGCTTCAAAAAGTGCTTAAGGGAATAAGAATAAGAAAGGCTCCCTTGTTTACTAACGCTATTCTGATTTGGATACCGTTTATAATGGCGGTTAAGTAAAGCGGTCTTCAATGATCTGGATATTCAACCTCCATATTTTTGTCTATGAAGGTCACTACATTGGTTGTCTCAAAGAGAGCTCTGCTTGCAAGAGTTTCTATTGCAAAGCATTCCAATCTTACATCTATTGCTATACTCATGAGGGATCCCATGGCCAGCCTCCTTGCCTTTACCCCAAATCACAGCTGGTTGAACAAAGATCTGACCTTCGGGTTCCTCTATAAGGTTCTCACAATATTTGGAAGGAAGGATTCCCCTGCTTCTTGTCCTTCCACATCTCGTGCACTTTCATGAATCACAACAGCTACCATTTCTTTCCTTTTATGGTTAGGAAGGGGGTTCCTCTAGTGTTACAACACACTTTCTCTCTTAGATTTTCTCGCTCTAGATTTCTTTTCTTTTCTTTTCTTTTTTTGCATGTAGCTTGGTCTTCTTTCTCTGAACAAATTTTCCTTTTGTGGTTTTTACCACAAAAAAATTTTGCTTCAAATTTAAACTGAACAATGGAGGTTTTTACAGAGACATTGTAGTAATAGTAGTAGTAGTAGTACATTATTATTTTTACCGAAGTTAGCCTCAAATTAAAGAGCATTTCTTGATTTCTCATCTAGGAGAGCTTAGAAACCTCAACTTTGCACAAAGCTAGCGATTACTGAGAAATGGATGGGGATGCTTTTTGTGTTGAGGGTGACAACTGTGACTAACAATGAAGATGAGCAGGAAATCGATAACTTCTCTTTAACTTCTCTCCTAGATTTTCTCACTCTAGAGTTTTTTTTTTTTTTTTTTCCTGCATGTAGCTTGGTTTTCTTTCTCTAACCAAATTTTCCTTTTGTGATTTTTCCCACAAAAAAAAATTTGGTTCAAATTTAAATTGAACAATGGAGGTTTTTATAGAGACTTTGTAGTAGTTGTAGTAGTAGTAGTAGTAGTAGTACATTATTTTTTTTACCGAAGTAGCTTCTGAATTAAAGAGCATTTCCTGATTTCTCATCTAGGATAGCATAAAAACCTCAACTTTGCACAAAGCTAGAGATTACAAAGAAATGAATGGGGATGTTTTCGGTGTTGAGGGTGACAATTGTGACTGGCAGTGAAAATGAGCAGGAAATTGATAACTTCTCTCCTAGATTTTCTCTCCTAGATTTTCTCTCTCTAGATTTTCTTTTTCTTTTTCTGGATGTAGCTTGGTTTTCTTTCTCTAATCAAATTTTCATTTTGTGTTTTTTACCACAAAACAATTTTGGTTCAAATTCTAACTGAACAATGGAAGTTTTTACAGAGACTTTGTTGTAGTAGTAGTAGTAGTAGTAGTAATAGTAGTAATAGTACATTATTGTTTTTACCGAATGTAGCTTCAAAATCAGAGAGCATTTCTTGCTTTCTCATCTCGGAAACCTTGGAAACCTCAACTTTGCACAAAGCTAGAGATTACGGAGAAATGGATGGGGATGCTTTTAGTGTTAAGGGTGACAACTGTGACTTGCAGTGAAGATGAGTGGGAAATTGATAACTTCTCTTTAACTTCTCTCCTAGATTTTCTCGCTCTAGAAATTTTTTTTTCTGCATGTAGTTTCATTTTCTTTCTCTGATAAAATTCTTTTTGTGGTTTTTACCACAAAACAAGAAAACAATTATGGCTGTGTATTGTAGCTGAGTAGGTAAAATTTTTACCTATACCAGCACCAATGTTACACACTTTTTGTATATGGTGGTGCTACACTGTAGTTTAAAGCTAAAATCAAATAATATTTTTTATTCCCACCTCTCATTAAAATAATATTTCTTTCTTTCTTTTTTCTCTTTCTTTTTTCCTCCATTTCTCCCGTTTCACTCATTCTCTCTCTCTCTCTCTCTCTCTCTCTCTCTCTCAATCAAAAAAACTCTCGCCTCTCCTTCACTTGCTTAGATTCATCCTCCTCCTCACCCATCTTTGAAGCTCAGCTCCGTTCATCCATCATCTCAAATTTTTCACTCAGATTCTTTTCTTTTTCTTCTCAAATTTTTTCTCTCTTTCTTCTCAATTTTTTCTTTGCTGTGTGAAGGTCTCTTCTTTTTCCATGTGGGTGTGGTGGGTTATCGGCATCATGGTCATGCCGTGGGTGTGGTGGGTCATCGGTTTCGGGTCATTTCTAGGTGTGGGATGCCGTGGGTTTTATTTTTGTGGTTGTGGGTTGATTTTCTTGGGTAGTTGTGGGCTGATTTTGGTGGTTGTGGTGGTAGGCTTTGTGAAGTGGTGGTTGACTAGTGGTGGTGGTTGTGATTGTTGTTTATCATAGTAGATATATTACTTTGTTGTATTTGATATATTATTTTATTGTGTTGAAAACTAAAATCAAACCACTAATGCTGGGTGTTTTGTAAAGTAAGAATGTAAGATAGATAAAGTAGCTTTTGGTGAAGCCAGATAGCTAAAATTATGGCTCCTGGATGCTCTTACCCCTAAAGGAAATTGTGGCCTTCATGGGACAAGAGAACAAAGTTGAATTGTTTACAAACTTATTGGTGGTGCAAAATTGATAGAAAGGATCCAAAGGCACTTGAAGACCATGATGGTGAACCACCTCTAAGAGTTCAAAAGTATGTACTTGATGAATATCGAAAATGGAATTTGGTTTGGGTTGGGAGGAATAATGTTGCCCCATTTGAACCTGATGAAGTAGAAATGCTTTCGGGGTTTCCAAGGAACCACATAAGGGGAGGTGGAATAATTCGAACTGAAATATATAAATTTTTTGGTAATTCATTCCAGGCTAACACAGCAGCATACCATCTCTCAATCATGAAAGACATGTTCCTAGGAGGCATCAATCTTCTCTCTCTTTTCTCTGGGATAAGTGGTGTAGAAGTTTCCCTACATTGACTTGGTATCCCTTTGAACAATGTTGTGTTGGTTAAGATTTCGGAAGTATATAGAATATTGTTAGGAGTTGGTTGGAGCAAATATAACATAAAGGGAATTTGATTGACTTTGCAGATGTGCAGCAGCTAAATGGTGTGATCGAATGAAGCAATTGATGAACTCATTTGGTGGATTTGATCCTGTAGTTGGTGAGAGCCCATGTAATAATCTTGCAAGTAGCAATAGGCATCATCGAGATGGATTTGAGGTTAAAGAATTTGCATTCTTCTATGATTACTTTTGTATTCTAGACTTGGTTAAAAGTATCATGACAAAAAAATCAATGAATTTCTTGTAAATGGGCCTTTCTTCTTGGATCCTTGTGGTCACCATAATAATCTAGCAATACATTCTCGAATATTTTGATGAACAGCATAGGATCCATGCCAGCCTTTTGCTTCATGTTGCAATTAAAATAATGCAAATCCAAGTGTAGATTTTTCACTAGTAATAATATCTCGGTGAGTCCAAGGTCGATCCACAAGGAATGATTGACACTAATGTAAAAACCTCTATTATTAAGTAGTAAATAAAAACAGTTGTTTGTTTGTTTTCCACCCAAAGATGGAGCAAAATAAAATGGATACTACAATTGAAAATAGCAAAATAAATCTAAGAGAAATTAATGGAGAGAAAACACAAGGGATTCATGGATCCACCTAATATTTTATCACATTAACTTGGATTATTTTTAATCCAATTAGGGTAGAGAGCCAACTCGCCTAATCGGAAGATAAAATAATAAAGTACTCAAACAAAGTATAAAGTAGATTGAATATGAGTGATTGAGCAAATAATTCAATTGACATGTTACAAGGGAGATTAAGCATTCAATATATTCTCAAATCATAACAAAACAAGAAGTTCAAGCATTCGATATAAATAAATATCATATTAAATTTTAAAAACTTATTAACATGCAATGATTCCAAATAGTAAATCAATCTCAAAATTCAATCATCAATCCATAGAAAGCACGTAGATAATCTCAAGAACACATGACAAAAAATATTAGGTTTCACCTCTAACCCTAGTTAGAGATTTAGCCACACATAGTTATGCAAAAGAAATCCATAAAAACAAAAGCAGATAAAAAAAATGTTCTAGGGTTTTCACTCTACTATAACCTCAGGCTCCTCCAAAAGAAAAGGAGAAAATCCCTCAAATTTAGGATGGGAATCCATTAATTTTGGAATTTTATCCACTGCTAGCTTCTAGCCCACTTTCGACCTTCAAAACGATTTTTATGGAATTTTTGGTAAACAAAAAAGTTGTAGTTCTTCAAGTCTTCTTTCTGTGACCGCAAGAACAAGTTAATAAGACATCTATGCAAGAAGTTATGGCAAAAATGCTGAAACAGTGCAGGATGTTTCTTTATCAGGATTTTTCCAATTTTGGCTTGGACGAATTTCTTTCTTCTCTTTTATATTCTTATACATTTTTTACTTATTTAATGCTTCAAAACTCATGCTCCAATTGATCTAGACCCTTGGATCCTCTTGATAGCATGTCTATATGATTAGCTAAATGGTTTTAATCTCCTAAAAGAGAAAAATGCAGGTAATTAGTATATTTTTTAGGAATATTTCAAACTCACACATTTACGTATAACTAAACATGAAATTTATGTGATATTGCCTACCAAGACTAAGATAATAGTGTAATTTTAAGCAATCAACACTTCACTACTTGGAGATTGGAAAACGTCACTTTGTCTTCTCCTGGGTAATACCTGGCACAAAATCTTGCTGTCATGTCATCCCAGCTTTGATGGACTCTGGTCTCAAGACTTGGTGAATTCCCACAAGCACAGTTCCTTGTGCCCTGCATGGGGACCCATGGTGTGTAAGGAACTTGTTGATATGCTCTATTGCACTCCCTTTTCGTCCATCATAAAGAATGAACTTTAGGGATTCATAATTATTAGGGTAACGTTTGCTGAGGAGTTCAGTAAGGAAAAGAGGATCCTTGGAAAGCTGCTTGGGAACCTTTAGGTGCCTCTTCCTTTCTTGTTCAAGAAGAGCATTCACATCTGCTGAAGTAAGATATTATGGGTTAGCTCCCTCACCTATTATGATCCTCTTTTTGAATGAGGTATTTCTACATTAGCCTCTAGGGGAGCATTGTCCCTAACCTCTTACGTCCTTCCCTCTTTTAGGAGGCAAACCTCCTGTAGCAGGTTCCTCATCATTTGAGTCATTGGGTCAGGTTCTACCACCTTCTCGTTCCTTTATCTTGACACGACTTCATTTTCTCCCACAAGTTTTAATGCTACTGGTGGGATATTGGTGTTTATGCTATTCCTTAACCTTGTACCCATGCTTGCAAAGGGACCACTTCTTCCCTTTCTTTTCCCAATTTCTCAGGGGAGTTGCCAATAAATGTGGGGCCCTTTTTTGGATAGTTCCCATGGCCTTAACCTAATATGAATTCTTGGGCTGCTGAGAAGGGCCTGAAGTGGAATAATAGTGTTGAACAGGCAAATTGGGCTTAGTTCACTGCGACCTGCTTAGGTTGTTATGCCAAATATATCTACGCATAAGTCACAAAAAACTCCACAAGGCAAATATAGGACAAATATAATAACAAGTACACAATATTTAGTGAGAATCAAGAGAGAACAGTGATATAAGAAGGTGTGAAATACTTCGCTTTATTTATTTAAATCAACTATTTGAGTACATTGAGTCCCTATGGAAAGGTACTCCACAAAGCCTATAAGCCTCAAAGATCACAGACTTAGCTAGCCCCTTTTAGGTCCACAAAACTTGTGAGATTTAAGCCCTTGGATCAAAATGGCTCCTTAGATATCACGAAAATACTTTTTACAATGTTTCTATCACTCAATGAACTCGACCTAAGTTCTAAAGCTCCTTTTGTACTTTCTATTTTTTTTCCCTCTCCCTCTTTACTTTGTGTTTTCTCCCTTTTGCTTGTTTCTTAACTTATTGCCCTCATGGCTACTTTTTTCCCCTTTAATTTGGTCTTTGGAAGGCTTGAAATTACCATCTTCTCTATTAGGGTCATATTTTATTGTAATTAGCTAATCTTTTGACAAAATGCATTTTACTTGTAATTGGGTAGTTTTAAGATGGGTTTAATACTTCAAGAAACATGTTGTTCAAGTCAAGTATTAAAGACATGAAGATTGATCCAAGAAAGAAGCGAAGAAAAGTTGTTCATTAAGTCTCGAAAGATATCTCGACAGAAGCCTGCTAATGAGACTTAATGCGAAGCTCGATAGATAGCTTGACAACAACTCGATCTATCAATAATTATGATTTTTTAGTTTTCCCGATCTAAATTTCGGCCTAGGCTTTTGTATTTGTTTATGGTTTCTTTCTCACAACCCTATACATATATAAGATTTATTTTAAGAGCCGTCACACACGGATACAGAGACCAAGAGACTTATTTTCTCTATGTGAAGCTACTATGTTTGTACGCCATAAGGTTTTGTAACCAAGTGCTTCCTGATCTTCATTGATGATGAAGTGAAGAACTTTACAGCCAACAACATCTGTTCAAGTTGCTGGAGTTGGTCACGTACTAGGATCCATGCAAAGGGTTAGTTATAAATTGGAGGTTTATGCATCAAAAGGAAAGAAGGCTACTTCAAGATCAAGTCCAATTGGGTATTGGAGCGAAAGTTCAACTGTAGGTTAGTATTTTGGGATAGGCCAAGGTAGTTGGTAAGATTCCTAATACTTGTAACCGCTTGATTGTTGATTAGTGGATTCTTGGGAGTGGTGATCTTAAAATCACCCGGTGGAGTTTTTGCCTTTTGAGGTTTTCCCCATTTGTCAACAAATAACCGTTTCTAATTTATTTTCCGCTGCACTTAGTATTTTTGGTGATTTTTTGGTGCCTTCACAATTTGCATGCAATTGAAATTAATTAATTAATTTTGGTAATTGAATTAATTAACCGGGGTCAAGTTATCTTAACCCAACATTCTCCCCTTTGTTTTCTTAGTGTTGGAGTTGGTCTCTTTTGTTTTGAAACTTGGGAGATTGTTCTTTCCTTATTCTCTCTTACTTCATTCTTTTGGGAACCCATGTCTGAAAGTGCCATCGTTGTCTTTCCCTTCATAAAAGGCATCTTCTTGAGTAGGTCGAATCCCCTTTTAAGGACAATGAGGCAAAACTCATGTTCTAAGCTTTAAAAGGGACTTTTCAAAGGTTTTGTGGCCTTGATAGTGACTTTTCCTCGTTAGGCCTTTTCTTGAAAATGGTATAGATTCTTCTTCGAGATTGATGAATTTGGAAAGTTTTCAAGCTCTTTTTCCTTTTTCCCATATTTTCTCTGGCCAAAATTCCTTGAACCCCTCACATTGAATTTCAAACTTCAGAACCTATTGGGACATCATAAGTTCATTCATCTTTCCCGCTTCTCCAAGGAACTCAATTCTTATGAACTTTTCCAAGATTCCCCCCTCTTTCTTGATGGGCTTTTCTCGAGGGCCGCTTTCAAGGATCCCATCTCTTGGGTCATCTGCTCCTTATACAGGGCTTTTTCATCACTTATTTTCTTTCTTTTGGCATTAGGCCTTCTTTTCACTCCATCCTCTACTTCTCTTTTTAAGTTCTCCTTTTTGCAAGAACACCAATTGGGCTATGAATTCTTTGATTCCTTCAGGGCCTATATAGTTCAATTCCTCAGAACTGGGCTTTCTTCGTTGGGATTTTTTTGGACCTCAACAGTGTTCTAATTTGATTTTTCTAAACCTTTTCAAAACATTATATTTCTTGAGTTGTGATTGTCTTAGTTTATTGCGTTCTTTAATCTCCTTTGTTATTTGAATCTGAATTTGTGTTATCGGCATTGAGGGGTTGGTTAAAAGCTTCATAGCATTGATCTATTAGAAAGGTGACTCTTCTTTCTATAGTTTCTCACTTTGCTAGATAAGATCAACATGCTTTTTGTTTGATATGAGTTTAAGTGTGAATTAATTTAGCTTCCATTCCATATTTAAAGATTATTAATAAATCTCATACATACATACATACATACATACATACATACATATATATATAATATCTAATGCATAAATCATTGTAAAGAGTCTTGTAATTCAGTGGTATTGTCTAAGATTCAGATCCTCCTTCCCTAGCTTATTATAACAATTGAAATATAAAAAAATTATAAACCATAGATCCTCTAGTGGCTTAGCTTAGTAAAGCAATTTAAAATAGATTTCTAATGGCGGTGAGGTTTAGCCAGAGCAAAATCATGTCGATTGTTGCTATTTTATGAAAGTAAGTTGCACCTCAATGATATGTTTGGCTAGGTGGATTTTGGAAATTATGGAAAAAGTTGAGGGGAATTCAGGAGAGAAAATGGGTGAGAGAGGTGTCTGGTTGGGAGGGGAGAAGGAGGGGAGAAAATGGTGGGGCTCCGCTATTTTCTTCTCGACCAAAAAATGATCTCCCCAAATCAGGGAGAAAATATAGGAGATAAAATGTGAAAGGCTGTTGGTGGTTTTTTGGACGAAATTGTCCTTCGTTCTTCCCAGCAACTTTCAATTCTTTTTCACTTTTTTTTCTTTTTCTTCTTTGCCTTTTGTTGTCTATTTCTTTTTTCGTTTGTTCGTTTCTTCTATTTTCATTCGTGATTTTTTTTTTCATTTTTTTGAATCCTTGCTTGTGTTTAATTTTTTTTTAAATGTATTACTTTTTTTTTTTCTAAAACAAATAAGGATACAATTGTGTTGGGTTAAGATAGCTTAACTCCAATTAATTAATTCAATTACCCAAGTTGATTAATTAAATTCAATTGCATGCAAATCATGGAGGCATCAACAAATCACCAAAAGTACTAAATGTAGTGGAAAATAAATTAATTAATTCAATTACCCAAGTTGATTAATTAGATTCAATTGCATACAAATCATGGAGGCATTAACAAATCACCAAAAGTACTAAATGTAGCGGAAAATAAATTAGACACGGTGATTTGTTGAAAAATGGGGAAAACCTCGCAAGGCAAAAACTCCACCAAGTGATTTTAAAGTCATCACTCCCAATAATCCACTAATCAACAATCAAGCAGTTACAAGTATAAGGAATCTTACCAACTACCCTTGGCCTATCCCTAAATACCAACCTACAGTTGAACCTTTGCTTTAATACCCAATTGGATTTGATCTTGTAGTAGCCTTCTTTCCCTTGATGCACAAACCTCCAATTTGTAACTAACCCTTTGCACGGATCCCAAGTATGTGACTAAATCTAGCAACTTGAACAGATGTTGTTGGCTACAAAGTTCTTCACTTCATCAACAATGAAGATCTAGAAGCACTCGATTACAAAACCCTATGGTGTAGAAATGCAGTAGCTTCACATAGAGAAAATAAGTCTCTTGGTCTCTGTATCCGTGTGTGACGGCCTTTTAAAATAAGCCGTATATAAGTCGAGGGTTGTAAGAAAAGAAACCCCAAACAAACATGCAAGGCTGGGCCGAATTCCAGATCGTAATTCTCAATAGATCGAGCTGCTGTCGAGCTATCTATCAATCTTTACATTTAGTCTCGATAGTATTCTTCCGTCAAGCTATTTGTGGAGACTTAATGAATAGTTTTTCTTCACTTGTTTCTTGGACCAATCTTCATGTCTTTAATACTTGACTTGAATAACATGTTTCTTGAAGTACTAAACTCATCTTAGATCTATCCAAATACAAGTAAAGTGCATTTTGTCAAAGGATTAGCCAATTACACAAAATATTACCTTAACAAATTATAAATTCATACCAACTTTATTTTCTATCATCTCATTTTTCTTCACAAACAAACAAATGAATTTTCCATCTCTCCACTTTTCATCCTTCTCACCAAACACATACAAGAGAAAAGTCTGTTTGGTCAGAGGGGTGGAAAAGTGGAAGAATAGAAAATCGTGGGAGGATGGAAAAGTGGGATGATAGAAAACATTTTATTTTCTCTCCATTCTGTTTAGTTGGGAGTGGAAAAGTGAAGAGAAGGAAAAAATCAATTTGAATAAATTTACTTATATACTCTTATTAAAAATTATGCCTAATTAAAACAAAAAAGTGACAAATAACCACAAAAAAAAGAGCAATCATACAAATTTATTTAAAAAAAAAAAAATCATGTCCCAAAAAAAAATCAAGTCTAGTTAAAATATATATATATATATATATCACACCCAAGCCCTAAAAAATCAAAAGAAAAAAAAAAAAAAAAAAAGTAGAAGAAAGAAAGCACGCCTAGGCTTAGAAAGTCAAAAGAAAAAAAAATGAGCAACTTGAAGAATCCCATGTACACATGGACATTTTTGTCAATCAAGAAAAAATTCATCTCCACTCAATTTTCTCTCCATTTTGGGGAGAAAATATTTTGGTGGGCCCAGGAAGAAAACTCTTGGGCCCCACCATTTATTTTCTTTCCTTCCCACCCAATCAAATACACTCCAAAAAAGTTTTCTTTTCCATTTTCTCTCCAAAGTTTTTCATCCACCCTATTTCACCTTCAAATAAACACACCCTAAATCTTTTCTATCCTCTTACTTTTTTATCCCTTTACTATTTTTTATTCTCCTATTTTTTCACTCTTTTAACCAAGCAGACCCTAAGATTATGAAACTGGCTTACTATAGTGGTATTCTCCTTGGATAGTACTTAAAAGAAAGAATGATATGATGCAGCCTAGTTCCTTCAGGAAACTCATTTGTTCATATTTCATAGCCATGTGAATGATTAGAATTGTTAATGCAATTGAGAAAGTGAGTGAGAAGTAAAAACAAAGATTAACGTAGTTCGATTTGATTCCTATGCCCACTATAGAATATCTTAATATATAAAATTATTGTGTTACGACTTACAAGAGAGTAACCTTAATCCAACTAAAGACTTTCCTAGAATATAATATAAGTAATGATGTGTAGTTTAATTGTATTGTATAAGAACTACAATAGAAATAGTTGCATAAGTATGCCAAGAGGTTGTAACTCAACTCGTTAACATTTTTTTTTTTCCAATGGAGATATTTAGGAGACAAATTCTACTTTCCTTAACTTTGAATTAAAAAAAGAAAAAAAAAAAAAAGAGGTCGTATAAGTACATTGAATCTAGACTAAAATCCCTAACATAAAATGATATGATCAAGTCTTTCTTTTTAAACCCATTCCCCCCAAAAAAATAAAAATTCTTTGCCTTTAAACTAGATTCTCATAGGTTTCTTTAATAAAAATAAAAAAAATAAAAAAAACTAGATTCTCATAGTTATTTATATATTTGAGCAATTTTCTTTTGAGATATATAGTTAGAAATATAATATATTGTTAAAAATGCAGCTCGAAACTTTAGTGTGTCCATGACATTCAGAATTTAAATTTCATCTCTTAATTTTAGTTATTGGGAAAAAAAAAGAAAAAAAAAAAAAAGCATTTTCTCTTTTTGATGCAATAGAATAAGCCCGTCCATTCGTCTTCCCAGCCCAATTACTATTAGCCTTATTCTGTGGGTTAAACTTTGAGGCTTTGAGCCCATAACGGCACCTACTAATTCGATGCTTCATTTGACGAACACATCTTACTCTTTCCAGCCCATTTACGATCAGCCTTACTCTTTGGGTAAAACTTTGAGCCTTGAGCGTACTATCTTTTCTTAATAAAGAGACTTTTCATTAAAACATTAAGGGCATGTTTGGTAGACTGTAATAGCTGTTGTAATGTAATAGTTATTCCTTTGGTTTAGTTATTCTTTAGTTTGGTTATGTTTTTATTACAAGGAATAGTCATTCCTTATGAATAGTTATTCTTCAAAATGAGGAATAACTATTCCTCTTTAAAAGGTTGTATTAGCTATTCCTTAGTAAGTGTAATAATTTCAAAACTTAATATATTTCCAAATAAACAAACTTTCCATATACATATAACAATTATAAAAATAAAAAATCATAAAAAAATAAAACATATCTCTTTTAAATTTAAAAATAACAAATTTTAAGGAGATATAATTGTATGAGTAAGATATTTCCTAAAATAAATATTCAGTTTCATTCTAATTCTATAACTCACAACCAAACTAATGAATAGGTTTAGTTATTACATTACAACACATTTTATTACTAGTAATAAAGATTACAATTCATGTCGTAATCCTCATTCAATGTACCAAACATACCCTAAGCCTACTATATTGAATCTCCCAATTTGTTGCTCCATATATTCCCATAAAAAAAAAAAAAAATTTGTTGCTCCATATATATAGCCGAAAAAGGAACATGCACTTATCTCATCACTATCTTTGGATTTATTTTTA
Source organism: Lithocarpus polystachyus (assembly GCA_033629205.1). Taxonomy (NCBI): domain Eukaryota; kingdom Viridiplantae; phylum Streptophyta; class Magnoliopsida; order Fagales; family Fagaceae; genus Lithocarpus; species Lithocarpus polystachyus. The sequence continues at coordinate 53,617,430 of CM066166.1, forward strand.
ATTGGGAAATGATTAGTGGCAAAAAAAAAAAAAAGAATTTAATATACACATAATACACTTAGAAGTTACATGCAGCTGTGTATTATGTGTACATTAGAGTGTGTGTATATTAGACACTATTCATTTTATTTTATGTGAAATTATTTAGTTTTTCAATTTACATTTTCCTCTCATCTCATATAAGGATAAACAACTATAAATTCAACATATTAATATACGAAGAAGACATAATTAACAATGCATTTAGATTTCATAATAATTTCTCTTTATTTTTTATATTTTTATTTTTATTTTTATGAGTCTCTCTATTCTATTTCTATCCCTTATACCGGTTAAAAGGTGGTCTCACACATTGAATTACCCTCCGTAAGGTTTCTTACTAAAAAAACTTCATATAGAGTTACTATAGATATCATCAAAATTTTAAGAGGGTGGTTACTTTTCTTATTGTTCATGATCTTCTACACCGTTGAAGAATCCCTTTGTCACTTTCACGGAAATGGGGTAAGTAATCTAGCCACGATCTATATTAAATTGGTCAAACCAACCCCCATGTCTTTAAATACTCCCCAATAAAAATGCCGTATTCTCTTGCAACGTAATCGCAGCCATGTTCCTTATTAAATTTGGTCAAGCTGACCTACCTAATAGTTCCATAAAAGCCAAAATAATTTAAATACATGTCCATTATGAGAGAGATAGCCATTACAGTAAGTTGTAACCTCTTTTTGCCCAGAGAGGAACAAAAAACTGAGGTCCAATGAAAGAAAAGAAAGTAATAGAAGGCTTTGCCATTTTGCGCCAGAAGTTTTGTTTTCCCTAATAAATTGTGAGATTCTAGCCTCATACGTACATTTAATTTTGCGTTTCAGTAATAATAATGTACATGTGGATGTGTCATTGTGACAATTGAGTGGAATCACAATTGTTGTAAACGTGATAGACAATGGATGCATCTAGCACTGTCCAACTTATAATAAGTGGAGTCTCTTCCATTCCATGACAGCATCACTTCAACCCTTGTGGGAAGTGTTGCACTTAGAGAATGTGTGGTCCCTTTTGACACCTTTTTAACCTCAGCATTTGCTTTCAGATATTATATACATAATCAGAATTGGATTCACCTCTCATTTTCACTTTTTTATTTTCATGTTTTAGTGTAGCTTAAGCTCCTGCCAATAAGTATCATATAATGTGGACATTGGTCTCTCTGACTTGTGTGTAAAAAGCTAGGATACACTTGGCAATTAACATTGGAACTATCATTTCTGGAAAATATATATATATATATATATATATATATATATGCAGGGTTTGGAATATTTTTGGTAAAAGATAAGTTTGGAATTTTGGATTTATAAAGTTGATTAGTATGTTTACCGATTTATATGGACAGTTGTGCTGCTTAATAATAAAAGAAATTTGGTCCAATAGGGTTGTGAACTTCTTGTGATTTGACTCTAGTAATGAATAAATCCTTGGGATAAGATCCATTGCCATAGTGCGTTTAGACTAGGAATTTCTTTTTTTCCCCTTTTAACTTGTTAAAAACCTCATAATTTTTCACCAAATAAATAAACAATTTTTTTAAAAGAAAAGAAAAAAAAAAAAGCCCTAATCTAGATTAGACACGCATATATAGGATAGGACATGAAAGACATAAGATGTTGAAAAATAAGGGGGAAAAAAAGCAACAAAAAAAAAAAAAAAAAAAAAAAAAAGAGAGTAAAAGATGTACTTCGGATATGGGTATTATAAGTTGGGGCATCAGAAATGTGAAAGGAACTGTGTTTCTCAGAATTGCCAAGGCAACCAATCCTATCTCTACCATATTTGGTTGCAAAGTTAACTCTTGAAGCATGACGGCCGCTTTAATGTATGGACATGAAATACTGATAAGAACAGGTACCTATATGATATGGGCCAAATTCTTCTAATCATTTCAGTTATCTCTCTCTCTCTCTCTTCCTCAGTGTTGCAACTTGCAAGCTTGATGGCGTTATATAGTATAGTGTCATTGTTTCAGTCCTCTAAATTAAGGAAATTTGAATATAAAAGACATTAATGTAGAGACGAGAAAATCCTTGAAAATGCTTTAAAAGGATTCCTTTTAGTCCTTACTAATCTTCAAACTCTCTATTCTCATAACACAGTTTACCACCAAAAAAAAAAGGTCTAGGAATTTCTTTCTGAATATGACCAAATACCCAGTACTTGTAATTCATTTTCATTCGCCAAATTCTAAGACGGGTAATTATTGGGCGGTGGACATGAGTACTACAAATATCTTTGAAGCCATGTACTTAATAATTTGTAAATGACAAAACACATAGGATACGTTATGTATATGAGAAAGTAAGAGGTCATTGGGTAACGTTGTTCTAATAATATTATTTGTACTTTTTAGAAATATATGTGAATAAAAAAGTGTGTGAAAAATATTGTTTAAAAATTAAAAAATATTGCTCAAATAACCATACCAAACAGCTCTTAAATACTAAAAAATTTGTCAAAAAATAGGTTGACGTAAAAAAATATTAGTAAATAAAAATTAAAAAATTATAAATTTAATTATTATGAAAATATTATGAACATATTATTTCTTTCGTATTAATCAGTGAAACATGAGCAGGCCATCTAACTCCCACATGGCAGACTCTAATTTGGTATAAAGAGTCAAAAATGAAGGCAATATAGCAAGAGCGAGGGAGATAGAGACTTACTTTGTACAGTCGTAGTACCTAGGAAGCATCTACTAACATTCAAGATAATTTGAAATTTTTATTAATTTGAAATTGTTTATTTTATGATTTGAGTTGTTCAGATTAAATGCATATGTATTAATTATTATTATCTCCCAAACAGCCCATATTAAAATTTATTACCGTAGTCAGCCTCAAGGGCTCTACAAGTCAATGGAAAAATTTGAACCTTTTTTGACGATTTCTTCCTTTTCCCACACAACATCGCCCCCACCTATGCTGTCTTTTAATTCCAAATACAACCAATGACATGTTACCAGTTGTGGTTTCTCTCAACTTAAACCCACTCTCCTTTTAAAGCGCGTGTTCTCAGTTTCTTAGGGTTCTACTCTAACTCATTCTAGATTGGGTATGCCAATTGGTCAAATCTAATATGCAGGTAGCAAGTAGCAGCCATGTCTTCTTAATTTGGGTTTGGCTTGGACCATTTCTTCTTAATTTGGGTCAAATTTAATATACAAGTGTTTAGAACTAGTCACGTGTTGGCATCGTATCTAAGTGTTTAGAAGTAGTTACGTGTCGACATCATATTTAATTAAGTATACTAGAGTATTGAACCTAAATTCTATCTTCTTAATTGTACTTGATTGAGCCATGAATAAATTGTTGTAAGAAACTTATCAGAAAATATAATTAAATAGTTGATAAATTATAAACCATCAATAAGAAATATATCTTGATTACAATATCTTAATTGTCTTAACAAATTGCCTAACCTCTTAATAAATATCTAAACAAGTTGGACCAAGTTTGCTTTTCATCTCTGTTTTTTTTTTTTTTTTTTTTTTTTGGGAGGGGGGTGGAATGGATTCACTAATTTTTCAATGATTTTAATTCATCAATGTTAACTCATTCCACATCGTTATATTTGCTAACGAAGGATGATGATTTGATAAAACAAAGATGTTAATTGTTATGTGGAGTACAAAGCAAGTTGAGCCCATCCACGACCATTAGAGTTCACTCTAAAAATTGATTAAACTATGTTTGAAGAAAAAGGATACAGCCAAACTTTGTAAGTATAATTATACATTTAAAGTGACACTTAAAATACTTTTTTTTTTAGGGTAGAGTACACATCTTAGAAAATAACTCATTCTCATTTACATAATTGATCTACACGAATGAAACAATTATCTGCAAAAAGAAGCATCAATGATACTTTGATAGCATTCTCCTAACTAAAAACTGAGATTGAAGGATAAACAATTATCCTGAATGAGTTGATATGTCACAGTTTTTAAGCTGGGATGGACCTCACAAGTCACAACCCAAAGATCAAACTCTCTATAAAGCAAATAAACCAATATAAAAGTAGTAGTAGTACGTACTTTGTTTGGCATGTTAAGTTGCAACACTAGAACAGACTTTTCTCTCACTTTCTCAGACTTCTGTTGGAACGTGTTTCACACACTCCCAACAGTAACGCGTGGAGAAGTAAGGCTAAGGCAGCCACAACCAAGAGACCTAAAGTGCCCACCAAAACATTTCTTACCAAACCAAAGAAAGTAACAAAGTCCTCCTCATCTCATCTCTTAAATCCCATCAAAAACACGCAAAAGTCACAAACACATACACTCTCTCTCTCTCTCTCTCTCTTCCTCTCTTCAAAGCTTTTTCTCTTTTATATTTTTTTCTCAAAAACTCAGGCAGAGAGAGAGAGAGAGAAACATAGAAATGGAATCAACAATCTTTCATAGAAACCATGAAAACCCAACTTTTTTGCCATCACCGAACAGCCATAGCTCAAACAGTAGCACCAGTAGCAGTGGCAATGGACTCCAACAACAGCAACCCACACCACCTCCAACTCCACCATCATTTCCACACCAAGCACCAAAACCCATCACCAGATCCGAATCCGCCAACCCTTACCCGACTACCTTTGTCCAAGCAGACACTTCCTCCTTCAAACAAGTAGTCCAAATGCTCACCGGATCCTCCGAGACTGCAAAGCAAGCATCTCTATCTAACAACAACAACTCAGTACCCGACCCGCCATCCAAGACCCATATCCCACCCATCAAATCCATGATGCCCAAGAAGCAAAACCAATCCGGGTTCAAACTGTATGAGCGTAGAAACTCCATCAAGAACCTCAGGATCAACCCCTTGATCCCAATCTTCGCCGCTTCTGGTTCTTCACACAATTCCGTATCTGGGTTTTCGCCCCGTAAGCCTGAGATCCTCTCTCCGAGCATTCTTGACTTCCCTGCACTCGCTCTCAGCCCAGTTACTCCTCTCATACCCGACCCGTTTGACCGATCCGCCAATGCTAAGCCGT
>CM066166.1:53629975-53764975 GCA_033629205.1 Lithocarpus polystachyus
TAACTCGAATCATGGCAATCTCCATCTCCTTGTGGTAGTCATCCACGCTCCTATAGCCTTGAGTAAGACTCTGTAATTTCTGATACAAATCCATATAGTAGTGACTAGGGACAAAACGTCTCCTCATAGTGGCCTTCATTTCCTCCCACGTCTCAATAAGCCTCTCACGGTTTCTCCTTTTATTCATCACAAGTTGATCCCACCATATAATAGCATAGTTAGTAAACTCAATGACAGCTAATTTTACCTTTTTCTTCTCAGAGTAGTTGTGGCACTCAAAGATGAACTCCACCTTCTTCTCGCACTCCCAGTAAACTTCTGGATCATTTTTCCCTTGGAATGATGGTATCTTCATTTTTATGTTTCCTAGGTTTCTGTCAGTCCCATCTTGCCATCTTAGGTCTCTTCGGAATCCTCTACCACGCCTTTCGCCCCTTCTCACAAACCTACCCTCATTGTTAAATGAAGCTTGATCTTCTTCATTTTCAAACTCATCCTCATGGTAGTCATCAGAATCATCCACGCGCACATGCCTTTCTTGCCTTCTAGCATTAGGGGCTCTTTGTGGACGCTCCTCACGTAAATTAGTAATAACAGTATCTTGCCTATCCAACTGATTCCAAATCTCATTAAACACCACGTTCATGCGTTCAAATTGTTGTAGCATAGCCTACGACATGATGGATGACTCCTCCCCTCTTTCCTTATTTAATGTTTCACCCCTACAAGACATACTTTTAAAACTATAAAGAAATGTTAGAAATAATTTCCTCACAACACTCCCTCACATGTTTGCACTCAGATTATGTCACTCCCACTCGTGTTTCACTCTTAAATTGGCTTTTTCCCGATATTAGTCTCACACAAGAGCCTTTTTCCACTTGTAGCTTCCTCTTTTCAATTCTGCATTAAATTAATAAACTTAATCAAGAAATTCGACTTGTAGTATTTAAACAAATACCAACGGCAAGAAAATATGATAGAAACACTAAATCAAAGAAAAGGACAAAAGAAAACAATATTTTGGTTTGAGAGAACGGAAACTAAAAAAACAAAATTTTTTTTTTCTGATTTCTTTTTCTTTTCTGAAGTCTCTTCTTCTTTTTTTTTTTTCTTTTTTTTTCACATTTTTTTTAGAACCTTGTGCACAATTTTAACCTTGTGCACGTCACAAAATAAGAACGAAGAATATAGAACACAAAAGGAACAAGATAGGATGATAATAGGAAACAAAAAATAAAAAATAAATAAAAGGATAGAAAACTGATTTTAGAACCTGAGCTCTGATACCAAATGATGCGAACCCCAATCGACACGCTTTGAGACCCAACAAACAATATTGGAATATTTGCCCAAAAAAGCTAAAATTCAGATTTTTGATAGAACCCTAACCCAACATTTATAAGAGAAACGCGAACCAAAAGTATAAGTAACAGACCTCGACCCAATGATTATAATGGAATCATGAACCGAAGGTATAAAGTTTGAACGCCACAAGGAAGAATCCCTGATAAGTTCACAGTTCTTGAAGAACCAAAGAGAAGAACAAAGCCTCACCTTTTTCTAATTTTTATTCAATAATCCTCTCTATTACAATAAGTGCATGCTATTTACAAGACATGACTGAATATAGAAAATATAAAAAACGTACTAAATAATAAAACCCTAAATAAAATTTGATTTGGTCTAAAAACAGCAGATCCAAAATAGGAAAATAGCTAAAAAAACGTTCTAAATAATAAAAGCCTAAAATTAAGGTAGATCTGGTCTGAAATTAGAAGATCCAGATTTGGAAAAATATCTATTAACTGATATGGAGCTAGAAAGTCAATCAACCATTAATCCACGCCATAAATAATGCCCAATTAAGTCAGATTAGCCCTCAATAGCTTGAATTAAATTTATTATGCCTTCATCTTCCTTTAGGCCCAGCTTGGAATGTCCTGCGTTAGAATCAGCTCAAATCTCTTGAATCAGCCCATTAAGTGCTTCTTTAATCTTCTTGGATCTTGCTCTAGTAATAGGCCCAATTGAAACATGCAACGGATCCTTAAATGCTTGTTGATTCTTATCAAAAAGTTGTTGAAAAAGTCCAAGTTTTGGACAAAGTTTGGTTTTAAACTAATTTGAATTTTTTTTTCAAACCCTCTACATGGAAATTTATAAGACTTTATATATATATATATATATATATATATATATATATATATATATATAAGAAAGTTGCATAACTAATTAAAAAATTCATGTGACTAAAACTACACATCTAGAAGGTCTCTTTAATTGCCACATAATGGATTGAAGGAAGATAGTTTCAAACTGGTTTGGAACTAAACTTTTTCTCTAATTGTTTGCAAGGTATGAAACATGTAAATACAATAAACTAATTCAACCAAACATAACTTAACCCAACCTAACCTATGTGTCTATGTTGAGTTGATAATTTCCTAACCTAAAAGGTTCAGTTCGGTTGAAAACATATATCTTCCAACATGATTTATGCATAGTTGACCACCCCTAATTAGAGATGCTCTTAGTTGCTGAGTCTCTCAAAACCTATATATATATATATATATATATGTATGTATATGTATGCATTCCACTCTCGAGATTAAACATTAAAGGGAAAGGATCCACTATATTAAGTAAACATGTCGGTGGGGATACTTATTAACTCAGCTGGTAAAGTTTTCGATGGTTGAATAAGAAATTTGGGGTTTAATCTCCGCCTACACAAAAAACTGATTGGTAGAGGTGAGTACAACTTCAATAGGATTAGGAGTTTTCCCCTGGTGAAGCACCAGATTCCTGTGAGTCCAAATTAACCATAAGATGGTGAACAAGGCTTGAAGAAAATGCATTCCATCTTGTCCCAAAACTTTGTTGGTGGAAATACTTTCTTTGATCCATTGTTTTGTGGTCATATGATTGAAATTAGATGTTCTAATATCAAGGATGGACCCATACCAAACAGCTCTAGCAAAGGGGCACTATTGGAATAAGTGTGCTATGGTTTCCTCACCCTCATTGCACATAGGGTAGATGCTTATGTTTGTGATACCTCTACTTTTAAGCACTGCCAGGATAGGGATCCTGTCATGTAGGACTTTCCATATGAATGTGAGGATTTTCAAAGGTAGTTTGATTTCCCAAAACAGCTTTCACAACTATTGGTGAGCATCTGTTAGGTTTTGACTATCCCCTTGGATTGGTTGTAGGCAAGATGTAAGAGTTTGCATGCCTGATCTACCCTGTATTTCGCTAATGCAGAATATTTCCAAATTAGCTTGTCCATACTTCCATCAATTTTTGCAATTGGAATCTACACAATTTCCTTGGATATAGATGGGTGGTATAATTTTCCAAGCAAGTTCAATTTCCAGGTTTTTGTCCTATTGTCAATAAGATTAGCCACAGTACCATTGAGCAAGCTATTTTCTTGTAAGACTTGGCTTGGACAGCTAAACCAATTTGGATGGGTGAGGGGGATTTGGCTGCCATTTCCTATAATCTATATACCTTTATGTAGCTTTGTGTTTTGAGGGACTGACATATTCTTCCAAATCCATGAATGATGAGGTTTTGGTTTGTAATCTTGTAAAGTAGATGTAGGGAAATATTTAGCTTTAAAGGGCCTAGATATCAATGAATTTGGATTGTGAAGAATTCTCCAATACTACTTAGAGATCATTGCTTGATTAAAAAGACTAAACTTTTTGAATCCGATACCTCCCATGTTTCTTGGCTAACAGACCTTATCCCAATTAATCAAATGAATTTTTCTAGTTTCAGAATCATGTCCCCACCAAAAATCCCTAATGACTACATCTAGCTTGCTACAAACACTTTCAAGAACTCTAAAGTAGGACATAGCATAAAGGGGGCTAGACTGCAATACTGATGAGATCAGAGTTGCTCTTCCAGCCTGAGAAAGCAGTCTTTCTTTCCAACCTTGGAGCTTTGGCTGCACTTGGTCAATTAAATCCTGGAAGCCAATCACGCTTCTCCCCCTAAGTTTAAAAGTTAGACCCAAGTACTTACTAGGACTCTGAACTAGATTTACTTGAAGACTGCTAGCAAGGGTTTCTTGAATGTTTAGGGAGATATTAGGAGAGCAATAAAGATTAGACTTACTAAAAGTTTTGGTTTGACCAGATAAGGAGCAATACCATTGAATTGTATTTTCTAGATTGGACAATGAACACTTATCATTTTGGGAAAAAAAAAAAAAAATGAGTCATCAGCAAAGAAGAGATGTGTGAAGGAAACTCCATTTCTACCAACTTGGATGCCTCTTAATTTCTTTTGGTTTTCAACTTAGGTAAGTGCAATGGATAATTTGTTTGCACAGAATAGGAACAAGTAAGAAGAGATGGGGTCTCCTTGTCTGATCCCTCTAGAAGGGTAGAAAGGTTGTGTTGGGCTACCATTGAGGAGTAAAGTGAACTGAACAATAGTGACATACTCCATTACCCAATTGATCCAGGTGTTACTAAAGTTCATAGAGAGCAGCACTACCTTGAGAAAATTCCAGTTAACCCTATCATAAGCCTTACACATGTCTATTTTTAGAGTTCCATAACCTTTTTTCCTTCCTTCTTTCTTTCTCAATGAGTCAAAGATTTCATGAGCTAGAAGGATATTGTTAGTAATATTCTTACCTGGATGAAGGCATTTTGGAATGGTGAAATTAGTTTATCCATGAGAAGTTTTAATCTGTTTACCAAAATCTTGGAAATGATCTTGTAGGTTACATTGCAAAGGCTTATGGGTCTAAAGTGTGAGACCTCCTCAAGGAAGCTAATCTTAGGTATCAGGGTGATGTAGGTTTGGTTTAATGATTTAAGGAGTGACCCTGAATGGAAAAAAGCATGGACAGAATTGAGTATGTCTTGTTTCACAATGTCCTAGTATTCCTGATAGAAAAAAGCTGGTATTCGGACCTGGAGGCTTTTTGAGGACCAAGTTAGTAAACAGCTATCTCAATCACTGCATCAGATAAAGGCCTATCAAGTTGGGATTGTTGCCAAGTGTCAATTTTAGGTATAGGCAGCGTCTCTAGCTCATTCATAAGATCCTGGATTGACCTTGTTTCTGCCTCTTCATATTACTTTCTAAAATGATCTACTTAAGTATTCTCAATAACAGTTAAGTCCTTAGTGGTGCTTCCATTTGCTAACTTGAGTTGCAGAATCCAGTTTCTAACTCTTCTTTGCCTTACTATTGTTTGAAAATACTTAGTGTTTCTATCTCTTTGTACAATCCAATCAGCTCTAGCTTTTTGAGCCCACATGATTTTCCTCCCTAATCATCAAGTTTTCTAACTCCTCCCAAATTGCCTTCTCTCTTCTCACATCTGCTATGGTATTGATGGAGTTTTGTATGTCCTGCAAGATTTGTGTTTTGGATTTAATTTCTCTTTCCACTTTCCCAAAGACCTTCTTGTTCCAGTCAATGAACTGTCTCTTTATAGAAGCAAGCTTATGTTGTAGCTTAAAGGTTCTAGATCCTTGAGTGTGAGCTGTCCAAGCATTTTGAACTAGTCCTTTACAGCCAGCATGTGTAATCCACATTTTCTCAAACCTAAAAGGTCTCTTCCTAAAGGGTTGCACAACTTCAACGTCCAAGATAATTGAACCGTGATCTGATCTTAGAATGGCTTGGTTTTGAAGAGCATACTGGGGATAAGTGTTTATCCAGTCTATTGAAGAAAAAGTTCTATCAAGTTTCCCCATAACAAAAGCTTCATCCTCCTTTCTATTCATCTAAGTGAATTTTTGACCCTTTGCTACTAGCTCACAGAGGTGAAGATCATTTAGGACACGTTTGGTAGATTATAATAGACGCTATAATGTAATAGATATTCCTATGTCATAACTATTCAGTTGTTTAGTTATGTTTTTATTACAATGAATAATTATTCCTTATGAACAACTATTCTTCAAAATGAGTAATAACTATTTCTAATCAAAAGTATTGAATATCTATTCCTTCACCTTATGTAATAATTTTTTAAAAAAATTTCTTAAAAAACCATTAGTTGCCACATCTTCAAAAGGAAAGAAAATAAATTTTTCTTGTTGTTAATTATTAGCTCTATTTTGAAGACCCTAAAATAAGTGTATTTTAAGAAATTTGACTTAAAAATTATTTAATTACACATTTTTTTTATACTCTAATAAATTGTGGATGCATATTCAGGATTCTATTTCTAAATGGTCACCAAACTAATGAATAGTAATACTTATTTCATTCCAATTTAATATATTCCTTGTAATATTTATTCTTATTCTTATGTAATAATCATTACAGTGTACCAAACGTGTCCTTAAAGTTTGTTGGAAGGCTTCAACTCCTACAATTTTATTATTATTAAAGGACAATTTATCTTCACTGGACAGAACTTGGTTAAAGTCACCAATACACAACCTGTTAGGTTTGGCTTTGGTATGGAGGTATTTCAGTTCTACTCATACTTCATTTCTTTTAGTTTGATCAGGTTGACCATATACAAAGGTAATTGAAAGGGGGATCTTTAAGTCCCTACATTGATGTGTAAAGATTTCACATGCAATGCGTTGGTTAAAAGATTTTGCCCCTAGATAACAAACAAATGATGTGCAAAATTTCCACTGTATGATTACCGATGATTCGCACTACCAAAAGATCAAAAAGAAAAACTCTTTGTAATGAAAGTTTGCGAAATTTAATCTTTCTTTAAGGATTTGTGTCCCCTCTGCATCCCTTTAAATTAGTACTTCGTTTGGTGCTCCTATAACTACTGTTGGCATATTAGAGAGTACGATTTTATTTTATCACTATGGGCGTCATACGTGACATATTGAACAAATGGATGAAAATAGAAAACTCCATTTTTAGATAACTCTAGGCTGTTTTTTTTTTAATTAAATTCTATAGGGTTTGAATTTATTATTATCTGGCCTAAATGTTGTTTAATTGGGAGGCATCTCTTAGTGTCCCCAACAAAGACATCAAGGATTTAAATTTCTTCACTCCATATTGTTGATTTATATAAAAATATATATATTATTCGTTTCACAGTGAATTTTTATTACTGTCACACTAAAACATCAAAGTTTCGGGATGTTTGGGTACAGGTAAAATTCAATCTCTATTTCCACACAATTTTTTACTAGTTCAGAAAATTGGAATACACATAATACCTTTAGTTGGATGTAAAGGCAATGACATAACTTGATCGTGGCCACTATTAATAAAATGGGCCTAAAGATGATTATTTTTCTGGTAGGACACCTATAAATTAAGTTTTGAGTGCTTGGACAGTCTAAAATATTGAATAATACCCAATGTGAATCGGGTGTGTGTACTGCACTAGCTGGTTGTGCTTGTGCCGCAAAGTTTGAAATAAATATGGACTACTACTACTAGACACTAGTGGCGTCACATGTTTGAGATGCGCGTCAAGCACCTCTTGTCATGGTTCTAGCTTCTAGTGCATCACTCTTGATTCAAATTGCATTAACCTGATCCATATCCAATTTTGTTTTTCCGTGATGAGTTTTAAGTTTTTCATGCAAGCATAATATAGTTTTCTTGTTGGGATTTCTTGAAATTAGTATGTTCCGAATTAACTGCATCATTACTTCCACTTTCAGCTACGAGCTCCATTCTCAGAATATTGAATGTACCTTGTTTGGTATATTGGGTTCGCATAAGTTGCATGTTTTTGGGGGTATTGCAACGCACAATTCTATTTTAATTCATTTTATAAAGTATATATGATAGGGTTGATGTGTTGGGTTCTAAATAATATTATCAACAATATTAGCAATCTAAAATAGCAATCACACACAAAAACACAAAATTTACGTGAAAAACCCTTCTCTTTTGAAAGGAAAAACAACAAATTCTGAATAATTTCACTATTATCAAATCAATTACAATAATTCTTGTGTATGACTCACGGTTAAAGAAAAATCTCTTTTATTTTTCTTTGCTCTCACACACACAAATTATCTTTCTCAATGTGGCAATCCTTTTTTTTCTATTCTTCAATATGCGGCACCTTTCTCTTTTCATCTTTTCACTATGCAGCACACCCCTTTCTTTTTCTTATGCAGCACACAAAACCTATGAACCTTATTTATATAAAATTCTGCCGCCTCGCACTCCTAGGAGCATATGGATTCCTACATCAACTTATATAAAAGACTTCTCATGGAAATAGAATTATGTTCATATCCAACAAGCTCATTATATGGGCTATGATAAAATTGTGGGCTGGATTTAATTGGTGCCGTGCACCTAACAGATGGATATGGCTCAATAGTAATGATATCTTTTATAATGTAATGTTTATCTGTTTATAATTCAAACTCTATCTTTTCTTCCTTCACTATCTACCTATCAAAAGTATTACATATGTTTAAGTTTCAAATTGAACTATAAATTCAAGTTATTTTTAATTTATCTTTATCTTAGTACGTGTGATTCTAGTTAAAAGAATTGAAAATCCATCATTATTGTTTATTTATTTTCTATTGAAAGGAAAGTATTTATCAATTTAAAAGTAGTTCAAAGTTACTTAATTGAGACATTTTGTATATTTAAAACAAGGCTAAAGTGCAAAATTAACCCTCTAACTTTCTTCAGATTTCATTTCAGTCCTCTAACTTTATTTTCGTTCATTTCAGTCCTCTAAGTTTCAGATTTATTCAATTAAGGAATTTCCATTAACTTTTGTTAAAATTTTTTGAAAAAAAAAATCTGGAAAATATTTTTCAATCATTAATTAATTTTTTTTAATTTAAAAAATTTGAAGAAAAATTTATAAAATTGAAAAATTAACCACAACATATAACAAAAGTAGATAGAAAAACCTGAATTAAATAAACTTGAAAGTTTGAGGACTAAAATGAACAAAAACAAAATTAGAGGACTGAAATGAAATTTGAGAAAACTTAGAGGGTCAGTTTGCATTTTACCCTTAAAACAAAAGTATATGTCCAGTTAAAATGCAGTGGAGGTAAGCCAAACACTTCTATTTAAACATGTGTCCCTAAGATCTCCCATAAAAAAAAAGGGGGAATTTGGATCCTCCCCATTTCAAAGTGAAATTGACAATGTCCATTTCAAAGCTATGATTTAAAGTTGCATAAAACTAGGGTTTATATTTTTTCATCATATTTAAAATTTAATCGTGGTAAAAATGTAACTGTGATTAAAGTAAATAAAAGTGAATGAGCTGGCAAAATATAGATCCTAGATTTATTCAAAATTAAATCATGGTCTTGAAATGGACAATTTTCATTTTAAGTTAAATGCAGATGATCCAAATTTTAAAAGGAAAAAAAAAAAAATTGGGTGATACAAAACAAATGAACACGGAACACAATGAGTATTCAAGATGAGGATCATCTTGTGTTCATTCTTCTCGTCTGCCAAAAGGAACATAACCCAATACAAAACAAAACTAAAAGCAAAAAAGATCAGAGATGTGTGATTCCTAGTCTACAAGACAACAAAGTTGCAACAAGATTTCGAATTTCAATCACTATAGTTGCCAATGAGCAAAGTTGGAACGCCCTTTAATATGGCAGTAATTTCGTTTCATGTGTCTCGATCACTAACACCCTAAAGAAAACAATAAAATAATAATAAGAATAATAATAATTAAAATATCCAATATTAATTATATGCATTTAGAGGAATAAAAATAATATTCTGTGACTACTGCTCCAATACATGTCTATCAAGATATCAACATTAAACTACTTCATATTACCTCTTTCAGTCAAAAAAAAAAAAAAAAATCTACTTCATTTTTTTGGGGATACGGGAAACATATTTGGCTGACCGATTGTTCTTTCATTAGCTTTAGAATGGAGGATCTATCCAGATTTTGGGGCAAATTATCTTTGTCAGAAAAAGAAGAGAAAGGTTATGTACTTCCTAAGGTCCAGAGAAAAAACGAGCTTATGATTGCTGCAAAGTTTCTAACTACTCGGGCTTTGAATATGGAGGCTGTGGGACGAACCTTTATGCAAGTGTGGCGAAGCTGTGATGGCTTCAAGATGCGCAATACGACTGACCACAAAGTTCTATTTGCGTTTGTTGATGAAAGAGATGTTAATCAAATCCAACTGAATCAACCATGGAGTTTCAACGAACACTTAGTGGTAGTTGAAAGGTATGATAAGGGTGCGCCATTAAGGTCCTTATCTTTTAAGACGGTGATGTTTTGGGTGCAGGTTCATGATATCCCCATGTGGTACATGACAACAGAAGTAGCAGAAAATATGTGATACTATTGGAGAGGTGGTTCGATCAATTGGTGCTGAAACTGAGGAAGGCAGCTGCTTTATCCGGGTAAGAATTAAGATTGATATATCGCTGCCTTTGTGTAGAGGGAGAGTTATAACTCTTGAAAATGGGGAGAAATCTTGGGTGGCGTTTAAGTACAAACGTTTACCAAATTTCTGTTTGAAGAGGATAAAATTTTATGCCAGGTTTTGATGACGGAGAAAAATGAGTGTATATAATGTGGACGGGTAGGTAATGAACGGACATAATGGTGACGGATCTGATTTACACGTGTCAGCATTTGGGAAAAGAGGTAACTTGCGGATCACGCATAATTAAGTAAAATCCCAATAGGAATAAAATCCAATAATAAAGAGGATTCTATTTTCGCCCAATCAATGACGAGTCCTATATGGAAAAGACTTCTTTTACAAGGAAGGAAAGTCGATTCTATACTACTATAAAAACTCCAAGAACTCTCATAAGAGAAAGTACGCATACTATTCCCCAACTCTGGCACTCTAGGGTTGTAATCATCTACTAACTTAACTTTCGGAGGGCCTTTGGCCGGTACCACACCGGTACCTTTTTAAGGTGTTTCTTGCTTTGTGTTTTGCAGGTTGCGTCGAGTGTGAGGAGAAAACTTTGCAGAGTGTGAGGAGAAAACTTTGCAGCTTACTGACGATACTTCGAGCATCATCACTGCTTTTGGTGCGGGAGGCTCACTCATGGTGATAAGGACTGTCCATTGTGGATTCAAAGTAAGGGAATTCTTAAGGGTGAAGACAGACAATTCGGTCCATCCTTGAGAGCACCTCAGTATAGGCCATCAGAAGGTGATCTTCGTCCCTGGTTTTTATGATAAATCGGGATTGGAGGAGGACAGCAGGTTGGGGTCGGGGAAGGTAGCTCACGGTGAACCAGTGGTGGCAGAAAACAAGGAAACGGCGGTGCAGGGGGAGGAAAATTCCAATATGGAAACTGGAGTTTGGGGAGGAATTAATGACAAATTCAAATAATGATGGGGCGACAGTTAGACTTGTGGAAACGGTTTCCGTAATAAATGGGGCAGCAAATAATATGGAAAAATTTTCTGAAGATGATAATTGCATATCAATTACGTTAGAGCAGCAGCGTGATTTAGGGACCTCCATTATGGACAGCAGCAAGGAATTGATTGGTAGAAAGCAGGTGATCATACTCGGGGGGGTGCCAGGTGGATTAGTGATGACTCATGAGCTTGGGTCGGTCTCTTATAAGGAAGAGCCATGTGTATGTCCAAATGAGCTATTTAGGAGGTGTATTGAAGAGATTGACAGCGAATTGAAAAAAAAAACTTGAGGATCACGTGACTGAGAGCGAGGGGTTTGAGAAGCAGGGCATCGCGAGCTTGAATGAAAGAAACCAAAAAATAGCAGTGGGGAAAACAACCTCTTGGGCGACGACAGCAAGTGCTAGTGGTCAATCCCCACCTCTAGTTCCAAAAAATACGAGCAAGTGGACTAGATTGCAAACAGTAAGGGCAGATGATATTGAGGCTCTGGGGATGGTGGTGGGGCAGAAGCGATGTTTATCGGTGGATGAAAACTCCTCTTAGTTACCAAAGAAAAAATTCATGGTTTCAAAGAGGGTTGAGGAAAACAACTCTGAATTGGTGGAGGCTGGTTCCCAACCCCACCAGGTTCAATGAGTATTCTATGTTGGAATTGTCAGAGGCTTGGGAACTGGCAGACAGTTCAAGTTCAAGAGCTCGGGAATTTAGTCTGGGCACAAGATCTTATAGTGGTGTTTTTAGCCGAGACATGGCTGGTTGAAGCAAGGATAGGAGAAATAAGAGATAGATTACAGATGAGTAATTATTTTGGTGTTTCGAAGGCCACTTTGGGTGTCAGATTAGCTCTTTTTTGGAAGAAAAATATTGATTTGAATGTGGAATCATCATCTCTAAATCATATAGATGTTTTGATTAATAAAGGCAAGGATGATGTGTGGAGATTTGCAGGTTTTTATGGTCATCCTGTGACACAAAAGAGGGCGAAATCATGGAATCTTATGAGGAGTTTACATGGCAAGTTTTCAGCTCCATGGTTGTGTGTGAGTGATTTTAATGAGATATCAAAGACACACAAAAAAAAAAGGTGGAAGATTGAGGCCTTATTTTCAGATGAACAACTTTAGAGATGCTCTAGATGAATGTGGTCTAATGGATTTAGGGTATGTGGGAAGCAAATATACTTGGTTTAAAAATTTTGGTAACAGAGTGGCGGTTTGGATTTGCTTGGGTGGGGCAGTGGGAACTACAAATTGGCTAGATATTTATCCAACAACATAGGTGTTGATTCTAGAATGTGGATTGTCAGATCATAAACCCATGATAATTCATTCAGGTGGAGTTCCTATGAGACCAAACAAACCTTGGCGGTTCGAGCAAATGTGGTTGGAGGATGAGGGATGCCATGATATGGCCTCAGCTTGGAGAGACGATGAAGGGAGTTCACCAATGGGCAGGGTGGTGACAAAGGTGGATAAGTGTCAAAAAAAATTAAAATGGAGTAAATGATACTTTGGAAATATTACGTGGGAGATTACTGAAAATAAGAGAGAGATGAAGGCAATAGAAGTTTCGGCCATGAATGGAGGTTGTGTAGAGTCTTTGGTGCAACAAAAAAATGAGTTGGCAAGTGTGATGGTGAAGGAGGAACAAATGTGGCAGCAACGGTCAAAAACCCATTGGATGAAATCAGGGGATAAAAGTTCAAAATTTTTCCATAATAAAGCCTCTCAAAGGTTTAGAAGAAATAGAATTTTGGCGTTAGAAGATTCAAGGGGTGTCATGCGTATGGGAGATGATAATGTCACTAGGTTGTTGGAGAATTATTATTAACAACTCTTTACCTCCTCAAATTCAAGTGCCTTGCAGGAAGTCACCCAATACACAACTCAAGTTGTTACCGAAGAAATGAATAAGGAGTTGGTTGGGGAGTTTACTCGTGCCAAGGTGGAGAGTGCTTTGAATCAGATGGTACCATTAAAAGCTCCTGGTCCGGATGTTATGCCACCTATCTTTTATCAGCACTATTGGCAGAGTATTAGAGATGATGTCACGGATGCAGTGCTGTCTTGCCTTAATGAGGGAAATATTTTTACAGGTTTGAATCATACCTATCTTACACTCATTCCTAAAGTAAAAAGTCCAGTGAAAGTTTTAGATTTTAGACCTATAGCTCTTTGTAATATTTTGTATAAGATTATTTCAAAGGTGTTAGCAAATAGGTTAAAAAAATTTCAGCCTGAAATTATTTTTGAGTTTCAAAGTGCTTTTCAAACCGATAAAGCCATCGCAGATAATATATTAGTGGCCTTTGAGACCTTGCACCATTTGGGAAAAAAAAAAAAGTGGTTTTTTGGCTATGAAGTTAGATATGAGTAAGACATATGATAGAATGGAATTGAAATTCCTTAAGAATATAATGGAGAGGATGGGATTTCATTCAAAATGGGTGTGATGGATGTATGAGTGTATAAGTACTGTTTTTTTCTCTATTATGGTTCATGGGGAACTGAGGGGACCCATTGTACCAACTAGGGGCTTAAGGCAAGGGGACGCGTTATCTCCATATATGTTTCTTTTATGCTCTGAAGGTTTAAATGGTTTGATTTAACATGCTGTAAATGAGGGAAAGATGCAGGGATATTCTCTTTGTAGGGGGGTCCAAAGATTTCTCACTTATTTTTTGTAGATGATAGTCTCATTTTTTGCCGAGCAAAAACAGAAGAGGTGAATACCATTCAAACTATCCTAAAGGTGTATAAAGATGCATCGGGTCAGCAAATAAACTCTAAGAAGACTACCCTCTTCTTTGGCAAGTTAGTATGTGAGACAACAAAAAACTCCATCAAAGTGCTTCTTGGTGTGCCAAAAATAAAATAATATGAGAAGTATTTGGGGCTGCCTGCAGTGATTAAAAAAAAATAGGAGAGCAAGCTTGAATTACATCAAAGATAGAGTTTGAGGTAAGCTATAAGGGTGGAAGGAGAAACTTTTATCACAAGCTAGAAAAAAAGTGCTTCTGAAGGCAGTTGTCCAAGCAATTCCTACTTTTGCTATAGGATGTTTCAAACTCTCATTAGGTCTTTGCAGGTACATTGAGTTGTTAATTAGAAAATTCTGGTGGAGATAACGTGGGGAGTGAAGGAAGATTCATTGGAAAAATTGGGAAATACTTTGTAAACCGAAGAAGGAGGGAGGGCTAGGCTTCAAGGAATTAGCAAAGTTTAATGATGCAACGTTAGCTGAACAAGTATGGAGGCTCATCCATGATAAAAATTCATTGCTTTGTCATGTTTTTAAGTCTAAATACTTCCTAAATGGGACCATTTTTTATGCAAAATCAGCTTCAGGGTCTCTTGCTTGGAAGAGCATTTTAAAGGCAAGAATGGTAATTTCAACGGATGCAAAATGAAGAGTGAAGAATGGGGGGTCCATTAGTATTTATAAAGATAGGTGGATTCCTGGAATTTCTAGTGGCAGAATTCTATCTCCTACTTCGGGTCTGGGCAGTGAGGCTACTTTGGCAAAACAAATAGACCAAGCATCGGGTTGTTGGAAGTCAGTGGTGATTGATGATTGTTTTCTCCCATTCGAAGCCCAACAGATAAAAGCTATTCCTCTATGTACCTCTATTCAATCCGATTTCCTTTACTGGTCTTTGGAGAAGAGTGGAACTTATTCTGAGAAATCGGGTTACTCTTGGTTGTGTGAAGAAGCAAGAGTTGATGGGGCCTCTAGTTCAGTCCAAAGTGCAGCTTCTTGTGTATGGGCTAGGATTTGGAAACTCAAGGTGCCGGGGAGAATCAAACACTTTCTTTGGAAGGCATGTGTGAAGAGTTTACCTACTAAGGTAAATTTGATGAAGCGGAAAATATTGGATGACCCTGTATGTCAGCTCTGTGGCAGATTTCCGGAGGATACAAAACATGCTTTATGGGATTGCGAAGCGGTGAAGAAAGTGCGGTGTAAGGAGTTCAGTTGGGTTAATCCGTTGGAGGCAGCTCATGGTACCTTTCTAGATTTAGTTGATCGGCTAATGTCCAGGCCAAGTGTAACTGAGTTGTTTGCAACAACGGCATGGTTCATATGGTCACACCGCAGCAAAATTAGGTTGAGGGAAAAGACACTACCATTGGGAAGCATCGCTGAAGCTGCATCATCTTTTCTACAACAGTTTAAGTCTTGCAGAGAGGAAAGTAGAAAAGAAAAACAACCTCGACGTCGAACATGGCAGCCACTTGAAAAGTGAGTATAAGTTAAACTTTGACGGCGCGATGTTTAATGAGAGTAATGAAGCTGGCGTAGGTATTGTGGTTCGGGATTCATCGGGTCTGGTGTTGGTAGCTATGGCTGAAAAAATATGGAAACCTTTGGAGATGCTGGCAGCTAGAAGAGCAACAATTTTTGCTAAGGAACTTGGCCTCCAACAGGGTCAGTTTGATGGTGATTCTAAGACTTGTATCAAAGCTCTTCAAAAGTGCGATTTATTTTCCTCATCCTATGGACACTTAGTTAGGGACACATTATTACATGTAAACTCACTTCAGAGTTTTTTTTTCTCTCACACTATTAGGCAATGCAATGTTGTTGCACATGGTTTAGCCCAGAAAGTTAGGTTTTCTTTTCCTTTGTTATTATTATTATTATTATTGTTATTATTATTATTATTATTATTATTGTTGTTGTTGTTATTATAATAATAATAATTATTATTATTATTATTATAATTATTATAAAATATTGTTATTGTTATTGTTATATATAAAACCGAAACTTTTGAAGCTTCCACATTTTTACACGTCAATATTATTTAAAAAAATAAAACTATTAAAAAAATAAAACCCTAAACTCCGTAACTATTTCTAACCCAATAATTATTTCTCCCCAAAACAAACCCGATAATCTTCAACTTCTAAACAATACCCGATACAAAAACCTATTTCTTAGTCTCTATCTCTCCTTCAAACGCAAACTCAGCCCAACAAACACTGCAAGACCGATACCCTTCTCTCTCTTTCTCTATCTCTCTATCCTTCTCCTTCCCCAAAACCCAAACGCCAATCAGATCTAACAGATTGCCTCTCATGGGACATTGGGACAAATCAAGGTTTGTATATCAAGTTGAGGCAAACTTCAATTTTATTTTCTATGTTATTTAAAAATTTTTGGGTTAATTCTTCTGTATTTTTTCGTTTGGCTATTGAGTTTGAGTTTATGGTCTGCAATTTTTTGCATTTTTAGTTGTTGCCGTTGGCTGTACAGAAAAGCTTAAAAATTAGTCCCACTCTGTGATTTCTTTTTACCACTATCAAAGACCAGTCTTTCTTAGACACTATTACCAGTAAGTTTTCTAATTTCGTTTTATAAGTTTTCCTCTTAAATATGATTTATGGTTTTTTTTGGGAGTGTTTTCTCTTTTAGATTGATGGGTTTGGAGCCCATAGTGGGTTTTGTTAATTTCAATCAAAACTCTGTCTTAATGTGAAGATAGTTTTAAATTTACGGTTCAGATTAGTTTTTACAGTTGTATAGCTTCTTTCTTTCTTTCTTTCTTTTTTTTCCTTCCTTCATGCTATATAGTTTCTTCTCTTGCTTTTGTGCCATTCCTTCCCTGCAACAACAAATGTTCCATTCTTACATTGTTTATTCCTTAATACTTCTATATTGTTCACTGTTGTTATGATTCCATCTTCCTAATTAATTTATGATTTCTTATTTTCATTCTTTTTCGTCTTTTTCTCCAATTGCAGTATACCATATTTTGGTACCAGACATTGGGTCTTATGCCAAAAAAATAATTGAATCAGGGTTGAAGGTACTCTGATTTCCCATTTTATTTTTCCAATTTCTGGGGATCTGTTTTGTCAATTATTGTTTTTTGGTTAGAATGTTTTTCCCTGTTTGGTATACTTTTGTGAGATTTTAAAGTTTTCTTTATTTAGGTTATGGTTTTGTAATTGTTAGAGGATTTGTTTCAATTTCTTTATGTCATCTTTTTCATTCAATTTTAAGTTGTTTCATAGGATGTTCTGAGCATCCTAAGACTCTTATATCAACATGAGTTGCAAGTGTTGTAATATATGTGATTCCAATTTTCAATCCAACTATAATTCTTTCCTAATGTTGGTTACAAAATTTCAGTTATAGAGATAGGGTTTTTAAGGTAGATTCTTGCTTACATCTATCTTTGTTGATGTCATTTTTTTTTTCCATCTTTTCACTTCCTATGTCTTTGTCCAATTGAAGAAATTTGAAGTGCAGATTGCAATTCATTTGCCTCTTTGTTAGATTTCTGCTTTGTTCAATGTAGCCTTATTTTGGGAATACAAGATTAATTGAAAATTGAGACTGCCATGAGTATTCATTTTGATAGGTGCATTAAAAATCTTCTAATTATAAGTTAATGAATCTGAGTCCTAATTTTAAGTAATGAGTGTGATTGTTGTATTATATAATAATAATAATAATAATAATAATAATAATAATAAAATAAAGGTCATGAACAAGGAAAATATTTGGAGTTGAGAAATTCAAAATGCAAACCTTTGCAGGATATTGCCAACTATTAAAAAACTAAATATCAGGAAAGATATTAATTTGTTGTGGTTGGTCTCTCACTTCTTTCCTTTTTAAAAGTTCATGTTGTTCAGGTATTAGGAAAGTTGTTAATTTGTTTAATAAATAAAAAAGAATAGCATAATATGTACGTATATACTTCATTCTAATTTAATCATAGATTGATCAAATCAGTTGATGTTTGTTTGCAATGCATCTATGATTTTTGTAAATTTTATAGACCCAAAAAAGGAGGAGACTAAACTTGCATTTAGAATTCATCTCTATCTAAACTGCACTATGATTATTACACAATCATTAACTTAACTCTCTCCTTTTTTGTTTTTGTGTAGGTGATTTTGTAGATTTCCATGCACCAATGTATATCTTACATGCCCACATTGATTATCATGAACCAAGAACTTGTACTACAAATAATAAAATAATGTTATGAACAGTGTTAATGTTGTAGCTTCATTGATGGCATGTACTTAAATGATTTCAAGCAATTGCTTCAAATATTTTTTATTTTACTTCTCATAGAAATAGCTATTAATACATTATTGCATTGTCTCTTTTTTTTTTTTCTTTTTTTTTTATACAAGATAGAATTTCTACTTTAGCCTAATCCAAGTGTATATATATTATAAACAATGTTAATGTTGTCTCTATTTAAATGAACCTTACTGTATTTTAAATTTTTTCCATAGAGAGTAGCTTGGCTGAGCCTAATAGCACTGCTTCGAATAATTGTGTATTACTTTCAACCCAACATTTGGTGTTTTGAAATTGATTGTATGTCTTACTTAAGATGTATCCAAAGAGTTTATGAAATTTGGTTTTAATTGTTTATAGAAATAGTTGAAACTGAAATATATAGGCATTTCGTTTGATTCCTTTCAAATAGACACTCTTTCAAACTACTATTATTTGCATGTACTTAAGATGTATCTAAAGGAAATTAGATGCATCTGACACAAATATATGTTGCTGCAAATGATCTCATCAACAATTTCCAAGAAGCCAGCATAATCAAAATTGGGGGCCATAAAGAGTAGATAAGCAGAGATACTTAGACTATTTGTCAGCTGTTTCTTTTCAAAGTTTTGAATATTGTGTTTATGAGTTGCTTCTTATAAGAGATAGTGGCATAGTGCCCCATGTGTTTATGTGGCATATTATTCCCTGGCAGCAAATGCATGGTCTTGCTAATGTTGTCATGAGATTATTTACACATTTAAATATTCATTTTATCAATAAATTTTTTTTATATGATTTATATTGGTGGTAGACTATAAATCGATTTGCAATTGAGCATTACGTGAATTCATATTATGCCCAAATTTGTGTATGAGCTATTGGAATGTTGGCAATAATTTTTTCATCGACAAAGAGAATCCAAGGTGTGATCTTTATGTGTTATGTGAAACACCGTACATTTATAATCAAAGAACATATTTTGTGCGCTTTGTATGATTATTTGTAATTGTTATTTAACCAACTATCCCGTGCATCGCTCAGGTTAGCTACTAGTTATTATTATTTTAAAGAGTAGGAATTCGCTTATGTGGCTCATTCCACACCCCCCCCCCCACCCCACCCCCTCTTTTTTTTTTTTTTTTTTTTTTTTTTTTTTTTTTTTTTTCTGGGGTTGAGCTTTTGTCTTTAAAACAACTCATATTCTTATTCAATCATTGTGTTAGGTTTTGTGTTAACAAATTTCGTTGATCAAATTTTCAAGTTATTGTAAATTTGTGAGCATTGTTGCAAATAAGATGAGAAGTCAAGTTGTAAAATTAGAGTTGTAACATCAACAATCTCAGTCGACTGCATTGGAGATGTCAAGTGAGTTGTGTTATTTGAAAAACGGTTGGCAAAATGTCTTGCTCGACACTCAAGGTGTGATCTTTATGTGTTATGTGAAACACCCTACATTTATAATCAAAGAACATATTTTGTGCGCTTTGTATGATTATTTGTAATTGTTATTTAACCAACTATCCTTTGCATCACACGGTTTAGCGATTAGTTATTATTATTTTAAAGAGTAGGAATTCGCTTATGTGGCTCATTCCACCCCCACTTCCCCCCCACTCCCTCCCCTCCTCTTTTTTTTTTTTTTTTTTTTTTTTTTTTTTTTTAGGGTTGAGCTTTTGTCTTTGAATCAACTCATACTCTTATTCAATCATTGTGTTAGGTTTTGTGTTAACAAATTTCGTTGATCAAATTTTCATGTTATTATAAATTTGCAGGCATTGTTGCAAATAAGATGAGAAGTCAAGTTGTAAAAGTAGAGTTGTAGCATCAACAATCTTAGTCGAGTGCATTGGAGATGTCAACTGAGTTATGTTATTTGAAAAAAGGTTGGCAAAATGTCTTGCTCTACACTCAACTAACCCTCGATTGAGTAAGTTTATCAAAACCCAATAGAATTCAGTTACACACTTTCTTTGATGTACCCATCCAACCCTTTCATATATCTCACAAAACCAACAAATTAAACACCCAATTCTCATATTGAAGAGTGAGAGAGGTATATTTTCTTTACGATAAAAATTCATTGTAGTCTCTACCATTGTCCTCTCAAATTTCCAAATCCTTAGAGAGGAGATCCAAACCTTACACACTTAGATACATTGAGTTATCTTTCTTGCCTGTAGTTTGGTGCTAGAAATCATTGAAGCAATCCCAAAATTTGCAATAGGCCTTGGAGTGGCCAACAAGACTTGGTCTTGCGGTTGACAGCTCAACTTACGAAACTAGTAGCTAGTAAAGAGAAAATTTTGATGTAATCAAATGTGAGCAAGAGCGAAGAGCTCATATATATTTTCATTTACATAGCTTGGAGGGTTTGTAAGTATGATGAATTGTTCGGTTTAGGTGGTGCTATAGGCCCCAGAGAGTAAATTGCCCATTTAGTTTTTTCCTCCTTGTGAACACTTTGGGGGTTTGGGTGCTTTTAAATGTATGGGATTTGCCATTTTTTTTATACATACATATATCAATTGATTAATTAGAGCACTAGCATCAAATGTGCTCAATGCTAAATTTTTAGCATTTAGCACACTAAACACCAAAAACCAAACCACTCGAGATGTCTAAAATGCTAAAATGTTTTAACAATTGTGACCTTACCATTCTACTAGTAGAACAATACAGACCTAAATGCTAAAAATAGAAAGTATATTTTTTTAGCTCTCTCTCTCTCTCTCTCTCTCTCTCTCTCTCTCTCAAGCGACGACTTTGAGGGGTAGCTTCATGGGTTAGTTGGGTTTGAGTCTAGCTTAGCTTAGCATGGATGGTGATGGCACAAAGGAGGGAGGTTGGTTTTTTTAATTTGGTTTTTGGTCGTTAGGATAGGGTTGGTTCTTTGAATTAGGTCTTGTGGTGGTGATTGTTGGTTGTGGTAATAGTGGTGTTAATTGTGAGTTTTGTGAATTTTGGCTATTTTTTTTATTTGATTTTGGATGGTTTTTGAGATGTTTTTGTTGCAAATTTAGTTGGATTTTGGTGGATTTGGGTTGTGATCTGTTGGATTATCTGGTTTTGCATCTTATACAAAACACATAGCAAAAGCAACAAACACGAATCTACTTCATTCATGAGAGATAACATAAAACCTTGAATTCTAGAAAAAAGAATAGAAAGCATACATTGATGCAATGAAAATCAAAACCAAGACTTGAGAATTCCTCTAATCAACATCCCAATTTTACATGGTGCCCAAGATGAGTGGTCTCTCAATCAGTCTTTATGTACGTTGGTTCTCAAAAGAAGAGTTCTAATCCAAAAGATGTTGTTCTTCTTCTTCTTATTGTAGAGAAAAACTGTTTTCTTTTCTTTTCATCATATGCACATCCTGACTACCTTAGTAGTTACTTTATTTAATAACTCTTATTAAATAAAAACTGATTATCTAATTGGGTTAGCCTTTTGGGCCAGCCTAATTGGGCTTTAGTTTGTGGCTTGAGATAGGACTAAAGGGAACAAATAAAACTATAGCTCCAATGGGCCTTAAGCTTATCTGTCAACTCTTGACAAGTCCAAAATTACCATTGATTATATTTAATACTACTATATAAATATAATTGCACTCTAGGTTTTATTAATAAATTATATCCCAAGACTCTAATGATATCATTTGACACCTTCATGAAATATCCATAGTGAACAAAGTCATAATGAACTGTCACTTTGTAAACAACTATTTTATACTTGAGTACCCGATTTAATCTTTTAGTTAATATTTATTGAAATTCGATTTCAATAAATATAAACTTTAGTAACTTCTTACTAAAGTGGGCGTCCTGGATAACCAGTTCCCATTAAACTTATCTCAAGAGGATATTTTGTGTCTCTATAAAAAGAGATTATGGATCTCATCTTGAGAATATGTGTTCCCTCAACACTACGTATGATTACCCAACATACTGAAATTTTGACCGTCAATATTAGATCTCATTGCTGATATATCAAAGTTACCTACATTTCACGATCAAGTTCACTATCCTCTCAAGATTGAGAGTCTATGAAATTAGAAGTCATGAAATTAATCATTCAGGTGACAGTTGTTGATCGAAGAATTAATCTCACAGCAATCCAGTTCAATATGTCTTAACACTTAAGACACACCAACACATCAACTAAAAGTCTCCACTTCCATGATCAAGACAAACCATCTTAATTGATGTGTTATAGTCTTCGCAGATGAAACATCCAATTTCATCACCGACTACGAGCGACGTTTAGAATTTACAAGAAACTTGTGATTTATATCTTCTGTAACTAAATCACATACATTGCATCTCAAGGACTACGATAATGTCTCATTAGTTCATTTATAAATAGTCTCATATAATTAAACAATTAAATTATTTATGACATGCCAATAAATTGGATTTTAGGGCATAAACCCCAACATGGTCTTGGTAGCTGGTGGTTATGGGTGGATTTTGGCCAAATGTTATGGGTGGATCTGGGTTGTGAAATAATTTTTTATTGGGTTTATGGGTTGTGGATTCAAACGAAGAGAGAAGTGAGACACCGTAAAATGATTTTTTAATTGGTTGGATATATTATTTTAACGTGTTGAAGGTCAACATAGAAGATGTGATGTAGTTCATATTGTAAAGCGGTGTTTTAAAATAGATAAAGTAGGATTTAGTGTGTCAAAATATCATTTGGTATAGCATAGTTGATACTAATGCTCTAATAGATAAATTGGGCTTACCTTTAGGGCTAACCCAATTGGGCTTTAGTGACAAATAAGATGGGACCAAATGGACAAATAAGGTTCTAGATTTAATGGGCTTTGGGTTTTCTATCAACTCTTGACAAAGCCAAAATTACCATTAAATATATAGCAAGTACCACTATAAAAATATAATTTTAATCTAGGCCTTATTAATAAATTAAATCTCAAAACTCTAATATAATAGCATTTGACCCCTCTATGAAACATTCATAGTGAACAGAGTCATAAAAAACTATCACTTTATAAATAACTATTTTATTTCTTAAGTCTCAAGCTTAACCTTTCAGTTATTCATACATATTTTTGAAATCCAATTTCATTAAATGTAAGTTTTAGTAACTCTTTACTAAAGTGGTTAAGCCTAGCAGTATTAAACTTATCTCAATGGAATATTTCATGTTTCTAGAAAAAGATTATGGATTTCATCTTGAAAATATATGTTCCCTCAACACTAAGTGTGATTGCCCAACATACTGAGATTTTGACCATTAGATTAGATTTCACTCTTGATATATCAAAATAACCTACAATTCATGATCGGGTTCACAATCCTCTAAGGATTAAGAGTTTATGAAAATAGAAGTCGTGAGAATTATAATCTAGGTGATAGTTCTTAATTGAATAATTAATCTCGCAATGGTAAAGTTCAATGCATCTTATACACTTAAGACACGCCAACACATCAACCAAAAGTCTCCAATTTCATGATCAAGACAAATCATTTTAGTTGACATGTTATAGTCCTCACAAATGAAATACTCAATTTCATCACCTACTATGAGCTATCACTTTATAAATAACTGTTTTATTCCTTGAGTATTAAGCTTAACCTTTTAGTTATTCATATATATTTTTCAAATCCAATTTCATTAAATATAAATTTTAGTAACTTTTTACTAAAGTAGTTAGGCTCAGCAACATTAAACTTATCTCAATGGGATATTTCATGTTTCTAGAAAGAGATTATGAATTTCATCTTGAAAATATGTGTTCCCTCAACACTAAGTGTGATTACCCAACATACTGAAATTTTAACCATTAGATTAGATCTCACTCCTGATATATCAAAATAACCTACAATTCATGATCGGGGTTACAATCCTCTAAGAATTAAGAGTTTATGAAAATAGAGGTCATAAGAAATATTATCCAGGTGATAGTTGTTAATTGAATAATTAATCTTACAACAGTAAATTTCAATGCATCGTACACACTTAAGACTCACCAACACATCAACTAAAAGTCTTCACTTCCATGATCAAGATAAACCATCTTAGTTAACATGTTATAGTCTTCGCAAATAAAACTCTCAATTTTATCATCTACTATGAACTACATTTTTTAATTTACAAGGAACTTGTGAGTTATATCTTCTACAACTAAATTACATACACTGTATCTTAAGAACTATATGATAATATCCAATTGGTTTATGTACAATTAGTCTCATATAATTAAATACTTCAATTGCTTAAAATATGATAAAATATTGGATTTTAGGGCATCAACCCTAACACTAATGAGCCAAATATGAACAAACACGATGGCAGCAAAAAGGGTCAGTCATTGGCTTGCCCCACTTCCAAATTGACCCGTTGGGCAGCTGAAATGCAAAGAAGCCAAAACTTCGACACAAAACACTATTAACAGTTCTCCACCGAGGCAATCCAAAATGCAAATTTGCATTAGTAGAAAGCATATCCTGTTAGGCTTTATGAAGACTAGTTTATATTTGATCCGGTTGACGACCCGACCCGACCTGAATAATATTGCGTGGTTTTTAATGGGAGATTTTCTGAGGCTTAGTCCATGGAGCGGAGGCTTGGGCCTGTTTTTGTAGCTCCTGTGCGCAGGATATAAAAACCGTTTTTTTGGTGATTAGGGTTTTGTCTGGTTGTAGTTTTTGAGAGAGAGATGGGTGTAGTTTTGAAAGAGTACTACTAAGTTTGTATTTACTTTAGGTGGTACAGCTATATCATGGGCTTCAAATCTACAAAAGTTTGTTACATTGTCTACTACAGAAGCTGAGTATGTTGCAGCAACAGAATCTGGAAAGGAGATGATTTGGCTACATGGTTTCTTAGACGAATTAGGTAAGAAGCAGGAGATGGGTGTTCTGCACAATGACAGTCAGAGTGCAATTTTTCTTACTAAAAATTCGGCTTTTCATTCAAAGTCGAAGCACATACAGACGAAATACCACTTTATCCGTTACCTTGTTGAAGATAAGCTGGTAATACTTGAGAAGATCTGTGGATCTAAGAACCCAGCAGACATGTTGACTAAGGGTGTCACTATTGAGAAGCTGAAGCTGTGTGCAGCTTCAGTTGGCCTTCTAGCTTGAGGACAGGAGGATGAGTTGCCGGAATGAGGGATTAGTTTTGGAAGATAGCGGCTGATGTTGGTGATTGAACTAGTCTCCAAGTGGGAGATTTGTTGGGCTTTATGGAGACTAGTTTATATTTGATCCGGTTAACGACCCGACCCGACTTGAATAATATTGCATGGTTTTTAATGGGTGATTTTCTGAGGTTTAGTCCATAGAGCGGAGGCTTGGGCCTATAGGCCCAAGCCGGAGCGCTCATGGACAAGCCTCCTGGGGGTCCGAGGGCAACGCCCCCGGGAAAAATTTTTTTTGGGCCCGTTTTTGTAGCTCCTGTGCGCAGGATATAAAAACCGTTTTTTTGGTGATTAGGGTTTTGTCTGGTTGTAGTTTTTGAGAGAGAGAAACTGTACGGCCGCACTCTATAATTTTTTCCCTGATAATAGTGAAATCACTGCAACTCCGTTGACGTAGGCAAATTGCCGAACCACGTAAATATTGTCTTGTGCGTGTGATTGTTTTTCTTTAGCGTGTGTTTTCTCTATTTTTGTTTCTCACAGGTTGGGAATTTCGGGTTGAATTCCCAACATATCCTACATAATTTTCCATAAAAGAAATTCCAATGATCTCTTTGGACTTCTATAAACTCAATCAGTCCCTTCTTGACTAGCTAGCTCCTTATAATTGGAGAAACGATATACTTTATCTAGGGAGCCTTCGCCTGAAAATTTAATATTGAAACTAAAGGCCTAACATTCTTGTTCAACGCTTGGTTAAGTCGATAAGTAAATGTTGAGGACATGATGGATTGTATGGGAACCATACACGTCTCATAACGTATTTCTATTCCGTTGCCTCATTTCAAGATTGATGAGCTCAACCACAATTATGTAATTGGCTGCTGGGTTACCCCTTACTTGGGGCTTGAAATCTACAGCCTTTGAAAATTCACAGATCTTGCAATATCGCAATCCGTGTACCATCACCAAGTTTCGACAAATAAAGATACTTTTGTAAATCCTACAAGGTGCTTAGCGAGGGAAATTTGTTTAAGGGAAAGATTTACCACGAAGGTACCTAGATTTAAAGACATGGACCCAAGCTTTTTATTGTTTTCAACATCAATGATTTCCCATGCCAATTTTTTCCATTATAAGCATTTTTAAAATCCTTTATTCTTCTCAAGCTAATAGCAATTTAGTGTTCTTTTTTCGTTTCTTGTACCTTAGACATGCATCTTGATGTTATTGGACAACGATTAGTCCAGGCTTTTTCTAAGAAGGAAGTTGGGCCTAGCGCTCCATGGAATGGGCTCCAAAGTATCATTCTGCTGCTGTTAGTTTGTACACAAACGTTGAGTTCAAAGTCTAAGGGAAGACACTGCAAAGTGAGCTTATCCTTCATTTCTGCCGTAGAATGAACTTTTCTTCAGTTTCTGCGACAGGACTGACTTTTCTGCTGTGTAGTAAAACTTTCTATTCTACAGTAAAACTTTCTGCTGTATGGTAAAGCTTTATATAGTGCTGTAAAACCTTCTGCTGTGTAGTAAAGCTTTCTGCACTTTTCTGCAACATGAATGACTACTCTTCATTTTTTACTACAGAAATACTTTTATACTTTCTACACATAAACAAATCTAAAACTTAAAGAAAATACCTATCAAGAAAATATTAGTTTACATGGGTTAGCATATTCTCAAATATATACATATATATATATATATATATATATTCGTAAATATACTAATACGTATTCACATATACATATATAAAATATATGGGAGACCATGAGCTACAATGTATACATATGCGTATGACAAAATAATGATTAGTTCATGTCAAGAGTAAAAAATGTAATAACTGCTGGGGTTTATATCCTAAAATCTAATTTATTGACTTATCATAAATAATTAAATTGTTTAATTATATGAGACTATCTATAAATGAACTAATAGGACATTATCTTAATCCATGAGATGTATAGTATGTGATTTATGTGATTTAGTCATAGAAGATATAAGTCATAAATTCTTTGTAAACTCAAAATTTTAGTTCGTAGTCGGTGATGAAATTGAGCATTTCATCTGCGAAGACTATAACATATCAACTAAGATGATTTGTCTTAATCATAGAAATGAAGACTTCTAGTTGATATGTTTTAAGAGTTAAAATATATTGAACTAGACCGCTGTAAGATTTATTATTCTCTTAATGACTGTTAAATGAATAATAAATCTCACGACTTCTATTTACATCAACTTTAAATCCTAAGAGAATAATGAACTTGATCGTGAGATGTTGGTTGCTTTGATATATTAAGAGTGAGATCTAAAGTCACAATCAAAACCTCAGTATATTAGGCAGCCGCATTTAATGTTGATGGAACATATATTTTTAAGATAGAATTCATAATCTCTTAGCGGAGATATAAAATATTCTCTTAAGATAAGTTTAATGGGTTTGGTTATTCAGGGTATTGAGCCCAACTACTTTAGTAAGGAGTTACTAAAGTATATATTTATAAAATTGGATTTCATAAATATATGATGAATAACTTAAAGGATTAAACCGGGTACTCAAGGATTAAGATGTAGTAATCTTCAAAGTGGCAGTCAACATTCATGACTTTGTATTACTACGAATATTTCAATGAAGGAGTTGCATGTATAATAAAGTCTTGGGATATAATTTATTAATAAGGCCTAGAGTGCAATTATATTCATATATTAATATTGAATATAATTAATGGTAACTTTGGATTTATCAAAAGTTGACAGAAAAGCCAGATCCATTAAAGTTAGAGTCTTATTTGTTCTCTTTTGGTCCCACTCCAAGCCACATACTAAAGTCCAATTGGAATGACCCAACAGGCTAGCCTAATTAGATAATCAGTAAAATATAAGGAGAGAAACATACAGAATTTCATAAGAGAATTCTAATAAGAGTTTTCATAAGGAATGAAATTATGTGTATGTGAGTGTAAGCCACTCTCTTACTCTCCCCTTGGAAACTGATTAAGAGACCACACTTCTTGGGCATTAAGTGAAATTGGAGTGAATTAACCACAAATGTTGTCAATTATGAATGAAGTAGATCCGTTATTTTTTGATGCCTATGTTTTGTATGTGATACAAACATGTATTTTTCTAACAATAACAAAGAAATAAGAAAACTTTAGCAGAAAAGGTTTAGCTAATATAATAGCTAACAAGGTAAATATAATAAAAAAGTGCTATAGCAGAATAACTAGTACAGTAAATGAAGATACCACAACAGGACAATTGATGTAGCGAACGTGATAAGAACGTGCTACACTAGACCGAATAAATACAGCAAATATATGTTCTAACGAGTGAAATCAAATACATTTGTGATTGAGATCAAGTATTGAATCTTCTTGTAGAATATGTAAACCAAGAAGGAACCCAAACTCCAACTTGAACAACCTTGTCATAGGCTTTTGCCATCAAAGTTGCACATTTTGGAAAATGGGCCTAAATGGCTACTTGTCACTACTTTTGGGATTCCAAAGAGTGGGTTTGCTAAGAGAAAGGGAAAAAATAGTCTATTGATGCATGTTCCTATTCCTGCAGAGTTTTCTCTCTTCTTTTTACCACTTTCTTTCTTTCTCCTCGTTCTTTTTTTACTCTTAGTTTCTTACTGCTCTCTTTTCGTGGGCTGTTCCTGTTGGGAAATCATCATGTTTGCATCCAATACAAAACATACGCAGCGGAAAATAAACGGATCTACTTCATTCGCAATTGATAACATGCACTATGTAAGTTTCAGAATATAAGAACAAGAGAGTGTACCTTGATGCGGTGAAATTCAAAACCGAATGAAGAAGTACTCGGGAATACTTTCAATCTTCACTCCAATTCCACTCGATGCCCAAGATGTGTGGTCTCTCAATCAGTTCTATGTATCTAGAGAGAATATGAAAGAGTGTCTCTCTTCCTTATTTCATATATTGTTTTACACACAAACCATTTCATACAATATAAAATTCTGTATGTTTCTCTCCACATAACTGATTATCTAATTGGGCTAGCCTTTTGGGCCTTCCCAATTGGGCTTTAGTGTGTGGCTTGGAGTGGGACCAAAAGGGAACAAATAAGACACTAGCTCCAATGGGCCTTGGGCTTTTCTGTCAACTCTTGACAAGTCCAAAGTTACCATTAATTATATTTAATACCACTATATAAATATAATTGCACTCTAGGCCTCATTAATAAATTATATCACAAGACTTTATTATACATGCAACCCCTTCATAAAATATTCGTAGTAATACAAAGTCATGAATATAGACTGCCACTTTGTAAATTACTACATCTTAATCCTTGAGTACCCGGTTTAATCCTTTTGAGTTATTCACCATATATTTATGAAATCTAATTTCATAAATATATACTTTAGTCTTACTAAAGTGGTTAGGCCTAACTCTCTGAATAACTGTACCCATTAAACTTATCTCAAGGGAATATTTTATATCTCCGTTAAGAGACTATGAATTCCATCTTGAGAATATATGTTCCATCAACACTAAATGTGGCTGCCCAACATACTGAGGTTTTGACCGTTACTTTAGATCTCACTCTTGATATATCAAAGCAACCTACATTTCATGGTCAGGTTCATTATTCTCTTAGGATTAAGAGTTCATGTGAATACAAGTCGTGAGATTTATTATTCAATTGACAGTCGTTAGGAGAATAATAAATCTCACAGCGGTCCTGTTCAATATGTCTTAACTCTTAAAACATATCAACATATTAACTAGAAATCACCATTTCCATGATCAAGACAAATCATCGTAGTTAATATGTTATAGTCTTCGCAGATGAAATGCCCAATTTCATCACCGACCACGAACCAAAATTCTGAGTTTACAAAGAACTTGTGATCTATATCTTCTGTGACTAAATCACATAAATCACATACTATGCATCTCATGGACTATTTGATAATGTCCGAATATTCATGTTACCATTATTTTAGATAAGAATAAAACAACTTTATTACACATAATATTAAGTCATACATCATTTCTCAAATAATGTCATACATAATATCATACATAGCATCATACAATAGGATTTAAGGGCACATATCCTAACAATCTCCCACTTGCCCTAAAGACTATTGTGCACTAATCTAACTCCCATTCCCTTCAAATGTGACTCGAAGGTCCTTTGAGGCAAGGCTTTGGTAAAGGGATCTGCTAGATTATTTGCACTTTCAATCTTTGCAACCACCACATCTCCACGAGCAACAATGTCTCGAATGATGTGGTACTTCCTCTCAATGTGCTTTCCTTTCTTGTGATTCCTTGGATCTTTGGATTGTGCAACCGCTCCACTATTGTCACAAAACAATGTGATAGGAACTTGCTCCATTCTCACTACACCAAGATCAGAAAGGAATTTCTTGAGCCAAACAGCTTCCTTTGCCGCCTCACAAGCAGCAACATATTCAGCTTCCATGGTGGAGTCCGCAATACAAGATTGCTTAACACTCCTCCAACTTATGGCTCCACCTCCCAAGGTGAAAACACATCCTGACGTGGACTTTCTGAAATCTAGATCTGATTGAAAATCTGAATCTGTATAGCCAACGGGAATCAAATCCTCACAACGATAAACAAGCATATAATCTCTCATTCTCCGTAGATACTTGAGAATATGCTTTACAGCTTGCCAATGTTGTGGTCCTGGATTTGATTGATATCGGCTGACCATGCCAACTGAAAAACAGATATCCGGTCTAGTACAAAGCATGGCATACATGAGACTTCCTACCACAGAGGCATAAGGAACTTGTCTCATCATATCTACTTCCTCTTGAGTCTTAGGCCTTTGGTCATCAGACAGAGGAACTCCATGTCTGAAAGGAAGTAATCCTTTCTTGGAGTTTTGCATGCTAAACCGTTCTAGAACCTTATCTATATATCCAGCTTGTGATAAGCCTAACATCTTATTCTTACGATCTCGCCAAAGCTTGATCCCTAGAATAAAGTTAGCCTCACCCAAGTCCTTCATATCAAATTGGCTTGACAACCAAACCTTTACTGATGACATTACACCTATATCGTTTCCAATGAGTAGAATATCATCAACATAAAGCACTAAGAACATTACTACTTTGTCTTGATGTCTTTTGTACACACATGGTTCATCAAGATTTTGTTCAAAACCAAATGATTTGATTGCTTGATCAAATCTGATGTTCCATGACCTAGATGCTTGCTTAAGTCCATAAATGGACCTATTTAACTTGCAAACCATATGCTCTTGGTTCTTTGCTATGAAACCTTCTGGTTGCATCA
Organism: Lithocarpus polystachyus; assembly: GCA_033629205.1. Taxonomy (NCBI): domain Eukaryota; kingdom Viridiplantae; phylum Streptophyta; class Magnoliopsida; order Fagales; family Fagaceae; genus Lithocarpus; species Lithocarpus polystachyus. The sequence goes on from CM066166.1 coordinate 53,661,770, forward strand.
TATAGATTTCCTCTTCAAGATTGCCATTGAGAAATGCAGTCTTGACATCCATTTGCCAAATCTCATAATCATAATGAGCAGCAATGGATAAGAGAATTCTGATAGATTTAAGCATTGCTACTGGTGAAAAGGTTTCCTCATAATCGATGCCTTCTTTTTGAGTATAACCTTTTGCCACTAGCCTTGCTTTAAAGGTTTCAACCTTTCCATCTATCCCTCTCTTCCTCTTGTAAACCCATTTGCAACCAACATGTTTAATGCCGTTAGGCGCCTTTACAAGAACCCAAACTTGATTGGAATACATGGAAACTAATTCTGATTTCATAGCTTGGACCCAATGATGTGCATCTATATCATTCATTGCTTCTTCACAAGTGTAAGGATCAGTTTCGGCCTCCTTTGAGATAGCCTCATAAGTCTCTCCAAGACCTATGAATCTTATAGGTGGCCTAACATTCCTCCCACTACGACGAGGCACCTGTGTACTAGACATCTCATGAGTAGTATCTTGTGGTGTATCCAATACAGCCACATCATCCCTAGTTTGAACTATTGGTTGTTCAATTACAGGTTCATTCATTTCAGCCAAGACAACTCTACTTCTAGGAGTAAAATTATTCATATAGTCATTTTCCAAGAATTTAGCATTTGTACTAACAAAAACTTTGTTATCTTTATGACTATAGAATAAATAACCCCTAGTTTCTTTTGGATAACCTACAAGCAAACATACGTCTGATTTTGGTTCCAACTTATCAGACTTCCCTTTTAACACATGTGCTGGACAACCCCAAATGTGGAGATATTTCATACTAGGCTTACGCCCACTCCACAATTCTATGGGTGTTTTGGGAACAGATTTTGATGGAACTAAATTCAAAAGATGTATTGTTGTATCTAAGGCATAACCCCAAAAAGAAATAGGTAAAGTTGAGTAACTCATCATGGACCTAACCATTTCTAAAAGAGTCCTATTCCTTCTTTCTGCTACACCATTTTGTTGGGGAGTTCCAGGTGCAGTCAATTGGGATACAATCCCATTTTGAGTCAAGTAATCCTTGAAATCCCCAAGAAGGTATTCGCCACCGCGATCAGATCGAATGGCCTTTATGTGTTTACCCAATTGATTCTCAACTTCAGCCCTAAACTCTTTGAACTTTTCAAAGGCTTCGGACTTCCGTCTCATTAGGTACACATAACCAAATCTAGAGTAATCATCGGTGAAAGTGATGAAGTACTCATAACCTCCTTTTGCTTGGGTTGACATAGGACCACAAACATCCGTATGAACTAATTCTAGCAACTCTTGGGCTCTTCTACCTTTTGCATTAAAAGGTCGTTTGGTCATTTTGCCTTCCAAACAAGATTCACAAACTGGAAATTCATCAAAGTCCAATGGCTCTAAGAGACCATCTTTGATCAGTCTTTGAATTCTATTTGGATTAATATGACCCAAACGCAAGTGCCAAAGATATGCATCATTAGTAGAAGGAAACTTTCTCTTTAATGATTTCACATGAGAGTTATTATCTAATTCAGAATTGTATAATTCATGCTTATCAGGAGTTAAAATATAAAGACCATCCACAATATTGCCAGAACAGATAAACATTTTATCCTTCTTTATTACAACATTGTCTTTCAGGATAACACAATATCCATTTTTACCTAAATAAGTTGCAGAAATTAAATTCCTACGAACATTAGGTACAAATAAACAGTCTTCCAATATTAAAACCCTAGTTTCAAAGCATGAATTAAAAACTCCAATAGCTACAACTGGAATCCGACTCCCATCAGCCAAGGTCAGAAACAACTCTCCTTCTTTAAGTTTTCTGGTCTCCTGGAACCCCTGCAAAGAATTGCAGATATGATTAGTACAACCTGAATCCACACACCAGGAATCCGTGGGATTTTGTACCAAACATATTTCAAGAAGGAATGAAATTTGCATACCCTTATTGGCAGCCTTGAAATTTGGACAATTTCTCTTCCAATGTCCTTTCTCACCACAATGGAAACATTTTCCTTTCAGCTTCTTTCCTTTGTCGGCAACCCCTAAGACAATTTGTTTACCCTCTTGCTTAGTGAAGTCCTTCTTCTTCTTCTTCTTACCCTTGCCTTTCGACTTAGGCTGAGAAGTAGAAGCTTCACCCACATAGGCTTGAACATTAGAAGTACCTAGGATGCCTTCCGCGGCTACCAATTCATTCATTAATTCAGACAAAGAATAAATCTTTTTGTTCATGTTATAATTAAGTCTGAATTCCTTGAATGATTCCGGTAGTGACTGGAGTATCATATCCACTTGGGATTCTCCATCAATGTCGGCACCCAAAACTTCTAAAGTATTCAGATTAGAGATCATTGTAAGACAATGCTCTCTCACTGAACTACCTTCAGCCATTTTGGTATTATAAATTTGCCTCATGGTTTCTTGCCTTGCAGAACGGCCTTGCTCACCAAACATCTCCTTCAGACTTTGCATAATGTCCGAAGCTAGTTCTACATCCTGCATTTGATGCTGTAGAACATTTGAGATGGACGCTAGGATGTAGCACTTGGCCATTTCATTAGATTTCTGCCAACGATCATATCGCTGTTTTTCCTCAGGAGGAGCATCTAATGAAGGAAAGCTAGGACATGGTTGAGTAAGCACATATTTGTGCTCTTCAGCTGTGAGAACTATGTCCAAGTTTCTTTTCCAGTCAACATAATTGGTTCCAGTCAGTTTGTTTTGATTAAGTATGCTAACAAGTGGGCTAAATGATGCCATGTTCAAATCTGAAAATAATAAACATGAATATCATAAGTAAACTGGACATTATCAATTTAGCATATAAACATATAATATGGAACCTTAATAAAACCATAATATAATATATGCAACGACAACCCAATCCCGCAATTAATATTCCTCGGTAGCGAGGTCATACCAATCACTATGATTAAGCAAGGATTATCCTCATTATTAATGCTATCATGGTAACTCTTACCAAACAAAAATAATGTGCCGCTTATTCTTTAGCCTCTAAGTGATAATGACATAGCTCCGTAGGGAGGTTAACATCATACTTAGTCTAGTGTACACCATTGTCTAGAATCAATGTGAGTCACCAAGTAACTCCACGGTAGCGTGGTCGCTCTCAATATAAACACACACTTCATCTATCATTAAGAAGTTTAACCTGTAGTACCATGAATTAAACACCCTCCGTAGGGAGCAAGGCATATACGCCAAGGCGAGGTGATTAATCACACTACTATAAACCGACAATGGAGGCCGTGAGATCCAACCCTTGAATCTCTCTCCCACTAGATGTTTTAAAATAAAGGTTTTTATCTTATAAACATGCATAAACTAATTATACACAACCTTGCTCTTTTTCTTACGAAAAAAGCGTAAGAAAAAATAGCAAAAACATAAAATTTAAGTTTGAAAACACTTAGAAAAATTCTGATTTTCTTTCTTTCGATCGATCGAATGTGCCCCTCGATCGATCGAAAATATCAAACAATTCGAACTAAACCTTCTGTCTGATTCGATTGATAGTCGATTGCCTCTCGATCGATCGAAAATAAAATTCGATCAATCGACTAGCAATCGAATATTAATCAATTCAAAAGAATAAGTCTCTGTTTCACTCGATCGATCGAAAGGAAATCTCGATCGATCGAAACTCGTGAAACTCGAATTTCCAGAAAATCTTCTAAGGCAGTTTTCAACCGTTTTGCATGAACAAACAATCATCATACGAAAATGACAGACAGAAATTGATATCAAAACTGAAACCCATTGATGCTATAGCCTTAAAGATAAATTTAACATTCTTAAATTCATATTTAAACAACATTATAACATCAATATCAGTTTTTATCAAATCATAGTTTCAACGACCATGCAGAAATCTATCAACTTGAAACTATAATCTCTAATTCCAAAACGAACAAAAAAAAACATGTTATACAGATTCGAAATGAAGACCGCTCTGATACCAATGTTGGGAAATCATCATGTTTGCATCCAATACAAAACATACGCAGCGGAAAATAAACGGATCTACTTCATTCGCAATTGATAACATGCACTATGTAAGTTTCAGAATATAAGAACAAGAGAGTGTACCTTGATGCGGTGAAATTCAAAACCGAATGAAGAAGTACTCGGGAATACTTTCAATCTTCACTCCAATTCCACTCGATGCCCAAGATGTGTGGTCTCTCAATCAGTTCTCTGTATCTAGAGAGAATATGAAAGAGTGTCTCTCTTCCTTATTTCATATATTGTTTTACACACAAACCATTTCATACAATATAAAATTCTGTATGTTTCTCTCCACATAACTGATTATCTAATTGGGCTAGCCTTTTGGGCCTTCCCAATTGGGCTTTAATGTGTGGCTTGGAGTGGGACCAAAAGGGAACAAATAAGACACTAGCTCCAATGGGCCTTGGGCTTTTCTGTCAACTCTTGACAAGTCCAAAGTTACCATTAATTATATTTAATACCACTATATAAATATAATTGCACTCTAGGCCTCATTAATAAATTATATCCCAAGACTTTATTATACATGCAACCCCTTCATAAAATATTCGTAGTAATACAAAGTCATGAATATAGACTGCCACTTTGTAAATTACTACATCTTAATCCTTGAGTACCCGGTTTAATCCTTTTGAGTTATTCACCATATATTTATGAAATCTAATTTCATAAATATATACTTTAGTCTTACTAAAGTGGTTAGGCCTAACTCTCTGAATAACTGTACCCATTAAACTTATCTCAAGGGAATATTTTATATCTCCGTTAAGAGACTATGAATTCCATCTTGAGAATATATGTTCCATCAACACTAAATGTGGCTGCCCAACATACTGAGGTTTTGACCGTTACTTTAGATCTCACTCCTAATATATCAAAGCAACCTACATTTCATGATCAGGTTCATTATTCTCTCAGGATTAAGAGTTCATGTGAATACAAGTCGTGAGATTTATTATTCAATTGACAGTCGTTAGGAGAATAATAAATCTCACAGCGGTCCTGTTCAATATGTCTTAACTCTTAAAACATATCAACATATTAACTAGAAATCACCATTTCCATGATCAAGACAAATCATCGTAGTTAATATGTTATAGTCTTCGCAGATGAAATGCCCAATTTCATCACCGACCACGAATCAAAATTCTGAGTTTACAAAGAACTTGTGATCTATATCTTCTGTGACTAAATCACATAAATCACATACTATGCATCTCATGGACTATTTGATAATGTCCGAATATTCATGTTACCATTATTTTAGATAAGAATAAAACAACTTTATTACACATAATATTAAGTCATACATCATTTCTCAAATAATGTCATACATAATATCATACATAGCATCATACAATAGGATTTAAGGGCACATATCCTAACAGTTCCCCCTTAGCTCTTTCCTTTTCTTGGGTTCCTCTCTCTAGGTCTATCCCCCTCTAAGTGCCTCCCCTTTCATCCATGGCTATCTCTTCCTTTTATAGTGAACTTGTGATGCCCCAATTTGATTGATTGTGTGATGTGTGTGGGTGTGTGATGAGTCCCACATCGAGTATTTACTAGGTAGATCTAGGCTTTATTAACAACTACAAGGAGCCTCAATTGTGACTAGTCCTTTTAAGGTATAACGCAGATGTGACTAGCGCTTTTCCTTGGGTCATTACATATGGTATCAGAGCCGACCCGGTAATTCCGTGTGGGCTCTAAGACACTACCCCACAAAGTGGGCCCTAATAAGGACGTTAGGGATTTAAGTGGGGGAGATTGTGATGCCCCAATTTGATTGATTGTGTGATGTATGTGGGTGTGTGATGAGTCCCACATCGGATATTTACTGGGTTGAACTGAGCTTTATTAATAACTACAAGAAGCCTCAATTATGACTAGTCCTTTTGAGGTATAACACAGATGTGGCTAGCGCTTTTCCTTTAGTCGTTACATCCACATCTGGTATTTACTGGATAGATCTGGGCTTTATTAACAACTACAAGGAGTCTCAATTGTGACTAGTCCTTTTGAGGTATAGCGCAGATGTGGCTAGCGCTTTTCCTTGGGTCATTACATATGGTATCAGAGCCGGCCCGGTAGCCCCGTGTGGGCTCGGAGACACTACCCTACAAAGTGGGCCCTAATGAGGACGTTAGGGATTTAAGTAGGGGACATTGTGATGCCTTAATTTGATTGATTGTGTGATGTGTGTGGGTGTGTGATGAGTCCCACATCGGGTATTTACTGGGTAGATCTAGGATTTATTAACAACTACAAGGAGCCTCAATTGTGACCAGTCTTTTTGAGGTATAACGCAGATGTGGCTAGCGTTTTTCCTTAGGTCGTTACATATGGTATCAAAGCCAGGTTGGATCCTTAGGCATTGAACTATGAAACTAAATGGTGAAAGGGGTAGCAATTAGGCATTTGGGGATACGTTGTATGATATATATACTAGATGAGTTTTTGTTTTGTTTTTTTATTTAAATTAGAAGTTTGATAACATGTTAGTTTGTCATGTGCATAATGAACAGAGGTTAGGATGCCACCTCGCAGTAGAAACACTGGGAACACTCCCAACAACTCTGGCAATGGTAGGAATCAGCAAGATGGGAACCAAGAATTTAGGTACGACCAAGGCCAACCACCAGAGATGATCCAGATGATGCAGACCTTGGTTGGAGTGGTCCAACAACAGGTCACTACTAGAGATAACCTAGCTAGGATGATGGAGCAACGCAAAGGTCATCATGGTGGGATGGTAGAATTCAAGAGGTTGTCTCCTCCAATTTTTGAAGGGACTACTGAGCCTATGGAAGCAGAAAAATGGATCATTGAGATGGAGAAAGTATTCAGAGTTCTTGAATCCTCTGAGGGTGAGAAAGTGGCTTATGCAGCTTATATGTTGCGTGGAGATGCTTATGACTGGTGACGGCTGAAAAAAGAAAAACGTGGCCAAGAGACTGAGCCTTGGACTTGGGAGCTATTTAAGTCTGTATTCTATGAGAAATATTTTCCTAAGAGCATCCGTTTTCAAAAGGAAAAAGAGTTAATAATACAAATGATATAATGTGGAATATAGCCATAGAGAAACTGTAGGAGAGTTAATAGTGTGAAATTATTGGGTACTTTAGAAGTTTCTCTTTGGTCAAGTACCTTGCAAGTTATTTTTATTATTTGATTATTGAGTAAATAGTGCCTTAAAATTTTTAGGTGATAATCTAAAGATTTTAGAGAAAGTGTTAGGGAAAGGTTCTTTGTGGTGAGTTAGTTGAGGTAAGTAACCTTATCCTAATTGGTTTTATTTTACGTATTTAAATTACTGAAAATTGTTTACAATTGTTACAATTTTATTTCCATTGTATTACTGAATTTAAGTAAAGAATTATCCTAAATATATCTGATTACTGAATATGTGATGTAGTTAATTAATTGTTTTTAGCTGTACTGATTCAAAGTAAAGAATAAAGAATTTTCACAAATATACATGAGCGTTGAATATAAGGTTTACTTTATTTAATTGTTTCTTAGCTATATTGATTTAAAGTAAAGAATTATAGAAATATCACAAATAGATTTGAATATTGAATATTTGATTATATATATGTATTGAATATGATATATTTTTGTTAGAAACTATGATTTCATATATATGATTATGGACAATCTGACTATGAATTGATTCTGATACCCAAACTAATGGGGGTTATTCATTGGTACTCTGATACCCAGCCAATGGGGGTTATTCATTGGTATTCTGATACCCAAACCAATGGGGGTTATTCATTGGTACTTTGATACCCAGCCAATGGGGGTTATTCTTTGGTATTTTGATGCCCAGTCACGGGGATATAGCGTGACTATAGTCATAAGATCGTTAAGAATATGAATTACATTTGAGTATGTTAACTATATGAGTTACTAAAACTACTTATGTGTTTTTTTTTAAACATATTGTAAAGTATAACTTTGTTATATATGGAAAACTGATTATTTTTCTAATCCATCCACGATACATTGTAAGATTTAAAATATTTGATTTATATACAAATTATTATTTTACAGTTCTATTTACTTGATAGAACTTTTTAGGACTTTGGTTACTTATTGAGTTGTCAACTCACCCCCCTCTTTCTCCTTTCAAATTTTGATCATGAAGAATAGTGTATGTTTAGGCTTTTGCTGGGATGTGCGCATGAGTGAAGTTTAGGAAATCACTGAAATAAGATTTGAACTTTTATGTTTAAGATTTCCATTTGTGTAGACTTTTAGATTTAAAGGATTTAGTTAATTTTTATTTTGATGTGGAAGATTATTATTGGAGATCTTTGAGAATTGCATTATTAAGGATATTATTAAATTTATTGATGAAATTCTCTTGAGGATAATTGTAATTGTGTAAGTGGGCTTTACACACTTATAGAATGTAAACTTTATAAGTGTGTGGCTGTTGTCACGTGCCTAGCCCTTACTTAGGTTCGGGGCATGACAATATTTATGGTATCAGAGCCAGGTATAGAAAATAGTCCGTTTTCCATATATCAAAAGCTATAACTTACAATAGGTTCCAAAAACACATAAGCAGTTTTAGTGACTCAAAATAGTTCAAATACTTAAATATTTCCAAAATCACATATGTAGTTTTAAGAACTCAAAATAGTTCAATATTTAAACGTAATTCATATCCTTAACAATTTTGTAACGACCCAAGGAAAAGCGCTAGCCACATCTGCGCTATACCTCAAAAGAACTAGTCACAATTGAGGCTCCTTGTAGTTGTTAATAAAGCCCAGATCTACCCAGTATATACCCGATGTGGGACTCATCACACACCCACACACATCACATAATCAATCAAATTGGGGCATCACAATCTCCCCCATTTAAATCTCTAACGTCCTCGTTAGGGCCCACTTTGTGGGGTAGTGTCTTTGAGCCCACACGAGGTTACCAGGCAGGCTCTGATACCATAAGTAACTGTCAGTTCGTTTAGACCCCTTAAACCCAACAGATTAACCTAGAGAATTAGCCAAGTGATTAACTTAGGTAATTTAATTAAATCTAGGTTAACACAAATAAGTAAAAACAGTAAAGCAGCAGAAATAAAAGAACACAAAGATCTGATGACCCAGGAAAACCAAATCGGTAAAAAACCTGGGGAGGATTTAACCTAGCTATCCTCAAGGTAAACTGAATCCACTATGAAAGAATCGAAGTTTACATAATAAGACTTAGACCACTAACATCCTATTGCTACCTAAGTGTAGGAAACTTACTACCACAACCACGTGACAGCTCCGAGATCCACGGACTCCTTCTTTCTTGAATTCTTCAGCAATCCACAAGCGCACCTGCTTGTATTTCTTTAAGATCTTTGATTCTGCAACTGTTTGATTTACCAAGCTCTAAACATAAGTCTTGAGTTTGGAAACCCTAAGTGTATTTGAAGGCAAACACCTCTAGATCTCACAATGAGATTCACAAACACAGCAAAACAGAACTCTAAAAACGTGGCTAGGGTTTTCCCTTATATACTTAGGGCAAAACATAAAACCCTATACATTAAATGGACTAGGGCTGAGTTGGAAAATTCTGCAAAACAATCTGCACGACTTTCGATCGATCGAGTCTAATTTTCGATCGATCGAATCAGACAGAAAGTGAACAGTAAATTCTGCATAAAACTCTATTCCAACTTTACATTAAGAGCCATACTTTGAGCAAGTTTAACACAAGACTAAACATTGTTTTGATCATGGTTTGCCAACATTACAAATTGAAGTTCTAATACATTACTTCCTAATTCTTAGAACCTAACAAACTCCCCCTTTGGCAATCCGTGACAAAACACAGACTTAACAAAAAGTTCAAAGTTTACAAAATGAAACAGCCTATTACAAAATAAAAAAGCCACTTAAACAATTCAACCTAACTACTATCTAACAGTTGCAAAATAGACAGCAGCACGACTGAATCAACCTGTATATTCCTGTAACACTTAACAAACACATAAACGCATATGTGGAAAAAACAGAAAATATATAAAAATAACTTCTTGATTTCACATGACACAAAATAAAGACATATATCATGAATAACATCATAAATATAAATCAATAAGCAGAGTAGCATAGTGAAGCAAGAAACATATACATCAAAATGTATCTCAACAAAAATATCTCCTAAACAAGAACTAAAAATGAAATACACAGTGAAGCGCCTAGATACAATTTAATAACTCCACAAGCTCCGCAGTATCACTACTAAGTACAAAACTCCCCCTAAAATGAAAATCTCCACAAAATAAATCTCCTAGATACATAAGAACTACACAATAGAATGCACTCTCCCTTTTTGTGACGAATTGCCAAAGGGCACTCACTCATCATCAAAAGGTGGTGGTGGAGAATGATGAGAGCTCGCCAAATCTGCTCGCAATGCATGTAGCTCATCAAGGATGTCCACCAAAATCTGACCATGAGCCGCCTGAACGGTCACAACAGTATCAAGAGTCCGACGAAGGTCAGAAACCTCATCAAACGGTGGAGGAACATCAGCAGCAGCAGCAACAGCAGGATCAGAAGACGTCCCAGCTGCAGGAGTATCTGTAGAAGAAGAAGGGGGTGGAGTGACACCGGAAGGCTCTACCCTAGGACGCTTAGAGCTAGCTCGAAGTTGAGCAGCCCTTTGCCTCAAAAAGGTAGCACTAATAGGGGCAATAACATGAACAGGCTCAGACGCAGGAAAATCACCTAAACCAAGAAAAAGGAGAATCCTATGAATAAAAACAGGAAAGAATAACGCATGAGCCGTAGAGCTAGACCGATGAACCTCGTTCAAAGAACGAAGGAACAAATGAGGAAAACTGATAGGAGCATCAGTAACAAGCGCGTACAAAAACACACATCGCTCAAGAGGGATGGTGTGGACATGAGAAATAAGCCACAAAGAATGACGCGCTATCCTAAAGAAAAGATAGTGAAGCTCGGAAAGCTCAGCAGAAGTGATCCGAAGATCAGAACCCCACTGGATAGAAGACCCAGTGATGTATGACAGCACGTCATCAAGAGGCGGAGACTCCTCATAAGGAAAAACGGGATGGTCAACAATGGGCACCCCAAGAGCATCAGACACAACCGTAGGGGTAATGCGATACTCGACACCTCATAACCAAACTTAACCAAAGTGTTGGTATCATAGATGTGGATAGAGAGGTTCGAATAGAACTCTCTAATCAGGGTGGCAGGAGGAGGAGAATGCTCATACTCGAGCAAAGATAACCAACCCCGACGCTCAAAGTTACGTCTCACCGCAGGATCTACCTCATCTAGTACGACCCTACGCTCAGCCCAGATATGACGCCTAAGGTTCAGAGTCTCATAGGTCTCTTGGTTCTTCTCACTAGGGAACCGCTCAGTATCGAAAGAAGGTGAAGGGTCAGAAGTCCTATGGGCTCTAGTTTTCCTAGGCATGATGCTAAGGAAAGAAAGGAAAGACACAAAAAGAGAAGAGCAAAAACATATACCAAGGGCAAACTGCAAGTTAGCACAGCATAAAAAATATATAAAAAAAACAAATCTATATGATGCATGAACAAAATATGCAAATGATGCATGAACTAATGCAGTGACAAGATCAAATATAATCCAAATTAACAAAATTGGCTTGAGCAATTAATTTTTATCAAAAAATACCCAATTTGAAAAACCTAAGTTTTCAAAACACAACAAATTGAAAAATTGATCAACCCAATAGTTAATTGACACAAGATAATGATCAAATTAATCAATCTAACAAGCCAATTTTATCAATTTACATTAAATTGAACAAAAACCCCAAAATCCCCAATTGCAAGCCCTAGAAATTTAAAAATTTCACAAAGCACCAAATTAATCAAATTAAACCACATATAGTGCTTAGATAAGGTGTCCCCACAAAAACCCATGATTCTTTTGAAAAAGAAAGAGCCAAAATCACACTCAAAAATACCAAAAACTAAAATGGCGAAAATACCCCAAAAATGCATGAATTAATGCATGAAACATGAAAATAAAAGCAAAAGAAAGGGCATAAAGGACATACCAGACTTGGGAGAGAGAGATTATGCAAAAAGATTTGAAGAAAACGACAAAATTTCCAAGAAAAAAGGCTTGACCGGTTGGTAGGGAGAGAAAAGTTTTGAAAAAGATTTGAAAAGTGAAAAGTCACATGAGAAAAGTCCTTTTAAAATTCATTCAGCCCAACTTTCGATTGATCGAAAAACAAATTCGATCGATCGAAAATCCTTCGATTGATCCAATATCAATCGAGAACCGATCGAAACACACAGAGACATTTGTGAGATTTTAAAAACATTTTCGATCGATCGAAAAACAGACTCGATCGATCGAAAATCTAGAAAAATTGAATTTTTGAAAATTGAACCAAATTAGCTCAAAAACTCCTCAAAGCATCAACTTTTATGAAAAAGATGCATGAGTATGAGATGAAATGTTTTTCCAAAAACCCATGTTTTCAACCCAGATCTCTCAGATTAAGCTTTTCTCATAATCTTCCTCAATCAATCAAGCAAGCAAACATGTTTTGCAACAATTTCCAGAAAATTTCAAACTTAGTTGGTCAGGCCAAAAACACACACAATATCATGTACACAGTTTAGCAAAGAATAACTTGTGTAGTGTGTGCAACTAGCAGAAGCTTGAGAAACATGTGAGGTGATATGCACATAATGATCAATCACAATTTCTACAAAATCCATCACATGAAATTGAAAGAGGCTATTACTTAAAGAGTTACATCATATAACTCTCACATCTCCTAGAATAAAAGCTTGCAATCATGTAAGTTTCTTGATTTGCCTCATTTATTCAATTTAATTGATTAGAAATTGAATAAAATAGCCGGGATAATGTACACACCAATTTTATGAATTGTGAAATTATTATAGCCCAATAATGTACACACCAATTTTAATTAGAGGCTACACCTTATGTTCTTTTTGTGCATGTGCTACACTTTCTCGAGCACAAAATCTTATGATATGCACTAAGGTGTTCATGATTGGCTAGTAAACAGTGGTGAGATGGTTATTTATGCTTTTCTCAATAAGACCAAGTCCGACAATCAAAGACATAAGACTTCAAGATCAAGATCATGTGATCAACAGATATAGCATCTTCCCACACAACATGCACAACAAAACTTCAGCTAGTAAAGTGCAATAGAAATAAGTGCATCAAAACTAAACAAGGTACATTCACATGTTATGCAAAATTTGATTGACCAACCTTGTCTTCAAGTTCAAGGAAAAAATTGCAAAAACACAATTTGCAAAAAAAATTTTTTTTTTTTATATAAATAAAAGAAACAAACATCCTAGAATGAAATGCATGAATGTTATGCAATGCAAATCCTAGAAACAAAGGTCACAAAAGATAGAGCAATGAAGCACAAGGACCATGTCAGACAGACTCAATTAGATTGAGCCTTTTGCATCCAAAACTTTTTAGATGCAACTCTTGCATTGAAGTTATGATTCACATTAGAATTCTGAGCAACTCCAGTATTGGAATAAAGGTTTAACGCCTTTACCAGTTCACCAATAAGTACCATGGGATCATGTGCTTGGGACACAGGTACTTTAGTTTTATTTGCTCGCTTCGCAGCTTGCAATTTAAAACAACTAGTAAGTTGCCCGTGCGATGCACGGATAATGTTGTAATATTTTATGCAATTTTTTATGAAGAATATTGTACATATATTATAACATATTTGCTATAAAACTTTGTTAGTGCTAAGTTTATCATAAGAAGTAACAATTATAAATTGCAAACACATATTCATTATAATTATTTTGTTGAAGTAATCTGCAAAAGAATCAACCTTCTTCTTCAAGGGGATGGAGACAAATACATTTACAATTTTATAGAAATTATAGACATCAGCATAAAAGAAAAGAAGTACCACCGTCCATGATGTTTATTAATTAGAAATAATATATATTTATTCATTACAATTCAACCCATTACCCATGATGTTTACAATGAATAAATAAATACATCAAATCTCCTCTTTTTCATTTTTTACATGGTTACATTTGGTTATCTAAAAAATGTAAGACGTAAACAAATTGAAGGGATAAATGCCAAACACCCTTTCTCATCACGGGCAAACCAAATCCTAACCAACCCACCAAATGAAGAATATGCCTAGCAATTAAAAAATTTGAAACTTGTAGAGATTTATAAATGCCAAACACCCTTTCTCATCATGGGCAAAACAAATCCTGACCAACCCACCAAAAATATATTAGTCACAAACCATCAACATTGACATGGAATAGTTGAAGAAAAACGTAAAAATGAAAGAAATAAAAGGAAAAATTGGCATCTCAAAGGGAAATTTCCATTATGCTGATACATTGGTGATTTTTGCAAAGGAAATGAGAGCAAATAATTGGATATGCTTGGATTCCTTGCCATTGCCCTTGTCATTGCTTGTAATTAATCTTGCAAAGCTAGAAATCATATTGACAAATTTAAAATTTTAAAAAGGAAAAAAAAATAAGCATAAAAAGGAGAAACTTAAAAAGAAAAAAGAAGTGATGGTAGAGGGCATACTGTAACTGTGATTTAGTCTTTTTTTTTTTTTAATAACAATTTGAGAAGAAATTCATTGCATTAAAGAAAAGACAGAACAATAGATGGCCATTAGACTAAGCTTTAGCAATGTTAGCAATACAATCAGACACATCTATAAACTAAATGGAAGGACTACCGAGAAACAGCGCAGACTTGTTAGCTAACCGGTGTGCAGCCTTGAGCTTGACGTGATCAGATTTCCATGCTTATAAATCTGATACAGCAAGCTTTGCATCCTCTTTGAGATGGCTGATATTTTGATGTATTTTTTGCTTGATTGGTGAGAGCATTTATATTGATAAAGAGTCACTTAAAAAATTGTGAGCATTTATAATAGTGATTTAGTCTAGGCTAGAAGTAATCTAAGATATAGTTGTGTAATGAAGAAAAGGGAAGGAAATTGAAAGGGGCGGGCAATTGAAGGGTCTGAAATTCTGAATAGCCAATTGAATTGAAGGGAGGCAATTGAAGGGTCTGAAATTCTGAATAGCTAATTAAATTGATGAGGAGAGAGAGAGAGAGAGAGAGAGAGAGAGAGAGAGAGAGAGAGAGAGTTAAACGATAAGTTGTAACAATTTAAAAAAAAGATGGCTAAGTTATCAAAGAAGGACGCCACTTGGCGGGACCTTATGGTCTCTCGCATGAGGTCTCTGCTTTTATATGTTTATTGAATGTGATAAGATATAGAAAAAATAGTTAAAGCAATTCTATTTATCAAGATTTAATTGCCTTTAGCAAGAGGCTTCCACATTTAAAAAAATAAAATAAAATTTTAATAGAGCACAAAACACTCTAAAATCATCATTGACTTTTACTTTTATCATCATAGCTTATATCGATATTGTACCAAATAGTAGTAAAAAAACTACAAACGAACTTATAAATTATGAATTCTAACACATTATAAATAAAAAGCAACTAATCTCATCAATAATCAATTATAAGGTTTCTTTTTATTTCTCTTTAGTTCTAAAAAAAAATACTTCTCACACTAAATACCCAAAGATGTAAAGCAACCATAGCTTTTACAAAACCCAAAACATATGACCTCAACATCAAAATCATATGTAATTCGACGTCACTCAATAAAAAAAAAAAAAAAGGCAAGCCCTCGTCCTTGGTGGTTATAGCCAACTCATGCTAGTTAAGATTAGATAGAACGACGAAGTTGGAGTTGGGTAGGTGTCATTGAAAGATTGAAGATAAATGACATCATTCTTGATCGGAATGTATTTGAGATGAGATGCATAAAGGGTTGTGGGTTATATATAAAGGAGTAGAAGTGCAAGAGATTTATCTTGAAACATTGAACCAAAGAAATCTAAGAGTCATACAAAGAATCTTTATTCTTTAATAGGAAAAGTCTTGAAACATTGAACTAAAGAAACAAAAAGTCTCTATTTTTTTTTTTTTTTTTTTTTGGTTCTTATATTGTGGCTTAAGAGGATTTTAAAATCCTCTTAAGCCCAAAAAGATAAGAGTTAAAGGAGGGCCAAAACGATGAATGTGATTTAATGGGAAAGTAAATAAAGGGAGAATTGTTAATTATTTTGTGTTTTGATAAGGAGGTGAGAAGTCTTGTGAGTGGATGGATAATATATAATACGTGGGACACTTGAACAAAATTAATAGAGTTGAAGTAATAAATGAGGAAGTAGAGTTTATTGGAAATATTAGAGGGAAATATTGAATAATTGTAATTGATTAAAGCAAATTTGGGGGAAAAAAAAGGAGAAGAAGAAAGAGACAAAAGCTAAATGCAAATCACTCTAATAGAGTGCCACATGGCAGAGCCTCATGCTCTCCCGCATGAGGTCTCTGCTTTTATATATATATTGATTTGGACGAATGTGTCCAGATTTTCCACAAAAATGACAAACTCATGCAGACTTATCATGCAACTTGCCCTTAGTAGAAGTAGAAGCTCTAGAATGAGAAGCTTGAATATCAACCCTAATCTTCCTAGGTGGAGTAACATCTATAGGTTTGAAAAGTGCACTCACCAAGAGTTTGACAATCTCACTCTTAGGAGGTTCAGAAGAGGGAACAAATTTAGTGGAAGAAGATTCAAGCATAGAAATACTATCCACAAAACCTAAACCAGTTTTATCAGAAGGAGACTTTTGAACACTCAGCATGTGATCAAGTTTGGAGCTTGCAGACCTATTAGTTTGTTCTCTAGCAACAGTTAAATCAAGTTCCAAACATTTAACTTTATCAAGTAAAAACATGTTCTCAGTTTTCACATTATCTAAAAGCTCATTTACATCAAATAATTTCACAAGTAAATTTTTCTTTTCAAGTTCCAAAGATGCAATTTTCTTCAAGCCTAAATCAACATTCATGACATCCTTTGCAGCAACTTTGCAAAGTTTATTATAGGCTTCCTATAAATCTGCATCCTCAGAGAGTTCCCCATCAGAAGGGTTCTCTTCAACAGACATGCTTTCATTAACTACAGTAGTAGCAGTGAAAGCAATGAAGTTTCCATCCTCATCACTGGTAGATTCATTGTCGGAAACTTCATCATCACTAAGGGTTACAGCCATAGCCTTACCCTTAGACCTCAAGTATGTAGGACATTCAGACTTTAAATGACCATACCCTTGAAAACCATAACATTGTTGTCCTAAAGAATTATTAGAAGGCTGACCTACTTTTTCCTTAGGTTTTTCAGTGTTATTAACCTTAGTGGGATCATTCCTCCTAAAATTTTTAGGTTCAGCAGTGTTCTTGCCTCTTGCCCTTCTTTTATTATTTCTAAGAAAATTTCTAAAGTTCTTAGCAAGATAGGCAATCTCTGTAGCAGAGAGTTCATCATCAAATCCACCATCCCCAACAACATCAACAGACTTAAGAGCCATTGATTTGGATTTGTTAGTCTTAGGGAGGTCTAACTCATAGGACTGAAGAGATCCTACAAGTTCATCAACAGGGATGGAGTCCACATCCTTGCTCTCAGTTATGGTAGTCACTTTGGGTCTAAAATCGTCAGTTAAAGATCTAAGAATCTTCCTAACAATTTTAGGTTGATCATAGATTTCACCCAAATTATAAGCAGAATTAACAATATCATTCAATTTAGCATAGAATTCATCAAAAGATTCATCATCATTCATTCTAATGCTTTCAAATCTAGAGATTAATTGCTGCAACTTATTAATTTTAACAGCCTTTGTGCCTTCATGCACAGTCTGGAGGATTTTCCAAGCAGTATAAGCAATATCAACATTAGAGATTCTCTTAAATTCCTCCATGGAAACAGCATTAAAAATAGCATTCATAGCTTTGCTATTGAAAGCGGCTGCCTCTTTTTGAGAAGTTTGCCACTCACTCACAAGAGTAGTGGGCTTCTCCCATCCGTACTCAACGGAATTCCAAACTCTCTCATCAATGGATTTCAGGAATGCTTTCATCCTTACTTTCCAATAAGCATAGTTTTTTCCATCAAAGTGAGGTGGAACAACAAGAGAGTGTCCGTGTTCCATGACAACAGGGATCAAGGATCAACTAAAAGATCAAAGGATCAAAACAAAAGCTACCCGCTCTGATACCACTTGTCAGTTCGTTTAGACCCCTTAAACCCAACAGATTAACCTAGATAATTAGCCAAGTGATTAACTTAGGTAATTTAATTAAATCTAGGTTAACACAAATAAGTAAAAACAGTAAAGCAGCGGAAATAAAAGAACACAAAGATCTGATGACCCAGGAAAACCAAACCGGTAAAAAACCTGAGGAGGATTTAACCTAGCTATCCTCAAGGTAAACTGAATCCACTATGAAAGAATCGAAGTTTACACAATAAGACTTAGACCACTAACATCCTATTGCTACCCAAGTGTAGGAAACTTACTACCACGACCACATGACAGCTCCGAGATCCACGGACTCCTTCTTTCTTGAATTCTTCAGCAATCCACAAACGCACTCGCTTGTATTTCTTTAAGATCTTTGATTCTGCAACTGTTTGATTTACCAAGCTCTAAACATAAGTCTTGAGTTTGGAAACCCTAAGTGTATGTGAAGGCAAACACCTCTAGATCTCACAATGAGATTCACAAACACAGCAAAACAGAACTCTAAAAACGTGGCTAGGGTTTTCCATTATATACTTAGGGCAAAACATGAAACCCTATACATTAAATGGACTAGGGCTGAGTTGGAAAATTCTGCAGAAAAACAATCTGCACGACTTTCGATCGATCGAGTCTAATTTTCTATCGATCAAGTCTAATTTTCGATCGATCGAGTCAGACAGAAAGTGAACAGTAAATTCTGCATAAAACTCGATTCCAACTTTACATTAAGAGCCATACTTTGAGCAAGTTTAACACAAGACTAAACATTGTTTTGATCATGGTTTGCCAACATTACAAATTGAAGTTCTAATACATTAGTTCCTAATTCTTAAAACCTAACAGTAACGACCCAAGAAAAAGCGCTAGCCACATCTGTGCTATACCTCAAAAGGACCAGTCACAATTGAGGCTCCTTGTAGTTATTAATAAAGCTCAGTTCAACCCAGTAAATACCCGATGTAGGACTCATCACACACCCACACACATCACACAATCAATCAAATTGGGGCACCACAATAAATTTTTTACAGTTGTTACAACTTTATTTCTATGTAACGACCCAAGGAAAAGCGCTAGCCACATCTGCGCTATACCTCAAAAGGACTAGTCACAATTGAGGCTCCTTGTAGTTGTTAATAAAGCCCAGATCTACCCAATAAATACCCGATGTGGGACTCATCACACACCCACACACATCACACAATCAATCAAATTGGGACATCACAGAACTGATTCAATGGAATTTCTCCACTTTGCCCCTAAGACTTCACCAACTGTTTTTGGCTTGTTGTGGCCATTCCTTTAGAACTGCCCACCAACCCATTGGTTGCCCAGCCACTACCTCTGCTCAGAATAAGTTTGCTGCACCAATAATCATTTTGTGACAAAATTTCATTTTGTTTGTTCTTGCGGTATACCTATTCCTCTAAGTTCAAATGGATAAGAATTGGGCTACCTCACCACCTACCTCTATGGCATGCATCAGATGGTCTCAACCATCTACTACCTTTTCTGGGTAAGATACCATTCCAGCAGGGTATATTCCCAAAAGAAGTCACAGCTGGAAACCAAATATAGACCTTCTTTCCCCCCACCACCAAACCACACCCTCTAAATCTCTTTGACCATGGGCCCACCTCCCTTGTATTGGCTGGGTACAAGTTGGTGGTGCTCTGGCCCTTTGCTCCACTATCTTCTGGTTTTGTCTTCTTTCGTTCCTACACTGTTTCTGCTGAAGCAAAATAGCCTTGTTCCGTTCTGCTGCATGTCTCTGTCTTATTTCTTCATGCGTTTCCAGCTATGTTTGTCATTTCCTTTCGTTTGGATTTTCTTTCCTTCACGCAATTCTTGCTGCTGACACTTCCTGCAGTCCCTTGTTTCTTTTCATCGTGTTTTTTCATATTAGTTTTCGGACATATTCTTTTATACAAATTGGACCTTTGTGGGCCAAATAATGTTGACTGGATCAAAAGGGTCTTGGGCCCAATTTGCCTTGATCTGCCGAAGCCATTCTATTGAAGAACTATATTCTGCAGCAGATCTGTATTCTGTTGTAAATCGCTTTCCCTTGCATTTCTTTTTTTGTACCTTTCTTGCTCTTTGGTCTTCCTGGTGGGTGTGAGAGACCGCCAAAATTAGGGGTGCGCTCAAAAAAATGAGATTTAGGTGCTTTGAAAGACACCTCTCTTTTTGGGTAAGTGGTGTGGAATGGCCACTTATTTTTTTTATATATAAAAAAAAGAAAAAAATTAAATACAAATTTACATGATTGAAATGTTTCATTGTTATTGATTGAATAAAAATAAATACAAGCTTGATAAATTGAATCTTACAAGGCTTTAAGTCCTAGTTACAACCTATAAAATGAATACATGGCTTTTTATCCTAGTTACAATCTACCCAAAAATAAAAGAAAGACAAAGCATAGGTCTACCTATCCAAAAGAACTAAATTCAGAGGCTAAGTTACGGAATGGGAAGGTGTTAGGCACCCATTCCGCCCGAACAGAGTCTGGTCTTCTAGACTCTAATGACCAATATACCATTTATGCATGATATGAATGATATGTTGCATACATGACATTCTTAACCAAACAAAGTTACACAAATCTATCTCATGAATGCATCCTCTTTTTTTAGAAAAATTTAGATTTGTTTTTGTGAATTAAAAAAAAAAATTTGATTTGATTCATTAAGAAGAAACCATATCTGTTTTTGTATAGGTAAAAAAAAATTAGTTTTGGTGAAGAAAAATCAGATCTGTTTTATTAAATAAAACAAGGCTTTTTGCTAAAAAATATCAGATATGTTTTGAAACAAAGTAAAGAATTAGTTTTTGGTCTATTTTATAAATAAGAAAATTTGGATTTGTATGGAGAAAAAAAAAAAGTCAGATCTATTTTTTATGTAAAATAAGAAAAATATTTTTTAAAAGAGGACTACACTCATGAAATAAACCTATGCTACTTGCATCAAACAAAACACCTCTACTTACGATTTCCTTTTTTATTTCAAAATTTGCCGTGTTAAAAATTTTAGATCTACATTTAAGGAAGATACAAATCAGTTTTTATGTTTTAAAAATATTCAGATCTGCATCTAAGGAAGATATAGATCTGTTTTTATGTTTTTTTTTTTTTTTTTAATTCAGATCAGCATCAAAGGAAGATACAAATCTGTTTTTTTTTTTTTTTTTTAGTTTTGAAAAAGATTTGTTAATTAGCATATTTTTGAAACTCAAAGGGTAAATCATGACAACAAAAGCATTAAGAACATATTTCATCGAAAATATTAACACATGGTATGAACATTAGAAATTAAAATTAAAAGAATACATCTACTCATGCACCGTCAAGTAAAGAACAAAAAAGGAAAAAGAAAGACTACCTCTTGCATAGATGTGCTCTTCTTATTGAGGGAATATTTTAGGGTTTAAAGAAATTTATTCAATTATTTTTGAAACCTAAAATACCTTGCTTACAAAAGAAATTCTTAAGGCTAGAGCCTCTAGAACGTCTTTAACGTAAGAGAGAAAATAATAGAAAAGAAAAGTTAGAAAGAGGGGAAGTCAAAGAGCATGAAAAATTCTGCTAAATGTTGAGAGACATCCTCTGTTTATAGAGGTTGGAATGCTAAAAAAATAAGCAAAAAACGTATGGGGGAAAATCCTTAAAAAAAAAGGGGGGATTTGGATAAGAGTAAGCTAATTTTTCAAATCAGAACAAGCTTCAGTATTTTAATCATATCTTTTTACTAAAAAATTTGGTTTACCTGAAATTTTTCTATTTAAAGGGAAATTAGATTCTCTACAACTTTACCAGAAATAGCCCAGTCTGAATTTTGAGTTCTACTATGTCAAAAGTCCCTTGGAACGTGAATATGAAATTTGCTATTTGATTAGCGTGTTTTTGAAGTGTTTTCCAACTCTAAAACTGTATTTAAACGAATTTCAGGGTTATTTTCACGATAAACCTTATTCCAAAGTGATAATTAGGATTTTTAAAATAATTATTTTGAATATAATTATCCTAAAAGTCTAATTATCTACAGTCTTTAAATATTATCAGCTTATTTGTTTTAATTCCATGCAACAAATCTCACTTTAAGAAAAATACTCCACCAATCACATAAATTCATTTAATTAATTTTAATCATTAACCAATCAAAATTGATTTCAATTAATCACACGTGATCGGCTTCACCCCATACAATGCATGCAGACCGTGAAAACTTGATCTCATGATATCTTTCAATCCGACGGTCCGATTTGGAAATCTGACATACCATCACGACCGTTAGAATCTCAAGATCATTTTTATGATATGCAATGAATGAATTAATGCATGTAATGCAATCATAAATTTTGGGTATATAATTGGTCATTCTACTCACCTTCATTGATTAAATCATAGGTGCAAAATCGAGCATCTATAGTGGGCCTTTGGGCCTTGCTTTTCATTGGGCTTTCCTCCGCATGGGCTTTTGAGTCTTGCTTCTTATTGGGTTTTCTTCCTAATGGGCTTTTGGGTACGGATTTGCAAAAATGGGCATCAACAATAGCATCAAAGGATTTAGGAGTAAAACTCACCCAATCACAACCAACCTCCTACAAAAAAATCCCCTACTCGATTCACTTTTTCCCAAAAGACCATGATTAATTTGTCGAGGCTCATAGGGAGGATCTGAGAGTACAAGCACATTAATCATCCATTCATTTTTCGAGGTCACCTCTATAGCAACACCATTTTTACACCCCAAACACATGCCACCTCTTTTCCCATTGGGGCCTACAATTAAGACTATATTAAGTCTGTAGTACAAGGTTAATTGGTAAATTGTGAACAAATATATCTTAAGTGTCTTAGTGTATTTTGAATGTACTTGAAGTCCATTTCAAGTCCAAGCCAAGACCAAGTTTCAAGCTCAAGAACTGTTGATTCTAGAATCTCAATACATGCCTAACACCAATCTCAACTGATCAAGATTCATTAAACTCGATGTATCAAGAATCATGTTGAAAGAGTCCAACTTCAATCTATTCAATCGTCATGCAACTAGGGTTTTGTGGTTTTCAAGCTAAGATATAAAAGGAGATCTATAGTATGTTATTTAAGACTTTTGGAGAGCCGTGCATTGTACATAAGTATTGAAGATTTCCTAGTTTTCTTCACGCATCAGCTGTAGTTCAAATTTAAGGCTTCTAAAGTTCTGGGTGATCAAAGTGAAGTTGCTACTTCTTAGAATACGAACAAGTTTCTATAGTGAATCTTCAAATGAATACTTGAAGTCATGAGGGGGTGTTCATGTCCAATGGAGTTTACTTACAAAAGAGTCCGTGGTCCTGGCATTGTGTGGATTCATGTTAATAAGTTTGACAAGAGGGAGTAAATTAAAATATGGTTATTCTATTTGTAAACTTTGATTCCATAAGGTGGATCTATCTTCCTTGGTGCTGGTGGCCAAGCCCTCATGGTGATTTTTACTTTGGAATAGTTGTTTGGTTTTCCTTATATATGTCACCATGTTGCTTGTTTTTTTGTTGTGAGAGACCATCAAAATCGAGAAGCCCTCAAAAAAGAGATTTGGGTGCTTTGAAAGACGCCTCTCTTTTGGGTAAGTGGTGTGGAGTCGCCACTTATTTTTTTTTATACAAAAAAAAATAAGAAAAAAAATTAAATACAACTTCTCATAACTGAAATGTTTCATTCTCATTGATTGAATAAAAAAAATACAAACTTGACAAATTAAGAATTACAGGGCTTTAAGTCCTAGTTACAAACTACCAAAAATAAAAACAAAGATAAAGCCTAGGTCTAAGTCTACCTATCCAAAGACACTAAATTCGAAGGCTAAGTTAATGAATGGGAAGGTGTTAGGCACCCATTCCGCCCAGACAGGATCTGGTCTTCTAGACTCTCATGGCCAATATACCATTTATGCATGATATGGATGATATGTTGCATACATGACAAACTTAACTCTAAACTAAGTCACATAAATCTATTTATGAATGTGTCCTCTTCTTTTAAGAAAAATTCAGATCTATTTTTGTTAGTAAAAAAAAAAATTGATTTGATTAAAAAAAAAAACAGATGTTTTGGTTTAGGTAAAAAATTAGTTTTTGGTGAAGAAAAATTAGATTTGTTATATTAAGTAAAACAAGGTTTTTTGCTTAAAAAAAATATCAGATCTGTTTTGGAACAAAGTAAAAAAAATTAGTTTTTGGTTTGTATGTAAAAAAAAAAAAAATCAAATCTGTTTTATTAATAAGAAAATCTAGATTTGTGGAGAACTAGAAAAATCAGATATATTTTTTTATGTAAAATAAGAAAAAGATTTTTTAAAACAGGACTACACTCATGAAATAAATCTACGCTACTTGCATCAAACAAAACAAACAAAACACCACTACTTATGACTTCTTTTTTTTATTTCAAAATCTGTTGTGCTTAAAAAATTCAGATTTGCATCTAAGGAAGATACAGATTATTTTTTGTGTTTAAAAAATTCAGATCTGCATCTAAGGAAGATAAAATTTGTTTTTTTTTTTTTTAAATTAAAATATGCATCTAAGGGAGATACAGATCTGTTTTTGTGTTTAAGAAAATTCAAATCTGTATCTAAGAAAGATACATATCTATTTTGTTTTAAAAAAATTCAGATCTGCATCTAAGGAAGATACAAATCTGTTTTTGTGTTTAAAAAATTCAGATCTGTATTTAAAGAAGATAGAAATCTGTTTTTGTGTTTAAGAAAATTCAGATCTACATCTAAGGAAGATACAGATTTGTTTTGTTTAAAAAAAAAATCATATCTACATCTAAGAAAAATGGAGATCAGTTTTTATGTTAGAAAAAATTCAGATCTGCATCTAAGGAAGATACAGATTAGTTTTTTTTATTTTTTATTTTTTTGAAAAAAATGTGATAAGGTGCAGATTTTTGAAACTCAAAAGGTAAATCATGACAACAAAAGCATTAAGAACATATTACAACAAAAATATTAACAACACATGGCATAAACATTAGAAATTGAAACTAAAGAATATCTACATCATGCATCATCAAAACAAAAGAAAACAGGAAAAAAAAAAGGGTAAAGAAAAATCACCTCTTACATGGACGTACTCTTCTTATTAAGGGAATATTTTAGAGTTCAAAGAAATTTATTCAATTATCTTTGAAACCTAAAATACCTTGCTTACGAAAAAGAAATTCTTAAGGCTAGAGCCTCCAAAACATCGTTAACGTAGGAGAGAAAATAATAGAAAATGGGAGTTAGAAAGAGGGGAAATCAGAGAGTGTGAAAATGTGTGCTGAATTTTGAGAGACATCCCCTATTTATAGAGGTTGGAATGCTGAAAAAATAAGTTAAAAACGTATGGGGGAAAATCCTATAAAAAAAATAATAAAAAAGAGGAGATTTGGATAAAAGTAAGCTGATTTTTTGGATCAGAACAAGCTTCAATATTTTGATCATATCGTTTCACTCAAAACTCTGATTAAGATGAAATTTTGACAGCTGAAGGGAAATTAGATTCTCTACAACTTTACCAGAAATAACCTAGTCCAAATTTTGAGTTCTACTATGCCAAAAGTCCCTTAGAATGTGAATCTGAAATTTGCTACTTAATTAGCACGTTTTTGAAGTGTTTTCTAACTCTAAAATTGTATTTGGACGAATTTAAGAGTTATTTTCATGATAAACCTCATTCTAAAGTGATAATTATGATTTTTAAAATAATTATTTTGAATATAATTGTAAGGTCACAATTCGAGTCCCTAGCCCAAATGATGAATAAACTTAGGCCCAAAAAGCCCAATACGATGAATTTGTAGAGAGTGGGTTGGAAAATTGAGCTTTAACGAGTTGAACAATAAGAATAATAGATTCAAGTGACAAGAGAAGAAAAATAAACTGATTTAAGCTAAATAAAATCACCATCGGCACACTCCGGGGAGATTAGGTCTTATATATTTCTTTCAAGTTTGATTACAAAGTCCATTCTTGATGGCTACAGTGTTTTTCTCTTTCACTCCCTACTTTTCTCTCTGGGTATCTCCTTCCTTTTATACTATCTTCCCTCTCATCTTTATCCTCCACGTGCAAGCCAGATGATTGGTGCTGATACTTGTCCCTTCAGCACTTTCCTGAAGTCTTTGCGTAGTAGCTACAAGGCTGAAAAACACTGCTGAGGTATCACCTCCACATTAATGCGGCCAGAGGGTTAGCTACAGAGCATTCAATGCGGTGATAGCAGCTTTCTCCATAGATATTTTAGGATTTTTCCCTACCCTACGTTTTTGTGATGCTTATCCGTATCAACAGAATTTCTCGGAACATCTCTCTAGATGACAGACCATCCCTTCGAACCCAGGCTTTTTGTTAGCCAAGGAGGCCTTCCTCTTCGGACCCTCCTCACGGGCTCTTATGACCAAAATTAACCTCTTCATTTACTAACACGGACTCCCCTAACAATGTCTACTCCTCCTCGGACAACTTCACATCCTCGGATTGGGCCCTAGGCCCAATGTATACATAGATTATGTGCCCTGGGCCCAATACCCCTACAATAATTATCCTAAAAGCCTAATTATCTACAATCTCTTATTTATTTTAATCTCATGCAACAAATCTCACTTTAAGAAAAATACTCCACCAATCACATAAATTCATTTAATTAATTTTAATCATTAACCAATAAAAATTAATTTCAATTAATCACACGTGATCAGCTTCACCCCAAACAATGCATGCAGACCGTGAAAACTTGATCTCGTGATATCTTTCAATCCGACAGTCCGATTTGGGAATCGGACATACCGTCTCAACCGTTAGAATCTCAAGATCATTTTTATGATATGTAATGAATAAATTAATATATGTAATACAACTCTAAATTTTTAGGTATATGAATGATGACTCTAGTCATCTTCTTTGATTAAATTGTGAGTGCAAAATCGAGTGTACACATCTGTATTTACTTTTTTTAATTTCACGCAATATTCTGTGTGATTACTATTCCTCACCTATGCTTGCTCTTAAAGCTTCCAAGCCAGGATATACATGAGGAGACACACATGACACGGCCATAGGTGAAAAAACCATAACACTCAACTAGAAGGAAAGACAAGCTTTACAGTTATATATGGTAGGTTTCACTTGGACAAAAACATCAAATAGGTAATGGTCAATGGTTGTAAGGATAATGGGTACGTAAAGAGAGGAAAGAGCAAGGCCACAAAGCACGAGGGGAAAGAGAGGAATTGAAAAAGGTAAAGAGTAAGGAGAAGAGGAAGGATAAAAATGTTACAAGGGTGGAGAAGCTAGCACGAACAGCAGCGAATTATTCTACTAGAGAATGAAAGCTGAGTGCATGTTATCTACAAAAGGATGCTAATTACGTGCGTTAAGACTCGAGAGCGGGGGATAATAAACAGCCAACATATGATAACGGTTTTATGATTAATTCAATTGTAAGCTTATTGGGACTAAATTGGCCTATGCCCTTTTTAAAAAAACAATCCAGCATTTTGCCCCCTTTCCCAAACTAATTAGGGAAATACCCCTCTTTTGAAACTCAATTTTCTCAAAATCGAGTTAAGCCCTATAGTGGTGTTTTTAAGGAGCTTATAGTAACGTTTTCAGGATCTATAGTGGCATTTTAGAACTCAAGCTCCATGAACTTGAGTTATAGGTAAAAAAAATTTTAAAAATTTGTCTATAACTCGAGTTCATGGAGCTCAAGTTCCAAAACGCCACTATAGATCCTTAAAACGTCACTATAAGCTCCTTAAAATGCCACTATAGGGCTCCAGGAAATTTTTTTTTTTTTTAACTTGATTTTTAGAAAAATTGAGTTACAAAAGAAGGGCATTTCCCTAATTAGTTTGGAAAAGAGGGCAAAATGTCACTTTTTTTGCACGAAAAGGGCATTTGCCCATTTTGTCCAAGATTATTGCTTGGCAAGAACTACTTGTCTAGATCGTTTAATTGCAATCACATAGGCCCCCTTTTTTTATAAAGGGAATTATATAAAAAGGTCTAAGGCAATAAGGCTTATACCCTATTTCAAATTAGGTCCTGTGTTTTTTATTTTGTTAATTAAAGTACTAAACTTATTAAATCAATACAATTTGAAGGCTTTGCCCATTTATGTTATCAATTTTCATTATTCTAAGCAGTAATGGAGAAAAAAGAAGTAGGAAATTATTTATTAAACTTTGTGTTTCACCTAAGGTTTGTTCATAAATCAATTTACTAGCCATCTCTCTCTCTCTCTCTCTCTCTCTCTCTCTCTCTCTCTCTCTCTCTCTATATATATATATATATATATATATTAATAGTCAAAATTGAGAGAAAATCCAATTAAATTCTAAATTAGAGTCTAATTTTGCACTAAATTTGTGTGTTAGGTGAATTATTAAGTGCAAAAATCAAAGAGTCTAAATTCAAATAGATTCTAAATTGAATTTTAATTGGAGTTCAAATTTGCGGCATGTGTTCTATCTTATTTTTTAATTTTTGTGGCAAGCGAATTATTGTGTTCAAAATTTGAAGAGTTTAGATCTAATTAGGTTCTAAATCATATATATATATATATATATATTGTGATTATTTTTAGATCTTCTAGTACATATGCACAAGGTTACACACGAGTTGAACATAAAGGGTAGAGAGAAAAATCTTTATTTATAGAGGAAGGTTTAACATAGATTGAGAAAGTAATTGCCACAAATCAAAGTTGGTTACCTAGGTGTATATAGCCAAAACTAAGAGAAAATCTAATTAAATTCTAAATTAAAGTCTAATTTTGTGCCGCGTGTCTCTTCAAATTTTTAAATTTGTGTGTCAAGTGAATTATTAGATGCAAAAGGTGCAAAAATCAAAAAGTCTAAATTCAAGTAGATTCTAAATTGAATTTTAATTGGAGTTCAAATTTGCACTATGTGTCCCATTTAATTTTTTAATTTTTGTGGCAAGTGAATTATTGAGTTCACAAATTGAAGAGACTAGTGTGTGTCATTTGAGCCCTACATAAATCCTCCCTCATCTTTTATAGATGGGCAAAACTTAAATATAGTACCTTAGGTATTGTTCCTTAAGTACTCCTTTTATTTTTTTGACATCTGTCTAATTAAATAAGTCAGCTAACAGACATTAACATTGCCTCTATTCTATTTTCTTTTCTTTTTTTTATTCTTTTTTTTTTCACCATCTCCTTCAGCAAGAAACCTAATAGCTTCATAACTCTCAAACTTGAGACTTCTCATGCACAATTTCAAAAGAACCCAGGTGGCTATTAGGATTCTCAATCAAAATCAAGCAAAGAAGGACAAAGGGGCTGGTTCATGCGCATCATATCATCAACAAATCTCTTGAATTTCTCATGCACAATCTCAGAAGATCTCATTGGCATTTGTGAATCGACAAACTTTCAACAATAGCAAGCTTCTCAAACTCTGAAATTTCTTATTGAAATCAAGCAATAAAGAAGGATATAGGGGCGATTTTCTTCATTTATCCCATTATTTTCATTATAAAACAAGTCGATATGTTCCTATGCTTGGTTCACACAAGATCAATGAATGATTTGCCTTGGTTCATGAGGTTCTGTTCGTCTCCATTATACCCTTTATTTACATTTGAACTCATCCTATGGATATAAAAATCAGTTTTGCCCTCTTTAGAATTCTAGGTTCCAAATGATCTGCTCTTTAAAACCTTTATTGAAGCTAGATCTCATCTTCTTTGAGCATAAAAAGTCGTAGAAGTTGGGGTTCAAGGGTTTTCTTGTGGGTTTTATTAATGGTTTTAACGCAACCGTGAGAAGTTTGATAGATTGGAAAGAGACGATGAACCAGAAAGAGAAAAGGAAAATAGAAAAGAAGAACGTTAACATTTGTTAGTTGACTTATTTAATTAGACAGATGTCAAAAAATTAAAAAGAGTACCTAAAGAACAGTAGCTAAGGTATTATATCTAAATTTTGTCTTTTATATATATAATCCTCTCAACTATTTTTGGAAATGGCTATATTAATTATGTTCAAAGTTATCTAAAGTCTAAACAGTTGTAGAATGGATGAGAGGTTAACTGCTTTGACCGAAAGGTTGGACAAAGAAATGTTAATAAAGAAATATTCAAAAGAATCAAAACACTCCTAAAATATATGCTTTGCCGAAAACCTCGTTGAACAAGGTAATAATAGAAACAAGCTTTAATAAAAAAATTTTTTAAAATGGTATATAGAAACAAGAAATACACATAAAATTAAAAATCGCATACTAAATTTTTTTGCTTTAACAAGTTTCGATCAAAAGTGGCTGTATTTGCGCCAAAATCCCTTGTCATTGTGGTTTGACTTCTTCACGTACTAATATAAAACATTCAACCACTACCCACCTGAAAAAGAAAACTCAAAAATATCAACAAAAAAAAAAATCTTCATTCATTCGAAAGTCCAGAAATTATTTTTTACATACAATTCTTTTTTATAAGATATAGTGGTTACCAGTTGGTTTAATTGATAAAGTCCTTCCTATATTAAAAAAGAAAATGATAAAGTCCTTTATTATCAAAGAAAGATCCTGAGAACAAATATAGACCCATGCTAAGGGAGGAGGATCTAAAGGAAGGAGACTCTCTCTTAAATGAATTTACTGAACCAAAAAAGAAGAAGAATATATTTGCATTGACATGAAGGTAACTAAAAATTAACCTATTTACTTATCATGCAAAAGTTAACTCATAATTTTCAGAATTCAAAAGTTCACAATGTATTAGATCTCACCTACATCAAGAGAAGAGGGTTCTGCAAAAAGAGAGAATTATCTTCCATTGAAAAATCCATAAGCTCGATGGACTTTCAATGGATTAGAACAATTTCTTTTTGTAATATGCTATTTTGCATTAATTACAGGAAGGCAATTAAAGTTAACATATTTACTTATCATTCAGAATTTTATTTTATAATCTTCAAATGTAAAGAGGTCACAATGTCAAATAGCCAGGGTTGCCAAAGATTGGCAACAAAAAGGAGGGGAAAAAAAAAACTAGTTATTGTCAATGGCGCTTATTTGATTATTTTTCTCTTGTTTCTCCATCTTATAGATATTTAGTTTCTGGTGATCCATAGTGTTTCTGAAAATCAAATAATGTGAATACACAATGCTATTTCAAGCAAAAGAACACAACATCAAAATCTGTTTAACACGAAACGTAAAATTTCCAAGAAATTGAACCAATATTTTTTTTCCCAGACATCTTGAAGTTCTTATCATGAATTATATATAACAAAATGGAAAGTTTCAAAAAGAACCAAACAACATAGACAAAAAGACTAAATAACAAAAGTCTAGAAGAAACTACAGAGGCAAAAACCTAATCAACCCTCTTTATATTCAAATTACGCCGAACAATCTAAGCCATTTTATTTCTCCAACAAATACACATAAGAAGAAGAGGTAGATTACAGAGGCAAAGGAAACAGACCCTTTTTCACCGACCTCACAATGACATATAACACATATAAAACAAATAAATAAAAATAAAAAATCACCATACCAAAGTTCAAAGATTCAACGGAGGAAATCTTGCAAGATTATTCAAGAATATCCCAGATTGATCAAATAATAAGATACTAATGATTATAATAATCAAACAGCATAACTTTTTATTTTTTAATTGTGCTCTTACTTCCATTCATGCACGTAGATGAATGTTGCTGAATCAACCAGTGATCCTTGCACAATGTGTAATGATGTTGCAACCGCGTCTGTAAGGATTAGCCCTTTTCCTCCTTTGACAATTGTAGTAGGAGTGACCACGGCGACCACATGGAACGGTGTTGGCCCTGAGAGCTCCATAGCTTATGTACCTCTGGCGGCGGCGTCTAAGCATTCGGCTAGGATGAGAATCCATCAACATCTCATCCTCCTCTCCAATGCATTCACCAATTGCACCATCGCATGTGCCATACTTGGTCAGACCCCACCTGCTAGCCTCTTGGATATAAGGAGTTGATTCAGCCACCACGACCAATGCAAGGAGGAGGATTATCAAACAAGCCTTAACCTCCATTTTGATCAGGTTCGCGTGAGTGTGTGTGTGTGTGTGTAAGGTAAAAGAAATTATATTGGAAAGTTTATGAGAGAAGAAAGAGAGTTTCTTTGGCTATGCCTGGCCTCTGCTCTACCCTTCCTGTTAGAGAAGGGAGAAGAGAAGGATATAGATTGAAAGCTAGGATGGTTGTGAGGTTCTTGAGATAGAAAAATAGGGAGAGAGAGTTATGGAAATTTGGAGGGTGGGATTTTTATGGTTATGTTTTCTGTGGTTTAACGCAATTTGGGGTATCCATTTCTTGCTCCTTGTTTTTCTGACTTTTGGTTTTGATTATTTATACTATAGAGATGGCTCTTGTCTGGGGGTGTTTTGTACGATTGGCGTAGCTTTGCCAAAGTTTGGAGAGTGACTGTATTTACAACCGCCAATGCCTCTATTTAGAATATACAAGCTCTTTTACAAACAGCTGATGGGATTATTGGGATGAGTGGTTATTAGTAAATAAGAATGTGATGTTAGTGATAAGTTTAAATAAGAGCTAGTAAAAAATTTTCATATCAACAATTTGTAAAAATACTATAAAATAGTTTGTATTTGAAACATTTTTCTTAAAATATAAGAACTAACTTTGTCCTTCAATGTCTTTTTCATTTTTGAAATAAAAACTAGTATTATGCACAATCTAATAATAAGGTAGGTTCAAATTACATTATGAATAATTTGACAAGAGTTGCACATTTTTTAAACCATTAATTCACAAAACCACCTTAACTTACCCAAAAAAAAAATTTATATACATAGTTTTATTTAAATTAACATAATTTGTATACCCTAAAAATAATATTGACTATCCTGACTTGATAATTTTAAGAATTTAGGCTCAATAAAAATAAGATTAATGCTAAAGACACAATAAAATGTTACAACAATTTTATAACATTCTAAAATTAACATGCCAACTCACACATGAGTATTTTTTAATCTCTAATTTAAAATTTTTTTGTATACTAATATTAGAATTGTTGTGACATTTTTTTTTTTTTTTTTGGTCTCTAGTATTACTTACAAAAGTAATCTTGGCTCCCAAACATAATCCTTAACTCTTTAAACAAAAATAAATAAATAAATAAATGTTCAAATAACATAAAAAAATTAGCCCAAAAAACCAAAAGAAAACCGTTAGTATAAAATCAGGCCCAAGCCCGTGAAAACGTTTAGGATTTCAATCCAACACTCTTAAGTATAAAAAGAAAACCTTAACTACATATTGAAGACTTGTGAGTTACTCTTGCAAGATCTGAGAGGTTCTGTACCTTCTAACTCTATAAGTGTCTACCGAACAAGATTTACAATCAAGTGCTAGTGGAATCTAGTTGCTGTAAGATTAACAAGATGTGATCTGAAAACCTTTGAAGGGGATCTTAAAGTTACAAACATGGGAGTTTATGTTCTGCAAATCCAAGAGAGAAGGAGTCTGTGAATTCGATGCTTGTACGTAATCATGTCAGTAAGTTACTACTGGAGATAGCAATAGATTTAGGGTTAAATCTTTTGTAAAAACTTCAATTCTCTTTTAGTGGATTTTTTTTTTTTTTACCTTAATGATAGCTAGGTAAAATCCTCCCTAAGTTTTTACCTTGAGACGGTTCGAATCATTAGTTTTCCTAAATGATCATATCGGTGTGTTCTTTATTTTTCTACTGTTGTGCATGATATGATCTCTTTTTGTTTAACTTAGATCTCATAATTAACCTAAGTAATCACTTGACTAATATATTAGGTTAAACAATCTACGTTAAAGGGTCTAAACAAACAAACAAGTGGTATCAGAGCAGGTTAGCTCTAGATTGGGTAATTTATTTTGAGTTGATCCTTGACCCCTGCTGTCATGGAATACAATCACTCTCTTGTAATCCTCCCCATTTTGATGGGAACAACTATGCTTGTTGAAAGGTTAGGATGAAAGCCTTTTTGAAATCCCTGGATGAGAAAGTGTGGCTCTCTGTTAAGAATGGTTAGGAGAGACCAACCACTGCTGTCAGTGAATGGAGCACTTCACAAAAAGAATCAGCAAGCTTTAAAAGCAAGGCTATGAATGCTATATTTAATGCTATATTTAATGCTATTTTTATGGAAGAGTTTAAAATAATCTCTAATGTAGAGGTTGCTCATACTGCCTAAAATATTTTACAAACTGTGCATGAAGGCACTAAGGCAGTAAAGATTAATAAATTGCAACAGTTGACCTTAGAATGTCTGATGATGAGACCTTTGATGAGTTCTATACCAAATTAAATGGCAAAGTGAACTCTGCTTTTAATTTGGGTGAAGTTTATGATCAACCTAAAGTTGAGATTCTTAAATCCTTAACTGAGGACTTTAGATCTAAAGTCACTGCTATAACTGAAAGTAAGGATGTGGACACTATCCTTATTGATGAACTTGTAGGATCTCTTCAATTCTAAGAGTCTGACTTACCCAAAACCAACAAATCCAAATCCATGGCTTTGAAATCTATTGATAATGTAGATGATTGTGGATTTGTGATGAAATCTCTTCTACGGAGATTGCTTATCTTGCCAAGAATTTTAGAAACTTTTTGAGGAACAATAATAGAAGGGCAAGAAATCAAAACAATGCTAACACTAAGAATGTAAAGAAGAATGAAACAACCAAAAATAATAATTCTAAAAAATCAAAAGATAAGGTTGTTCAATCCTCTAACAATTCTTTAGGTCAACAATGTTTTGGTTGTCAGGAGTATGGTCACCTTAAATCAGAATGTCCTACTTACTTGAGATCTAAGGGAAAAGCTATGGTTGTTACCCTTAGTGATGATGATGTTTCTAATCACGAGTCTGAAAATGATCAAGAAGGAAATTTTATAGCTTTCACTACTACTACTGTAGTAAGTGAGTCTAAAATTGTTGAGTAAGAAACCTTTCTGATGGGAAACTCTCTAAGAATGCTGACTTGCAAAAGGTTTACAATAAGCTTTGAAAGATTGCATCAAAGAATTCCATGATGAAGAAGATAAACACTCTAAAACATGAAAAGAAAAATATGTTGGTTAAATTGTTTGATGCTAATGAACTCATAACCTCTGTTAAGATTGAGAACATGTCCTTGGTTGAGAAAGTTAAAAGTTTAGAATCTGAATTATCTGTTGCTAGAGAACAACTTGATAGGACTTCTACTTCTAAACTGGATAATATGTTGAATGTTCAAAAATCATCTTCTGATAAGATAGGGTTAGGGTTTGTTGAGAGTGTTTCTACTTTTGTTGTACATCCTCCTAAGTTTGTATCTGCTACATCTATTTCTACTCCTGAAGTCAAGGTACCTAAGGAAGAGATTCTAGCTAGTAGGAAGATTATGGTAGATCTAAGTGAGTCAAAACCCAAGAAACCCAATCATGTTGGAAGTAGGAAACAACACAAACCTCAATGGTTTTGTTATTTTTGTGGTGGAGCTGGGCATACACGCCCAAATTGTTTTAAGTTGCAAGTTTTAAAGCAAGCAACCAAACAAAAAGTATCAATGCCAAAAACATGAGATCCTATGATACTTATTCATGAATTGGTAAAGGCTCTTAACATTTATGCCAATACAGGAGCTAATTTTAAGTCTAGTTCATCAAGAAACTCCAATCACAAGTTTGCATCTAAGAGAGTGTGGATGCTAAAGACTCAATCTCAGTGAGTCTGTCTGGCATGGTCCTTGTGCTTAATTTTTCAATTCCATGTGACCAAAATGTTTTTCATTAGGATTGTCCTTTTCATTACATTCATGCATTTCATTCTAGGTTTGTGTGTGATGTTTTTAAGTTTTTTTTTTTTTCTTTTTTAAAAAAATCAGATAAATAAAATAAACTTGTATTACACATCTTCAAGTGTGTAATTGGGGTTGGCCTATGAAATTTGCATTTCATGACTGTGTACCTTATTTAGCTTTGATGAGCTATTTTTCTACATTTTTCTAGTTTGTGCTATGTAGTGCTTAAATTGTGTGAATTGTTTATGGTTTTTAAACACATGCTCTTGATTTTGATGTCACATTCTTTTGATTGTAAGGACTAAAAAATCCTACGAGAAAGGCATAAATAACCATCTCACCACTATTACTCACCAATCATAAACACCTATGTGCAAATTATAAAAGCTATGCTCGATAAGGTGTAGCACTTGCATGACAAGATTAAATGAGGTGTTGATTTTAAAAAGAAAAAGAAAAATCAAAAGAAAAGAAATAAAATAAAATTAGTAAAAATAAAATAAAATGCTTTTACATGATTGCAAGCGTGTTTTCTAAGAAATGTAAGAGTTATATGATGGAACTTTTTAGGTGATAGTCACTTTCAAACTAATTCCATTGATGATGTAGAAATTGTGTTTAATTACTATCTACTTATCACCTTTTATGTATCTCATACACTTACTAGTAGCACACACTATATGCAAATCTTTGTTAAACACTGTAGATGTGATTGTGTGTTAATTATTGTGGCTATCTAAAATTGTGCTTCTTGAAATGTTTAATACTCTTTTTGGGGTTTGGGTAGACATTTTTTAGGAGAAAATTTTTGAATCTTGATAAAAATTGATTTGATTAAAGAGAAAGTGTTTTTTGAAAATGTTTGGAATCATTGGCATGCATTTCATATCATAAAATTTGGTTTAAAAAGTGTTTTTGCAGAAAATTTCCAAGTATTCAAAATTTTCTTATTTTTCGTGTCTCGATCAATCGAACCTGTTTTCCAACCAATCGAAAAAATGCAGTTTTTAGGCTAAAACTCTCTACCTAACTCGATTCCTTTCGATAAGTCGAACATGTTTTAAAACATTTTCGATTCTTGGCTTAATTCCTCCCGACCGATCGAAAATCATTTTTTTCTTAAAAATAAAACGAATCTGAACACTGTTTTTCATTATTTTTGTCTTCCTCTTCAATCCCTTTCGATTCCTCTTAGTCAAAAAAAAAATTTTTGTCTTTTCTGAGTCAAGGCTTCTAGGGTTTTCTTCCTCAACACCTGGTAAGACCTTTTTACCCCTCGTTTTTGCTTAAATTACATTCATTCATGCATTATCAACAAATTTTTCAAAAATTTCGAACCAAAGGATTTTTGGGGTTTTTGATTGTTTTGATCCAATTTTTTGGATGGGGTTTTGTTCGTTTATCATTTAAACATGATTCCCTCCCTTTAATTTCAAAAATTTCATGATTTCTACAAAATTTTGAAATTAGGGTTTATGAATTCTTGAGAAATTGGAGATTTTGTTCTATTGGGTAAAATTGATTGAAATTGGCTTGTGATATTGTTTAATTGAGTAATTATAACATGTTTTATACCTACTGTGTTAATCAATTGATCAATATATGGACTTTTAGAAAATTAGGGTTTCAAAATTGGGAATTTTGCAAAATTTCTAACTTTCTTGGTCAATTTTCAAAATTGGGATAAAATTGAACTAGGTTGTGCATTAGTTCATGCATTAAATGTGTCTCTGCATCATGCATCATATAGATTTTGAAAATTCTCTCAATATTGTGCACTAACTCTATATGATGCAGTCTGTCCTTGATTTTTGATTCTGTTGTTGGTTTTTCCTTTTCTTTAAATCTTAGATATGGCTCCTAAAGTTGGTAGAAAATTTAAAACTAAAGCCAATAAAACCACAGCATCCTTTTCTGCCCTAACTTAGGTTAATAGGGTTAGGTTTCCTACAGCTAGGACTGAGGAAATTTTTAAGACCTTAACCAAGTATAGGTCTATTTAGGGGGAAAGATAGATTGTTCTAGATGAATTAGATACTTCCATTCGTAGGAGTCTAGTGTCTAGAAACTGGGTTTCTTTGTGTGATGTTTCTCATCCCCCTCCTATTGCCTTAATTAGAGAATTCTACTCGAATCTCTCTATTTATTCTGAGGATACAGGTGGTCATTATTTGACTACTTGGATTAGAGGTGAAGAGTTTAAGATAACTAAGCGTGTAGTTTCTAAAGCTATTGGTGTACCACTAATACGTAGACCTATATACCCATACACTAAGTCTCCTCCTATAGATGATGTGATGTCTTTACTCTGTGGAAGATTAGTCACTTGGGGATCCGAACCAAGAATAAACTCAAGTGAGTTTACTGAACTTAACTATCTTTTCTTTAGGATAGCCTGTCACAACATCTTCCCTGTCTCTCACATTCACACCATTCCTTCAGACAGATATGCTTTTCTTTATGCTTTTATCACAGATGGATCCATGTGTTTTCCTTCCCTATTCATTCAAACTATTGTTGAGGTTTTTAGAAGTAAATCTAAAGCACACAAGCTGTTCTTTCCTGTGTTTATATATAAGGTGTTGACCTTTCTAGGTTTAGAAGACTTTCCTACCCTAGAATTAGCTCATATCACTACCCCTATAGGAGTCACCTTTCTCAGATAGCGGTAGGCTCAAATGAAGAGTGTTAAACCAAGCACTGGGACTTCAAAGTGACCAAGAACAGAAGCTTCTACTGCTGCTCCTGCTTTTGGTGATCAGCCTGCTGCTGTAGACCCTACTGAGGAGATTCATGTGGATCCTATTGCTA
This sequence comes from Lithocarpus polystachyus, assembly GCA_033629205.1. Classification (NCBI taxonomy): domain Eukaryota; kingdom Viridiplantae; phylum Streptophyta; class Magnoliopsida; order Fagales; family Fagaceae; genus Lithocarpus; species Lithocarpus polystachyus. The sequence continues at coordinate 53,700,678 of CM066166.1, forward strand.
CTATGGATCATGCTGGTGATGCTGAGACTATGGATCCTCCTCTCTCACTCCGTGCCATGATGGAGACTTTTATGACTACTCAGGTAGCTCATGAATAGCTTATTGATGAGCTACTCACTGAGGTTGCTGCCATGAGAGCTAATTTTGCTGAGTATAGGAGTGCATTTCCAACTCCTCTACCCTCTAATTCTTGATGGTTGCCTTTGGCAATATGTAACAAAAAGGGAAAGCAAGTTTAGATATTGCTCTTGTACTTAGGGGGAGAGTTAGAGAGTTTTTGTATTTAGGAGAAGCAGTTTATGCTAGTTGATATGTGATTTTTGTTGTATATTTTCACTTTTGATTTATATTTTTTTTTCTATTGTTCTTGTTTCACAAACATTAATGGTTTATGATTGACTATGATGGTATTATTGATGATTATTCATTTGCTATTCTATCTATCTTTTATGTTTTGTGACTTCAAGTTCAGTTTTAAATTTTGGATTTATAATATAATTTCCGCACATGCGTTTATGGTTTCTTTTCAGTGTTTTAAGAATTTACAGGTTAATTCTTTCTCAACTGCTGTCTATTCTAGCAACTAATAATTAGTGGATTGTGATTGAGTTGTGTTTGGGAAACACTTAATAAATTGGGCTAATTCTTGAGTTGAGCAATTCATATGTGTGTGTTTTGCCACGAATTGTAAAAGAGAGAGATTGTTAGGTTTTAAAGATTTAGGATTAAATGTTTAGACTCTCAATTTGTATATGTTGGCAAACCGAGAACAAAAACATGTCTAAAATAGGTGTTAGACATTGCTCAAAGTGTTCAAGTCAAGCCTCAAGAATACTCAAGCTGCAGGAAAAAGAAGTCATTTTCTGTGAAGCTCGATCGATCAAAAGATCAGTGTTGACCAATCCAAAATCACAGAAAAATAATTTCTGCAGAATTTTAAATCAAGCCCAAGCTCGCGAAAACATTAAGGTTTCAGTCCAACACTCCTAAGTATAAAATGAAAACCCTAACTACATTTTGAAGACTCTTGGAAGACTTGTGAGTTACTCTTGTGAGATCTGAGAGGTTTTATACCTTCTAACTCTACAAGTGTCTGCCGAACAAGATCTACAATCAAGTGCTGGTAGAATCTAGTTGCTGCAAGATCAAAAAGCTATGATTTGAAAACCTTTGAGCGGGATCTCAAAGTCACAAACGTGGGAGTTTGTGTTCAGCAAATCCAAGAGAGAATAAGTCTATGGATTCGGAGCTTACATGTGGTCGTGTCAATAAGTTACTACTGGAGGTAGCAATAGATTTAGGGTTAAATCTTTTGTAAAAACTTCAATTCTCTTTTAGTGGATTTGTTTTACCTTGAGGATAGTTAGGTAAAATCTTCCCTAGATTTTTACCTTGAGATGGTTCGTTTCATTGGTTTTCCTAGGTAATCATATTGGTGTGTCCTTTATTTTTCTGCTATAGTGCATGATATGATCTCTCTTTGTCTAACCTAAATCTCATAATTAACCTAAGTAATCACTTGGCTAATATATTAGGTTAAACAATTTGTGTTAAAGGGTCTAAACAAACAAACAAACAAAAGATCACCACTACCAAGAATCCACTAATCAAGAATCAAGCGATTACAAGTATGAGAAATCTTACCACTACCCTGGCCTATCCCAAAATACCAACCTACAGTTGAACCTTCACTTCTATACACAATTGAACTTGATCCTGTAGTAGACTTCTTTGCTTTGCACAAATCTCTAATCTGTGACTAACTTCTTTGCATGAATCCCAATACGTGACTAACTCCAGCAACTTGATTAATTGTTGTTGGCTACAAAGTTCTTCACTTCATAAACAATGAAGATTAAGAAGCACTTAGTTAAAAAAAACCTAAGGACAAATGTAGTAGTTTCACACAAAGTATATGAGTTCTAGGTCTATATTTCCATACTTGACGACTTTTAAAATAAACTTTATTTATGACTAGGGTTGTAAAGAGAGAAACCCTAATCATTCAAGTTATCATGGGCCGAAATTTAGATCTGAGAATTCTGAATTTGTAGTTCTCGACAAATCGAGCTTGTTTTAGGCTTCTCCATTAATCCTCAATAGCAGCTAGTGCCGAGCTTGTGTCGAGCTTTAATGAAACAGTTTTTATTTACTTGTTTCTTGGATCAAACTTCATGTCTTTAATGATACTACTTGATATGTTTGAACAACATACTTCTTAATACATTAAATCCAACTTAGATCGACCCAATTACAAGTAAAGTGCATCTTGTTGAAGGATTAGCCAGTTACATAGAAAATATGACCCTAACACATTTTTTCCCTTTCTACTTGTTTCAACAAATGAAACAAGAATTTGGATCCTAATTAAAATTCTCCAAGATATAGGATTAGTTACATTTTAATAAGATTGAAACTTCATGCAAAATTAATAAATATGAAAGAATAAACAAAAAGAAACAAACCCCGGGAGTTTGAAGACCATCTTGCATTCCAAGTATCTAAGTTTGTAATTTCACCTCCAAAATCTATAAAACAGAAATTTCAATCAGAATAACAAGAGAAAGGGACTGACGTGTGTATCAAATTAAGGATCTTTTGATTTTGGCTCAAAACATGCTTTAATGAGCCAATCACACATAAGGTGCAAAAGCTCATTTCAATGCAATTTAACAAACTCAAATGAAACCATCCTTTGTTTGGTTTTTTAGGAAGAGTTGTAACCAAAAACCCTTGTTTGCTAATAGTGATTTTTTTTTTTTTAACTATTATATCTGTTGAAAATCTATAGTTTGAAAAATGTGTTACACCAAATATAACTTGAACTCACCTCTTTAATAATAAAATCAAAATTAAATAATAAAATAAATAGTACAACTAGAAGAACAAAAATTATTTGAAGGTTCGTGATAAATGTACATCGTGTAAGTTTAAGTTTTTCTCAAAACCAAAGACTCTATAGATTATTAAAATAATTTAAAATAACTAGTAAAACTTTAAATCTCTAGAAATTCTTGTAAGTAAAATTTTTAGAGAAATTATATTAATTAATGTATTTATAGTACACCACATGACATAAAAACGAATAATAATAATAATAATAATAATAATAATAATAATAATAATAATAATAATAATAATAATAATAATAATAAAAGAAGAAGAGCACATGCAATTGGTTCAATCAAAAAGTGTTGGACACAACTATTAGCTAATAGAACCTGGTTGAGGGCATAAATTAAACAATATTGAAAAGCTCATGATTTGAATTTTTTTTAAATTCTAAGTTTTAATTTAAAATCACCCCAAATTATTAGGTAATTAAGTAAATTTGGCCATGTTTTTTTATTACGGGTAGTCAAATTTTGATGCAAAGAAAGTATCAATTTTCCGCAATGGAAAAATAGTCATTTGGTATAACCATTTTTTTTAGGCGAAAACACTATTTTGGTCTCTACATTTTGGGAGTCACAATCAATTTAGTTCCTACATTTTAATAGCAGTCAATTTGATCCATGTTATTTTCAACTTGCAACCAATTTGACCCCTGCTGTTAACTTACTAACGGAAAATATTTACGTAGTAAACGGTTTGCATTGTTGGCGCACACATGGCTATAATAATAATTTAAATTCAAATAATTAAACATTAAAAAAGCCACCTAAGCATTTTAATGAAAATGAAAAGGCCATGTCAAATAATAAAAACTAAAAAAATTAATTGAAAAAAAAAATCAAATAAAATGAATTAAAAAAAAAGAATCAATTTATATTCTTTTCTTTTTGTATTCATTCACTTTCTTTGCTACCAAACACTATGCCCAACAAGCAACACAGTAATCTGAAAACTTTGAAGCTTTATCAGTGCTTCGGTCCCCTTATTATCAGAGTGAATAGTTTAAAAACTTTGAAGCTTTATCTGTACTTTGGCGATTGGGATAAGCTAAAGGAATGACCGTGCTTGAGAATTGTTCATCTTTTGAAAACTCTTGAATTGTTCAAATATGAGAGTTCAAACAACTGTTATTGTGATTGGAGGAGTGGGTTTGTTGTTGCATCGGTACTTGTGATTCATCATGACTTTTATTTGTTGAAGAAGAGAAAATCTTAGTCAATATTGCAACAATGAGATTTTTATATTGCAAAAATGAGATTTGTATAATATTAAACCTAAGTTGAGCTTTATAACACTAATATGATCATAACATGGATGCTTCGTGTTGGATCTGTGTATAGTTTTGATAACTGTGTGAATGTGTGATTTGTGTCTTGTTTCTTGCTTGCTGGGTATTGTGTTTGGTAGTTAAGAAAGTGCAAGAATACATAAGAAAAAAAATTTGAATTTTATTAAAAATCCATTTTCTTTGATTTTTTTTTTTCATTCAAATAATTTTTTTAGAATATTTTACCTGATGTGGCCTTTTTTTTCTTCCATTAAAATGCTTAGGTGACTTTTATAATGTTTAATTATTTGATTTTATATTATTATTATAGCCACGTGTGTACCAACAATGCAAACCGTTTGCTACGTAAATATTTTTTGTTAGGAAGTTAACGATAGGAATCAAATTGGTTTACCAATTGAAAAGAAAAGGGACCAAATTGACTACTACCAAAATGTAGGGACCAAATTGACTGTAATCCCAAAATATAAGGACCAAAATAATGTTTTCATCTTTCTTTTAATAATAGAATCAACAAAAAAATTTAGGATTTAACTTTTAGGCATAAATGCACTTTAGTCCCTACATTTTGGGTTGTTTTTCGATTTGGCCCCTAAACTGATTTTACTTCTAGGTAAGTCCCTTCTTTTTCATAGTCGTTTTTAAAATGATCCCTGCCCTCAACCCAGTTACGGAAAATGCTGAAGTGGCAAACGAAATGCATTATTGGTATGTGAATCACTAACGTGGCTAATAAAATATTTTATTTGATATTTTTTAAATGCAACGTCAACATTTTTTGAATTAAAAAAAGCCAAGTCAATTTAATTAAAGACGTAAATTCACTTTTAATCCCTACATTTTGGCTTTTATCCATTTTGGTCCCTACATTTTAATTTTACCACTTTTAGTTCCTAAACCAATTAACGCGTGTTATTTTCATCCTTTCCATCAGTCAATCGACGGAAATATCTAAGGTGGCTGACGGAGGAATTAAAATATTATAAAAAATGCCACATCAATATCTAAATTTTTTTTAATAGTTTATCAATTTTAACTAAATAAAAAAAAAAGAAAAAACAGAATTAAAAACAATAAAATACATAAATTTAGATCTAATTCATTTTGAACAAAAACGCACAAGATCATGATCACAGATTTAAACATCAACACAAGAACATAAGAGCAAAAAACCCAGAACCAAACACATACTTAAATTTAAAAATACAGAGAACACAATAACAAACATCAAGTTATTCAAGTCATTTTTGTATTTTATCAAGTTACACATAGCTAAGCAAATAAAAATTGATCTCCTGCAAAATTTTTCAAACCCAGTGAGTTGGCGGTTACAATTACAGCTACAACTCTCAAACCCAGATCTCCTACAAAATCAATCTCCTAGAACCAAATCCGAATCTTCAGCAAAACAACCAAACCTAGAAGACCCATAAACCCAACAACCAAACCAATCTCCAAAAAAGCAAACCATAACCTTCAAACCCATGAATTTTCTTGAGAAACAAACATAAAAAATCTAGATTGGTTGAATTGTGAGAGAGAAAATGAATCATCAATGAAGATCGGGTTAGATGCCCATAGGAAAAACAAACCAAAACTCCCAATTTTCTCAAAAAAACAAAATAATCAAACCCAAAAATTATCAAATCAACCAAAAAATCCAAAAACCCAAATGTTGCCCATCGTTTTCTTCAGATCAAGACCCACTTGTCATTGAAGTTTACCCCTTGATATTATGCTCATCGTTGGTGTAGGGAAAAGCCGAAAAAGGAGATTCATTGACCTTAATCTGCTCCAAATCACCGCTGCTCTCAGCCCCTCTCTCTCTAAACCCAAATCCAAACAACCACCAATCTCTTCCCCTCTCTCTACCCAAATCCCAACCACTGCATCTCAGCCTCTCTTTCTCTAAACCCAAACCAAATCCATATCCCAAAAGCTATAACCTTAACTTAAAGAGAAAAACAAATAAGACTAAGTCAAGAAGGTGAGAGAGATTTTTGACCTGAGAGGAAGAGAGAGATAGGAAAATGAATAAAGAGTTTAGCACCCTGTCTGGGTTTTGTATTTAGTGATGATGTTGTATTTTTTTTCAATTTAAATTTGAGTTTGTTTTTGGTTCTAGGTTTGTGCTCTTGTGTTCTTGTATTAACATTTAAATCTGTGATTACGTTCTTATGTGTTCTTGTTCAAAATGAATTAGATCTAAGTTTATGTATTTTATTGTTTTTAATTTTGTATTTTCTTTTTTTTTATTTAGTTAAAATTGATAAATTATTAAAAAAAAATTAGATGCTGATGTGGCATTTTTTTATAATATTTTAATTCCTCCGTCAACCACCTCAGATATTTCCATCAGTTGACTAACGGAAAGGACGAAAGTAACACGCATTAATTGGTTTATGGAATAAAAGTGATAAAATTAAAATGTAGGGGCCAAAATGGAAAAAATCCAAAATGTAGGGACTAAAAGTGCATTTACGCCTTAATTAAAAAAATAAAAATAATTTATATTTTTCAATTTCAATTTAATTCAAACTAAATTAAAACAGAAAAAAAACAGAAACAAAACAAAACAAACTTTTAAATCTATTATTATTATTATTATTATTATTATTATTATTATTATTATTATTATTGCTTTCATTATTTTTTAGGTAAGAACACAAGAACTTGTTCTTCATGTTCTTCCCGAATCCAAGAACAATCAAACCCAAGACAATGCAAAATTTCATACAAAATCCCTTCCTCCACCGAAACCTCCAGAACATGAAAAAATCATCAAAGCCAAACCCACATGAGAAAACCAACCTAGAAAAATCATCAAGCCTCCAACCCAGAAAAATGCCAAACCTAGAAACCTCCAACCCAGAACTTCATTTATCATGTTCTTCTCGAAATCAAGACAAACCCAATTGACTAACCCACTCAAAATCAATCTTAGCACAAAAAATTCCAACACAAATAACATTGAAACCTCTAGGAAATCAAACCCATAAATCTAGAAAAATATACAAATCCGCATAAATAAATAAATAAAAAACCAGAACAAATTGGGCAAAATCTCAGAATACAAACAAACTCAAAACACATAAAAACCCAGAACATCAAGGGCAAATAAAAAATTAATAAAAAAATAAAAAAACCCACAAACAAACCCAAAATCCAAAACCAATACAACCATTTTTATTTTTGCTTCAAATCTTTCTTCCAAATCCCTAGAGAACAAATAAGATTGAGATTTTGCAAGATGCCACCTCAGCTTCACCCACTTTCGCTGCCAGGCAATCTCCGCCGCCTTGACTCCAAAATCTGGCGAGCCTGTGCCAACACTTCCGTCCAAATCCCCATCGTTCATTCTAGGGTTTACTACTTCCCTCAAGGCCACGTGGAGCAATCCTTTCCTCCTCCTACTTTTTACTCCCCTAACATTCTCTTCAGGCCTCTCATTCTTTACTGAATCTCCGCCGTTGATTTCCTCACCAATCCGGTTACCGACGAGGTTTTCACCAGGCTCCTCCTCCATCCTATTCACGCTCAACAGAACTTCGTCGACTGTCTATTGAAGCCTTCTAGGAGCCAAAACGACGTCGTTGCTGTGAGTGAGGATAAACGGATCTACTTCATTCGCAATTGATAACATGTACTATGTAGGTTTCAAAATATAAGAACAAGAGAATGTACCTTGATGCGGTGAAATTCAAAACCGAATGAAGAAGTACTCGGGAAGACTTTCAATCTTCACTCCAATTCCACTTGATGCCCAAGACGTGTGGTCTCTCAATCAGTTCTATGTTTTCTAGAGAGAATATGAAAGAGTGTCTCTCTTCCTTATTTCATTTTTTTAAACATACAAACCATTTTATTCTATATAAAATTCTGTATGTTTCTCTCCACATAACTGATTATCTAATTGGGCTAGCCTTTTGGGCCTTCCCAATTGGGATTTAGTGTGTAGCTTGGAGTGGGACCAAAAGGGAACAAATAAGACACTAGCTCCAATGGGCCTTGGGCTTTTCTGTCAACTCTTGACAAGTCCAAAGTTACCATTAATTATATTTAATACCACTATATAAATATAATTGCACTCTAGGCCTCATTAATAAATTATATCCCAAGACTTTATTATACATGCAACCCCTTCATAAAATATTCGTAGTAATACAAAGTCATGAATATAGACTGCCACTTTGTGAATTACTACATCTTAATCCTTGAGTACCTGGTTTAATCCTTTTAAGTTATTCACCATATATTTATAAAATCCAATTTCATAAATATATACTTTAGTCTTACTAAAGTGGTTAGGCCTAACTCTTTGATTAATTGTACCAATTACACTTATCTCAAGGGAATATTTTATATCTCCGTTAAAAGACTATGAATTCCATCTTGAGAATATATTTTCCATCAATACTAAATGTGACTGCCCAACATACTGAGGTTTTGACCGTTACTTTAGATCTCACTCCTGATATATCAAAGCAACCGACATTTGATGATCAGGTCCATTATTCTCTCAGGATTAAGAGTTCATGTGAATACAAGTCGTGAGATTTATTATTCAATTGACAGTCGTTAGGAGAATAATAAATCTCACAGCGGTCCAGTTCAATATGTCTTAACTCTTAAAACATATCAACATATTAACTAGAAGTCACTACTTCCATGATCAAGACAAATCATCGTAGTTAATATGTTATAGTCTTCGCAGATGAAATGCCCAATTTCATCACCGACTACGAACCAAAATTTTGAGTTTACAAAGAACTTGTGATCTATATCTTCTGTGACTAAATCACATAAATCACATACTATGCATCTCATGGACTATTTGATAATGTCCGAATATTCATGTTACCATTATTTTAGATAAGAATAAAACAACTTTATTAAACACAATATTAAGTCATACATCATTTCTCACATAATGTCATACATAATATCATACATAGCATCATACAATAGGATTTAAGGGCACATATCCTAACAAAAATCTTGTCCTTCGCAAAGAATCTCATGCCATCCAATGCCAACAACAGCGGTGAATTCTCCATCCCAAGGTTTTGCGCCAACTCAATTTTTCCTCCACTGAACTACTAGGCTGAGCCGCCAGTGCAGACCTTGTCGGTCACCAACGTTCATGGCGTGGTCTGCTTGTGAGTTTGTGAGCTCCAGGGCCTGGTGGAGAAGAAGGCTGAGCTTGTGAGCTTAGTGGTAGAGAGTGTAGGGTGAAGAGAGAGAGAGAGGGAGTTTGAGATTAGTGGTAGAGAGTGTAGAAGATTTTTTTTAAGGTGATGAGGTTAACCAAAAGCAAACAAAGAAAAAAGAATTAAAACGATTATGAATTTTTATTTTTTAAGAAATGATTTTAGTTTAAATTAGATTTAAGGTTTTTTTAAAAAAAATTAATTTACTTTCTTTTAATTTTCTTAGCTGGCTTTTTTTATTAATTTAAATGCTGACATGGCATTTAAAAAATGTTAAATATATTTTTTTTACTATTATTTTATTATCCACATCAGCAAGCAATGCATTTCATCTGCCACTTCAGCATTTTTCGTAACTGGGTTAACTGCAGAGACCATTTTAAAAATGACTATGAAAAAGAAAGGACTCACCTATGAGCAAAATCATTTTAAGAACTAAATCGAGAAACAGCCCAAAATATAGAAACCAAAAATATATTTACACCTAACTTTTATTATATTTAGTATATATTGTCATGGTATAATTATTCATATACGAAGCAGGGGACTGACTTAAGAGGTTGTCGGTTTCTCAAAAAAAAAAAAAAATCCTTAAGAGATTGTTCTGTGCTAGACTGATTTTTAAATGGTGCATTCTATTGGGTTGGATTGGGCTGCTCATGCCAGAGCTGTGAGGCCCATGTTTCATCGGGCTTTATTTCAATACATAGATATAATTCAAACCGTAATCGGCCTCTAGTTGAGGTTCTAGAATTGTTCCTTCCAGCAACCTCTCTTTTTGGAAAAATGATTTTTATACAACGACTCTTACATTGGGTGGGCCTAATAGGTGTGAATGGTTGAGATGAGATCGTGTTAATTTTCTCTCAAATGAACTATTAGAATAATGACATTTGATCCTATAGATGGAAGGTTTTACATAGAATTACCACTTATTTTATTAAATTGAAATTTATATATATATATATATATATATATAAATTAAAAATAAAAACCTTTAAAAAAAACTCATTTTATTGATTCGAGTTAAAAATTTACATTGATAAAATATAAAAGGCAAGATTACATTTAATTTTGTTCCGGTTTAAGTAATTACATGTCTTGGATTTCATAATTAAACTCTAAAGACAAAATACTACATTAATAAGACCTTGTCTAAAACCAATGATTTAAGATCAGAGGCTAAGCCACAAAGTGAGAAAATGTTAGGCACTCACCCTACCTGATGAATTGGTCTTTTATAATATGATGGTTGTGGTCATATCATGCAAACAACATACAAATATATCATATATTGAAAAACAGCATATAATCAATAAAACAGATTGAAAAAAAAAAAAAGAATAGAGATTTGAAAACAGATTGGAGCATATTATCATATTGGAGCCCCTAATTTCATACTTAACATATTCATCATGTTCATTCCATGTCATCAATCACAAACATGTTTTCATGCATCAACAACCAAGAATTTTGATCTACTCTACTTCGGTTTGAGGTATGCATGATCGATTTCAATAATAACCTTGAATGTTCTTCAAGATTTAGTTCACATGCAGCACCTCCTTCCTTCAAACTTTAGAAAGTTGAGTAGCACCTCCTTCCTCTAGTGGTTCTCTTGAATCTCCTTTGAATCTATCCTATAAGCGAAGTTTCCCCTCTCTTAAGTGTTGATCTGCGGACAAAATGGGCAAATTCCCTTTTCGCGCAAACAAAGCAGCATTGTACCCCCCTTTTCCAAACTCCCTATAGTGGCATTTTTAAGAAACCTATAGTGACGTTTTAAGGACCTATAGTGGCGTTTTGGAACTCAAGCTCCATCAACTCGAGTTATAGGTAAAAAAAATAATAATAAAAAATTACCTATAACTCGAGTTCATGGAGCTCGAGTTCCAAAACGCCATAGGTCCTTAAAACATCACTATAAGCTCTTGAAAATGCCACTATAGGGCTCTAGAAATTTTTTTTTTTTTAACTTGATTTTTAGATTGTCGAGTTACAAAAGAGGGGCATTTCTTTAATTAGTTTGAGAAAGGGGGCAGAACGCTACTTTATTTGTGTGAAAAGGGCATTTGCCCATTTTATCCGTTGATCCGCACTTTTCAATCTAAGTGGTGATTGGGATTTGGACTTTTAGTCAAAGTTTCGATCAGCACCTTAACTCAAAGTTTTGATTTGATCTAATTTTTATTTATTTTATAGTTTTGGATATTTTCTAATTATCCTTTCAAAAATATCTAACTTTTGAATGCCATTTTAGAGCCAAATATTATTTGGGATCATTTATAAATTTTATATATTAATTAATTATCTTAAATCAAAGATAATTAAACAGTTTTTTAAATTTATTTCACTACCCAGTGAGAACATTGTTGAGGTACAATTTTCTTACTGGTGTCACGTTCTTGAATTCTATTTAATTACATTTATTTATTCACCAGAATATCACTCAAATTATTTTGGGCCTCCATAATATTTCTCATCCCATTGAACCACAAATATTTCATATCTCATTATCTAAATTGGATCACGATATAAACTATCACAAAAAATCCAAAAAAAAAACTCATATTTTATCCAATTTTATTATTATTATTTAGCTAAGCCCAAAATGGTCCTACGGCCCAATGCACACATCCCATTCTTTTTAAAACCCAAGGATACTTGGCAATATTTGAAAAATCCAATTCTCATTGACAATATATCTAAAGCTCAATTTACATTAGCGCTATTAAAAGCCCAAGCTAGCTACTTTGCACTATTTAGTAAAAGGCCCAAGGTTATCAATACTTGGCAAAATACTCTATCATAAGTATTTCATTTAAAGTCCAATGATGATCTATGCTTTAAGTTCTTAAACTTATTACTATAATATTACAAGCCTATGGAATCTATCTTATAAAACTCATGATAACTATTTATGTTACATAATAGGCGAAAATGCACTTTTCATCCCTACATTTTGGGTCAATTCCTATTTTCGTCCCAAAATTGATTTCTTTGCAAATTTCATCCCTAAAAAAAGAAAATCGTTTTTAAAATGGTCTCTACCGTCAATCCACTGACGGAAACCTCCTACGTGGCAGACAGAGTGCCCTTCTTGCTGACGTGGCACTGACATGATCATTAAAATATTATTAAAAATAATTATTTGGCATTTTTTAATACCACGTCAGCGCCACGTCAGTTTTCTCAATTTTAATTTTAATTTTATTAATTATTAAAAGTAAAAGCCAGATTTCTCAATTTTAATTTTAATTAAAAAAAATGAAAAACAAACAGAAAGCAACCCAAAAATCAAAAACAGAAAGCAACCCAGATTTCTCCATCGTGTCCTCATCTCTCACTCTCTCACACACACTGAACATCACTCTCTCACACAAATTGAACACCTCTCTCAGTCTTAAGAGCTAACAGCATGACCACCCAAAAATCAAAATCAAGACCCACAAATTGAAGACCCAAAAACGATCTAGCTCCGGCGTTGAGACCCAAAAACCCATCCCACGATCAAACCCCAGCAACCCAAGACGAGTCAAGTTTGTTCGTGACCGTGCCGATCTATCTCCGGCGTTGAGACCCAAAAACCCATCCCACGATCAAACCCCAGCAACCCAAGACGAGTCAAGTTTGTTCGTGGCTAGCTCCGGCGTTGAGACCCAAAAACCCATCCCACGATCAAACCCCAGCAACCCAAGACGAGTCAAGTTTGTTCGTGACCGTGCTGATCTAGCTCCGGCGCTGAGGTTGTTGCCTTTTCCAGTGAAGAAGAGCGCCGCCGCTTCGATGGTTTGGGTTTGTGAACGATTTGGAGACGGATTCTTATCCACCACGCACCGCCAATCTGACCCAAACTCTCTAATCTCAAAATCTCATCTCCGCTCAATGAGAAAAATTTGGATCTGGGTCTGTGTTTGTGTTTGATCTCTTTTTTTTTTTTTTTTTTCGTTTGTGTTGTGATCTAGGTTTGTGTTTGATCTCTATTTGTGATCTGGGTCTGTGTTTGTGTTTGATCTCTGTTTCTTTCTCTCTTTTTTCTGTTTGAGTTGTTGTGATCTGGGTGTGTTTATGTTTGTGTTTGATCTCTGTTTCTTTCTCTCTTTTTTCGTTTGAGTTGTTGTGATCTGAGTGTGTTTGTGTTTGATCTCTGTTTCTTTCTTCTTCTTTTTTTCGTTTGTGTTGTGATCTGGGTTTGAGTTATTGGTTATTAGGTTTGTGTTCTTGTAATCTGGGTTGAGTTCTTTGTTGCTGGGTTTGATTGGGAAGAACAGGAAGAACAAATGTTCTTAATAATGATAAGTAATAATTTTTTTAATTAAATTAGATTTAAGGTTTTTTTTATAATTTAATTTTTTTTATATAAATTTTCTGACGTGGTTTTGTTTTAAAAAAATTAAAATGCTGACATAGTATTAAAAAATGCCAAATAATTATTTTTAATAATATTTTAATGATCATGTCAGCGCCACGTCAGCAAGAAGGGCACTCTGTCTGCCACGTAGGAGGTTTCCGTCAGTGGGTTGACGGTAGGGACCATTTTAAAAACGATTTTCTTTTTTTAGGGATGAAATTTGCAAAGAAATCAATTTTGGGACGAAAATAGGAATTGACCCAAAATGTAGGGACGAAAAGTGCATTTTCGCCTACATAATACTATTCATTTTTTCAAAACTCATGGCAAGCATATATCAAACCCATGGAGAATTATGAATTTGTGTTACTTAAATAAAATATTATGGAAAGTTATGATTATTTATCTTAAACACATGAAATTTATTTATTTCATACCTTATTACAAACCCATGATAACTATTTATGTTACTTAATATCATTCATTTTTCCAAAACTCATGGCAAACATGTATCAAGCCCATGGATTATTATAAATTTGTATTACTAATATAAAAACTCATGAAAAGTTATGATTATGTATCTTAAACCCTTGAAATTTATTTATTTCATACCATATTAGAAACCCATAGAATTTATATAAGAACCCACGGTCACTATTTATCTTATATCACAACATTCATAATGTTTATTTCCAAAACTCATGGTAATTATTCACCTTACAAGCCCATTATGATTATTTATAGAAAAACCAAAAGAATATCACATTATTCCATTATAGTGGTTGTTAACATATTTTATTTGAAACCCATGGATATTGCCTCTATTAAAACCTATGGTAAATATTATTCAAGAAACATTGGAGGTTATTATTTAAAAGCCCAAAAAAAAATATCATTTAGAAAATAATCCATGGCAAAAATTATGAGAAACTATATAAATTATTATTTAAAACCCATGGAAATTAATACCCAAGACCAATCATAAATATTAAAACTCATGAATACATTTCATTTTTACTAACAACTAAAGTCCATGTGAAATAAAAATTCACGGCAACATATGGCAGCTTTGTCCATTTTGTAGGGCTCACAATGAAAAAGTAAAGGATTGGCTCAAGTGGAGAGGACTACCAAGTCAGAAACCCACCAAAATACTCAGCCCTCATGGGCAAGCCCAACCTGAAATCTTAGCCAAAACAGCCCATGTGTGCAAACTGACCTAGCTAGAGAACTCCCTTTAGTTCTATCCTCAGCTGGAGAGCACCTTAAGAAGCAACCAAGCTCCCAAACCAAACTAAGAGCTAGCCACATGTCTCATCAGCCTCTCTGCCACTACCATTTCTGACGTGAACAATACTCAGGGGCTAGGCTAACATTAAAAAGTTGAAATACAATAAATGTCATTCTTCCTCCTTAAGTTTCAGTTACCGCTAGAGGAAGTCATGACCAAATCATCCAAACTTTAGCAAACTAGCTTCTGAATTACTGAAAATGTCTAAAAACTAATTCATGAACCAAGCCCATGAATTCTTAAAAGAAAATTTTAGGGAAATGTGGTTTGGAGAGCATAAAAAGATCTCCAATGAATCTCCATAAAGTAGGTTAAAAGCTTGATGCCTAGCTTGGCGTGATAGCTCCTACTCTTTGAAGCTCAAAACTTAGTTGCAGCAACCAAGTTTTAGCCCTATATCTGTCTTGATCTTATTGGCTGAGATCAATCTCCAAATCTCAGCACTTAATGACATTACTCAAAGAAAATAAAATACTCAAAAGCAAATCACACCTTTTTTGGCCAAATCCTAGATTAAATGCTCTGAAATTCAGCTCCATCTAACATTACCCAAAGGAGACAAACATTCAAAAAGGAGTTCACACTATTTTTGGCCAAATCTCATAATGAATATTCTAAAAATTCCCTTACTAATTAGACCCAATGTTTTTGGCATTTGCTAATTAAGTTTAACTATAAAAAGAAAGTATCATCTACTCACCAAGGGAGGACGAAATCCTCTCTAGGTCTCCATCAATCTTGTTATTTTTAGCCCTTAATTCAAAAATAAGTTCCTTTTCTAGTTCATAAAGGCCCATATCCATCAACTCACAAACATTCCTTCTATTTTCTAACAAAACCCCAGACCATAAAGGTCTCATGATTAGCTACGATCAATCTCTCACCACCATGGCCAAAAATAGCCAAGTTCCTTTACCATTTTATTCCCACATCACCATATCTCTACTCACCCACTCATATAAGAATAGTTTCCATCATTTACCATACATCCATCTACATATTCCAACATGGGCATAAGAATCTTGGTTAAATATTTGCTGCACCAAGCTGAGGACACTTTCTGTCCCTTCATTCCATCTTAATTTTCCTCTTTTACATATAATTATGAAGCCCTTTAATCCTTGTTTATTGCTATTATAATGAAGGCTATAATGTCTTGGATACTATGAAAATTTTCCCTTTTGTTGACTTAATGATAATGAGGAAAGTATATGATTTTTATCATGTAAACACATTATTAATCAAACGTTACCGCTAGATGTCTGCCATATTCATTGCTAGAACATGTTCCTCTTGTGTACTTCTTATAATGACCCACTTTTATATTAACCAACTATGGAGGAAATGCATAATTTTTACTATGCGAATACATTAATTTATTTTCCAGATATCTACCGTTGGATGCTTCTCCTGTTTACCACTGGACTATTATTTAAGCACTTATTGTAGTGGGTCATCTTTTATGCTAACATATATTTGCAAGAGGTATTATTAAGGCCTTATTATAATCTATTTTGGATGCAATCTAGACCTTGAGCAAAAATGGGCTTTTCACACTTCACTGATAGCCTTTGGGCCATATTCCAAGCTATAAATACCGCATTTTGTAACCTTTACTACTCGGGCCCCCGTTCCCCAATGATGCTGAATTCTAAGATCCAATGCTAATTAAAGGCCCAATTAGATGTTAAATTGACTTGAGAAATATTAAAATTGAAAATATAACTTTTAATGAGCGAATATATCTATTTTTTAAAAAGTAAAGCCAAGAAAACCCTTGTTGTACGCACGCAAGAATCACCTTCACATGCAGCTTTCTACATGCGCACACAAGCGCAATCTTGTACATGCATGGCAAATTTCAGAAACATAAATATGGCAAGTTTTCTGCATTAATATCGTCTGTGAGTCGTTCTAAACCCTTATTTTCACAATATAAATAGCCATACACGATACATTTTCAAAACACAAAAAAATCCTACAGGAAAACACTAAGATTCACTAGAAATAGTGAATCAAAAAGGGAGTACTTCACAAAACATCCTCAAGTCAATTTTCTTTTAATCGAGGCCTTTTTGGCCTTAATCTTCGAGTTTAAGATTACTAATCACTTTTTTTTTTTGTTAATTGTGAATAGATTTGACTAAGGGAAATGGTCAAAAATCAAGCCTAAGAGCTTTTATTTTGAGGTATTGAGTTCTAAACTCTTTTCTCTCTTTTCTCTACTTTTAATCTTGTTTCTTTGTTTGTTTTTATGCTTTATATGTTTATATATTTTAGGTTTACGTAGTTGTATGTTTTAAAGCATGTTAGGATGTTAGATTTAGTGTTTTGAAGCCCTGCTTTGTTTGCTGTGTTTCTAGGGCTGAAACCAATGTGCGCATAATCTTGCCTATGCACATAGGCTTGATTATAAGCACGCAGGCTTGTTCATGTGTGCGCATGATCCTACCCAGAAACCCTAATTTTATTTTATCTATTTGTGTTTCTGTTTTCACACGCTATACTTCTGTTTAGACTCTTTTTAATGTATTTCTGTTTAGACTCTTTTTGTTTCAATGCTATGAACACGCATTCACATGTTCATGCATAATGCCATAAGTACTGAGTTGCAGTAAGGTAAGTAAGGTCATGCATTGGTATGAACATGCATTTTAATGATGTAATATGTTTGTGTTATGTTTGGTTCCATGTCTAAAAGTTGGGATATATGTTATGACCTATGTTTGATTGCCATGCCTATCTTTATGACCTGTTTTCTTGCTACCTTGGATGATGTGTAAGGAGATGCCATGATTAGATGTATGTTAGCATTTGTAATGTGATGATATGCATGATTAGATGTATGCTAGGTTTTGTGATGGGTGACAAGCATGATAGATGTATGGTTAGGGATAATTGATGCCATGTTGTATGCTTAGATGTTTGTTAGTGTATGTGTGTGTGTGAGTATAGATACAATATTGAGTGTCTCTTTAATAGGATTAAGACATAAGACACAATAAGAGGAAGCCAGCCTTAGGGTTGAGTGGTTTTGGATGCCTAACACCTTCCCAAGACTGTACCTTAACTTCGAACCCATATCTCTAGTAGTAAAATCAATGGTCCTTCCTCGAAATGACACTATATATATGGTTCCTAACTATTACAAAAACTAGGTGGCGATTCCTTTGACCCGTTGTGTCCACACAAGCCCAAAGTTGAGTTTCGGTCTTGGCTTCCCAAGTATCATGTTGGCAACAAAAAAACTGCCCCTAACAAACATTTTCATCTTATTCTTTGGAGAAGAACATATTTATCCTGTTCTTCTGGAAAGATATTGAAAAGAATAAAATCTTAATTTAATTATTTAAGTGAATTAGATTTTAGGATTTATTTTAAGTATTTTGAATTTTTTAGGTCCTTTCATTACATGTAATAATTAATCCACGTCTCACAGTTTGATTGGGCCGACTAGTACTCATTATAAGATGATGTGGCACTTAATGGACATATTAGTAAAAACAACTAACAGGGGACTAACGATCTAAATAACATATAATGTTAGGGAGAAAAATCCAAATTTTAAAATTTTAATGTGTAAAATTCAAATATCCCTAATCTTTAGGAGTGTGTTTTGCACTTTAGCCTAAATAATATTTTAAATTTTAATATAAGAAAATTCACAAAATGGTAGTAAATTTTTTTTTTTTTATCTCGAAAGGATTTCTAATATGAATAAGCCTTTTTCAATTTTTTTAAGTAAAAAATTCCACTTATGAATAAAAATATTTTTAGTAGTTACGTAAACACATAATACAACTAATATAAATTTATGTTAGTATGTAGTTGTTTCAAAATTTTTTTGCTATTACAAAAATTATTATGACTAAGAATAAATCATTACATAAAGAATTTAAGGTCATATTAACTTTATATGTGTGTGTGTTTGTGTGTATTTTTATTATTTAATAGTTCGGGACGGGGAGATTTGAACTTCGAATATCTCCATTGAAAACATGAGGAGGTATCAATTGTGTTACAACTTATAAGACTCTTGACAAATAAAAATATATAATTGAGAAGGAGGAAGGGTAAAGTTATAAGTTTGACAACTTAGATTGGTAGAAGGGCAATTGCCCACTCTTGCCATGGACCGGGTTTGGGTCGGATATACCTAAACTCAATCTAAAACTTTTACCCATGGATACTGGGATCTCGATACTTGTTAAGTCCTCATTCCCAATTCTTACTTGGACTTTTATCCATAGATATCCTAACCTGATTCGAACCTAATTTTTTTGGGCTTCTTTTTTTATTACTTAAATTAATAATAATTTTAAGTTAGAAATGTGATTTTCCATTCAAACCTTTTTTAACTAAAAACCAATTTGTCATAATATTTTTTTTAATCAATGTATGAAAATAAATTATTTTCCACATTTTTTTCACATCATGGAATGCAAGGGGATAATTTAAGATAAATATTTAAGGGCAATCGATGGTTTATCATGTTTAAGAAAACTGTCTCTAAGAGTATTAAAAGGAAGCTTTTGAGAGATAAATATTCTCACATGCAATGTGAAGGCTATAGCGATTATTGATAAAGTAAGAGAGGTGGTGTGAAGGATGTTGAAATCAAGATCCATGTGAATTTTCATCATCCTAACCACGCATAAGAGCATTACCATCAGCTCTCTTATAAAAAATGTCATTTTGACATACCAAAAGCCTACTTTATTATTTTAACACACCATTTTACAATTCACCATTTATCACATCTTCTATTCTTCAATTCTATACATTAAAATAATATATACCAATATTTAAAAAAAAACATTAAAAAAACCAACAATATATAAAAATACAAAAAAAAAAAAAAAACCAACCACCCCCACCACAACCCACAGCCCACCCCCGCTACCAGCAACCATCAATGCCCCACCCACCACCGTCTCACCCTAGAACCCCCACAGCAGAACACCAAAACCACCACCATAGAAAAACAAAAACAACAGCAAAAAACACAACCTAACCGCATCCCACACACCCACCCACTGTTGCCGCTAACCCACCCACCCATCAACACCCCACATCCCACCCCACCATTGTCTCACACTAGAACCACCACAGTAGAACACTAAAACCACCACCACAGAAAAACAAAAACAACAACAAAAAAACACAAAGTTCGGCATCAGAGATGGGCATTAGGTGGCGCGGTGAGGCTGAACGAAAGAGAGAAAAGCCACCCACTGCCGAACCCACCCACCAAATCACTGTAAAATAAAAATAAAATAAAATAAATAAATAAAAAACCACAGTAACAAAGATCGGCATCAGGTGGCGCGGCGAGGCTAAACAAAAGAGAGAAAAGCAACAACAATGAGAAGAAAAAAGAGTGAAAGAAGAGATGGGTTGATAGGAATGTCTGAGGAAGAATGAGAGACGAGAGGGGAAAAAAAAAGGAATAAAGTAATAAGAGAGGAGAGAGGAGAGAGAAAAGAGAATAATAAATAATAAATACCATATGTCATTTTAATCCGTACTGTGCCAAAGATAAAAAGATACTGTAACATGTTTCATAATTTTTTGGCAATTAACACACCTCACAAGGGTTCATTTTTTATGTTTGGTATGTCAAATGCCAAATATTTGGTATTTGGCACGACTAATTGTAATACTCTAATGAAACCTGAGTATTTAGACCATATAAATTTAGCCTCATGATTTAACCCTTCATTTTTTTTAGAATCAGCATCATGATTACCAAGAAAGCTTCGACAGGACATCAATTAATTCGAGCAATATAGGTTTTAAATTCTCACCACAAACATTTCAATCTGAGTCGCAGACTGTAAGACAACCCCTAAAGATATATCCTGCATTTGTGTGCAAAAAAATCTCACTCACAACCTTATAATCTCCAAACTTGGTGCCATAATTAAAATGGTAGAAAGAACAATATTACTCACCAACTTGTTCTTGAAAGCAAATATGATTGCCTCCGCATGTTTTGCTGAATTTTTTTTATTATTTAAATATAGATTGGATTCAGGTAATACCCGTACTTAACTCTAAAAATTCAAGTTTTTTTCCAAACCCAACCCGATTTTCTTAACCCATAACATATCGGATAATACTCGAAAGTTTGGATTGGGCCTGGTACCCGTTACTCATTGGATTAGGCCATCCCTCTTGAAGGCCATGGCTTCGACTTTGGTGACAAGGATGATACCATTTAATCATTTTAGAAAAAGACTTCTCACCGTTATTGATATAAGGATCTACTCAATAGTCAATACTCATCCCAAATCCCAGTCACAGTGACACCCACTATTCAACATTCATCAAAGTTAATTATTGGCTTTGTTATACTTTTGTATGATTGATTGCAATACTTGATTTTTTTTTTTTTTTTTTTTTTTTTTTTTTTTTTTTGAGGATAGACGGCAGGATTGCAATACCTGATTGGGTCTAAAAACATAAGAAGGACTATGAAGAGTGGACGAGAGTTTTTTGGTTTGGTATGTGGAAAAATAGGAATGTAGAAAATAGGGTAAATGATGAACTTTCTATTCGGGTCCGCGGCCCGCCAAAATAGAAGAAAATTGGAGCAAAATGAATGAAACCAAAGCTACATAATAAGGGACATTTTTTTTTTTTTTTGGAGAAATCGACATAAGGGACCCATTTGTATCTAACTTTTTTTTTTTTTTTGATAAACAACATTTGTATCTAACTAATATTTATTTACTTACATAAAAATATGATACTAATATTTTAAAGCAAAATATAGTTTCTTTTTATCAATCCATACTACCAAGTAAGGAGAATCTTAATTTTTATCGTTAATTTTTTTTATTTGATAATTTGAAAGGAAGAATTTAACTTATCGTAGATACTAGAAAATGCAAGTTAAGATACAAAATTCTTAACTCATCATTCAATTTGCACCCTTTTTTTGTCTCTTTGAAAAAAATATATTTTAAACCTTAAAACTTAGAGTATAATAGATTAAACTCTGAATTTTCAAAAAGAAAATTAAATTATGTCTTATAGTTTTAAAAGTAGCCAATTACTTTTTTAGCCATATTAAATATTTAAACTCCAAAAACAATGTAGTTTCAATAAATAAAGTGAGGTTGAATTTGTTATGCTATAAAAATTTAGAATTTATTTTTGTTACTTTTGAACAAGGACGGAGCTATAGTTTGGCATTGGGGGGCCATTGCCGCCCCTGAGATTTTGAAAAAACCAACAGCTATATATATGCAATAGGCTTGAGTTACAATTTAGGCCCAAGAAATATTAAATCTGCCCCACTATCACCAAACTCTTGGCCCCTTTTAAAAAAAATATATGCCTAACTCTTGGCCCCTTTAAAAAAAAAAAGTGTGCTTAACATATCCATTTATATTATTTATGTCTTTATTTTTAACTGTATTGTTGTTTTTTTTTTAAATAATTTTTCTATGTGAAATATGTTGCAAAACTGTGAAGTGTTGAGTTTGTGTGAGTGTATCCTATTATAACTTATAAAGAGAATAGATAGAGTGAGTAATTACTAAAAAGCTACTTAGTAAAGTTAAAGAAACTTATAAAAAAAGAAGTAAAGTCAAAGAAAAAATAATAATTGTACAGTTAATTAAAACATTTGGTTGGCTAATGGCTTGTTGAGTGAAATGCATTAGCTATAACAAGCTAATTAATTTATAAATTGAAAACTAAATTATGAATTGATAAGTAATAAATTTATATTTAATTTCTTATGCATACTGTCCAAATTCTTATACTTGTCTTTATTTAGTAATAATAATTAGTCCTTTTGTTCTTAAAAAAAAAAAAAACAAAATAAAAATTAGTCCTTTTGTGAGATTCAATCTTAGAAGAATGTTGCCTTCCTTAACTTGAAATTCTGGCTCCGTCCCTGCTTTTGAAGGTATTAGGTTTCATTTATTACTTTTAAAAATTATTGAGTTTAATTTGCTAATTTTGATAGGATTGATTTAATTTGTTAAACCCTCAAACTATATATATAGATTAAAACGTAATATACCCGTGTCTTGTCTCTATCTTGCTTATACGTTCTTTTAATTTTCCTTTCTTTTCGAGAGGATACAACAAAAGAACTACATGGACATACCACTATCTGAATTTACAATATTCAACATGGGGTTAAAATCATTATCATTGGGCATTACCATGAAAGGATTGGACGGGTCACGGTTGTGTCTCTGTCTGATCAGTACTAATATTAATTATAGAATAGACCCCAAGGGTGCAAATCAATCAAACCCAATATTAACAGCATTTATATTTTCCTCAGAAATAGTAGATAATTACAATGCCACTTTTCTAGCTTGACAAAATGGACTTTTTATTCCTCTTCTCTATTCTGTATATTAATATTACATGAAGTGCTTTGCCCCGTTCTTAAAACTATGAGCCTTCTCCGCCAATAGCCATCAACATCATAAGGCATATCTCATATTTTTGGCCTTTGTGTTTTTTTCTTCATTTTTACACAAATCTCGAGGAATATATTCGATAATCTGAGGGCTGGAGAGTGGGAAATACGGTGATGGAAATGAAATGTATTGTTTTAAGCTTAGTGGATTGGAATTCAATTTGGATTATAGCATTTATTAATGAGCTTTGAACCTGGCTGGCACAGGTCAATTCGCATACCTAACAACTATTTCGTAGACCCACGTCCACCCTCTCCTGCTCTTTGACTTATTGTTCGACTCTCAAGACTTCACTCCTATATGTCATTATTTATTTGTACCAATTAAATTGCTAGGACAAGAGACGTGGTTATTTCAACTACTACATATTTTATTTTTATTTTTATTATAGAAAAAAGTTAACGCGAATACTTAAAAATATTTGTTAGTTTTATAGAAAAGTTTTTATTAAAAAATTAAAAAATAATTAATATTTTAACAATTTTTTTTATTTTTCACAAAATTAATATTAAATTTTTTTAAATAGTTTATTGACAATTATCTAAAAAGCACTCAATAACATGATCTTATTATTATTTATAATTCAACAACTAAATATTTGTTAAAAATACTTAAAAATGTCAATTGAATTATAAATTTTATTATTTTGTTAACCGATGTTGAATGAATTCGTTATGAAAGATATAAATGAAGAAGGTTTCCATTAACGGGTATTTTTAGGGAATTTGTTAATGTACCAATTTAAAAAGGTTTTGATATCACCACTGAATTATATTTTCGACAAATTCACCACTAGTTTATATTTTTTATTAGACTCAATGCTTACAAAATTTTTAGAAAATTAAAGATCAATAGCTATGTCATTAATAAATAATTTAAATTTGCAAGTTTTTGTATTTTAGAATTATATATAAAATATAATCTTATAAATTATATAATAAATAATGTGGGGACTATTTTTGTTCGTCCTCGGCAAGGCTCTGGGCGCAGTGCCAAGGAGGCTCAAAGTGTCCCACATCGAAGAGAGCTTCCCCCACTTGCTACCTTATAAGCTGTGAAGCGAAGGAAGTAGTGTACCATCGTATTCTCATATTCGAATACGAGAATACGATGGTACACTACTTCCTTCGCTTCACAGCTTATAAGGTTGAAAGTGGGGGGAGCTCTCTACGATGTGGGACACTTTGAGCCTCCTCGGCACTGCGCCCAGAGCCTTGCCGAGAACGAACAAAACGTGGCCCCACAATAAAAGAAGCTCTCTGTTTATATTGTGGGGGCACGATGGGTAAGGGTCAGGCACCGCGCTTTGGGTGTGACCGCCCACCGCCCTCCTCAGCAAGGCTCTGGGCGCAGTGCCGAGGAAGTTAGCCAGTCCCACATTGGGGCTTCTTTTATTGTGGGGACTATTTTTGTTCGTCCTCGGCAAGGCTCTGGGCGTAGTGCCGAGGAGGCTCAAAGTGTCCCACATCGAAGAGGAGACTAGGGAGTTTTCCTAAGACGAAAAACGCAAAGACAGAGGGCCGAAGTGCTCAGCCGAGGAGAATAAATCTTGAGGGGTGTAAACTTACAGAAGCGGATGAAATCGCTGGTTCAATAGCTTGTCAAATACCTAAGAACCTTTAGGAGAATGTTCTCGGAGGACTTAGAGCAGGAGAGCGTGGATCTGCTAAGACGTTCGAAGACACTGGAGTACTTAAGGCTATGCGAAATGAGCTACAGAGATCCCTCAGAGCGCTTTATATGGCAAGAAAAAGCGAGAAGGAGTTGCCTTGCTCAAAATTTCACGAAAAAACCCTGACCGCACGATCTGCATCTCACCGTTGGTGAATAAGACAGGGTGCCACCCAGAGCAATAAATGAAGCGCTACAATTTCCAAGGCTTCGTCAGAAGTAAAGAAAATCGCATGTAGACGCTTCCACGT
Organism: Lithocarpus polystachyus; assembly: GCA_033629205.1. Lineage (NCBI taxonomy): Eukaryota > Viridiplantae > Streptophyta > Magnoliopsida > Fagales > Fagaceae > Lithocarpus > Lithocarpus polystachyus. The sequence continues at coordinate 53,726,085 of CM066166.1, forward strand.
GGATGAACAGAAAAGCTTAAATGGGTCTTACCCCTAGAGGAATCAAAATCCCACATTTCACCTTGGATAGGAGGGAAAGCCGAAATTTTGAGGGGCTATTGTAGGGGTAAAGGGCCCAATACCAGATATTGGGGTAAAAGGCTCACTACCAAACAATGGGCCACGGGCCTGTCCGAGGAGGCCATCCGTCCGAGAACGTCCTGTCATGAGGAATATACTTGGCCTAATTCCCTTCTGTCATATAAACTACATGAAGGAGAAAAAGGACTTGTCCGAGGATGGCTTATTGCTCGGATCATCAAAGGAACGACCCAGATGGAGGTTCCAGCACCAGTCCTGGTACTGCCAAGGACTCCCCTAACGTCCATAGACCATAAGGGACAGGTGGCAACAAGGAGATATTTTACAGAGGGCTACTGCAACCGCATTTATGACCCTGCAGCTAACATCATGGCCGCATTAATGACGAATAGACATCTGAACAGTGACCCTGGTCCTATACAACTACTACATGAAGGCCTTAGTGGAGGCTGATGGGACAAGTATCTGAAGGGAACCACCTACTGGCACGTGAGAAGAAATGACATATAAATAGAGCCCGAAGCAAGGAAAGAGGGGGGGATTGAACATTCTGGAGAAAAGAGAGAGAAGAGAACAGAAAGAGAAGAAAGAACTAAGAAAAACCTTCAAGAATCAGCTAAGTCTTACTCCTCGGACGGGTCCAAGCAGACCTCGGCACTTCCTCAGCACTTCGTCTACATTAGATTGGTCACAACCATACTTAAGCCGGAAGCAAGCCTATTCTCAACCTTGTTAGTTCAGCCCACTCTCTTACAAATTCTATTGTGAGGGTACTTTTTGCTTACTGGGCCAGAGTCCATCTCCCCTGTAGGCCCCATTTGTAATTTGTGCCCCTACAAATAATATTCGATTGGCATAAAATTTTTTTAAGGATTTTACCAAATTAAGAAGTAACAATGAGTGAACAAATGAACACATCAAGTGAATAAAAATTAGTGATTAACTTGGAGGCACTATTGAATGTTATCCTTATACAATATTTGTCCTCATTCGCAAGTTGTTAAAGGGTTTCTACAAACTTGCCCTTAGAATACAACCAAGTTTATTGGGTTCTACAAATAGCAATTTTGGAAAATACCCACAGGATTTCAAGTGAACATTAACCTCCATTTATACCCATAGGGTTATAACCTTTCAAAAGATTCGTATGGAGAGTTAAAATGTTTCATAGAACTATTCACAAGGCTTGAAACCTCTTCAACCTTTCTAAACAGTCACTAGAAAATTCTGCAAAAAAATCCTGTTTCACGATTTTTGATCGGTCAAAAGTTACGTTCGATCGATCGAGTGTTATTTTCGATCAGTTGAACAGGAATTGAGCAGCAATCGAGACATCCAAAAACTTCAGGATTTTTTCTTTACTATTTCGATTGATCGAGCCAAAGTTTCGACCAATTGAAAATGCTTAACTTCGAATTTTCACTTCGAAAATTTCAGAACTTGAATTTTCACTTTAACAACTTTATGAAACAATATTCTCCAAACTCAAATATCATAATTACAACCTATCCATGTAAATACCTATATATACAACAATCCCTCACTAGGTTGTAAAAATATATGTCTCACTTGATTGATATTCTATCATGCATAATAGAAGGTGTCTTTCAACTTAAACCTCCCTTTAGTATAATTGCTCAAGAAATCAACAGAGCTAATGGTGGCTTAGTGCTTAAACCATAACTCTTATGTGCTAAAATCGGAAACAACACACACATGAGAATATCCACAACACATTTAGAAATCCAAGTTGTTAGCACTATTATGGCCTTGTGCTCTTCCCGATTTAGTAAACATGTACAATAGAAAACCCTTTACCCTTGCTAGAAGCGGCACCACTCCTATGTTCACAAAGGTGGAGTTCCTTCTTATGTCCCTGTTACACAGAAATTTATGATTTATGAACTTTATTAAGAATTTAAAACTCATCCTCAATTTCTTCTTAATAGTCTTCACTAATCCATCCCGAACAAGACACAAATTTAGTGATCTTACTAACCACGTATCAATAGGTTATTGTTACCCTTTAAATCTCTTAGATATAATCAGTTCGAGGTTGGGTTCCAACTATTGGTGATTCTCTTAAAAGAATGGATTTAGCCCCATTCCAATGGATGTTATCCTTACCTAGTCTAGAGACACACTTTGGTAAATGAGCTATTTTATATATAGAATTACGTAGGCAATAGACTAGTCCAACCACATTTGACTTACATTACGTATTCTTTTCTTTGACTTTTAAGTCTAAGTTTACATTGTATACAACTCATGTATAGAATACGCATTGTGGTTTCACAATTATAGTACAAGGAATGGCTTACTATGGTCGTGGCCACGACACTTTATCAAAACCTTAGCCAATTTCTTTCCTTGCCCGTCACCATTATAATCAATGCTCTCAATTTAATTCTATAGTAGAGTAAGAAATACACATTATTTCTTTAATGCTTACACATAGCACCCCCACATGTAATGATTATCTAACTAGACACAGATATTATCACTCACATCAATAATAGAATTAAACTTGAATATTCTATATAATAGATGTTCATCACAATTAAGTTATTTCTAGTGATTAGCCTCAAGTTTTAGAAACATTGAAAGTTTACATACTGTGAAGGCAATGTCTAGTTTAGTTCCATACATGATACGCAAAATGTACTTAATTCACTAGCAAACTCAAGTTGTGCATCCGCCCTTCCAATTATCTTTTTATTTATTATTGGAATCAGAGTGTCTTTACCTCTTTAGAGATATTAAAATCAAAGAAACAAGTTTTCAACACAATAAATAACACAATTTTCAATAGAATGAGAAATCACTAATCTCAACACAATGAGATTACTCAAATCTCAACACAATGAGATATCATAAATCTCAAAATGAGATTATAGTGCACATCTCCACTATATTTCTTTACTTGATTCGCATTCATAAAAGACTTTCATTTAATTAATTATGGAAGTACAAACCCAAAGGTTTTTCAAGCAAACTTCCTTACCAAGATCACTATTTAAGAAATTCACTTCACATCTATATGATGCATACTCAAACTATATGTGGAGACATAATCCAATATTGCATTATTAATCCTTGAATGTTCAATTAATGAACTCACTTGTACTTGTGAGAGACATGTCCCTCAAAAAAGAGATTCGGATACCTTTTAGGGCACCTCTCTTTTTGGATAAATGGTATGAAGTTGCCACTTATTTTTTTATTAAAAAAAATAAGAAAAAATAAATACATGACTGAATTGTTCCATTCATTGTGAATATAAATTACATATTTGAAAAATTGAAAATTTACATGGCTTTAGGTTCTAGTTACAAACTACCAAATAATTACATGGCTTTTTGTCCTAGTTACATTCTACCCAAAATAAAACAAAGATAATACTAGATCTACTTAATCAAAGACCTAAATCTGGAGGCTAAGTTATGGAATGGAAAGGTGTTAGGCACCCATTCCGCCCAAACAGAGTCTAGTCTTCTAAATTCTTTTAACCAATGTACCATTTTATGCATGTCATAAATGATATGTTGAACACATGAATTAAAAACTAAATCACATAAATTTATTTATGAATGAAATCTCTCCTTTTAAAAATAATCAGATCTATTTTGATTAGTAAAAATTAATATTGATTTGTCAAAATATCATATCTGTTTTGTAGTATTTAGAAAAAGTGTTCTATGGAGATAAAAATTCAGATTTGTCTTATAATGATTAAAAAAAATGATTTTTAATGACAGAAAAATCAGATCTGTTTTTTAAAAAAATGGAAAATATTTTCTTTACAAGAGAGTTTCACTCATAATATGAATTTATACAATCATGCAGTAAAACAAACACAAACATAGTAGTACATGATCTCTTTCTTTATTTCAATAATTTGCATGTATTAAAAAAATCAGATTTGTATCTTAAGAAAGATATAAATCAGTTTTGATTTGAAAAAAATTTAGATCTGCATCTCATAAAGATGCAAATCTCTTTTTGTTTGAGAAAAATTCAGATCTACATCTAAGAAAGATACAGATCTGTTTTTATATTGAGAAAAAATCAGATCTATATCTAGAAGAGATGCAGATTTGTTTTTATATTGAGAAAAAATCAAATCTACATCAGGAAAAGATGCAGATCTGTTTTGTTTTAATAAAAAGAATTATTTACATGCTGATTATTGACATTCAAGAAAGAGATTATAGCAATCACATAAAAAAAAAACAACAACAATTAACAATTCATGTTATGACTGTTTGAAAAGAAAAGAGATGTAACATACATCATCACATCATAAGAAAAAGGGTTAAGAAACAACCTCTTGCATAAGCACACTCTGTTCTTGAAATGATGTTTTAGAGTTCAAAGAAATTTATGCAATTCTCTTTGAAACCTAAAAACCCTAATTTAATTTTTTTGCAACAACACTCAAAGAAGGGATCAGAAAATATGAGTGATTTAAGAGCCTAAAATGTATGCCTCTCCAAGCGTAAAAAAAAAAGTGCTTAATTATGAGGTTCAGTCTCTAATTATAGAGGCCTGAGTACTCTAAAAAATAGGAACAGACGATTAAGGTTTAAATCCAGACGCATCCTTTTGCAAAAAGGTCGAAAAGGGTATGCATTATTGTCCCCGAAGGCCTTTGGGCCAAAGCCCAACTAAGGAAAATTTGGCCATTTGCCGAATTGGCCTTTGGTCTCCGAACATTCTTTCGCGTTCGGGTGCCGTTTGAACTCCTCTTCAAGGGTTTTTTGGCTGGTCCTTATACCTAGACGTGTTTTCATCCTCCGTCCATGATTTTTTTTATCTCTTTTTCTGGATAATTCAAGCTTTTTAAGAACAATTATCTTGTAGATAAATCCCTCAAAATAAATCTTGATAAAGTTCAGATTCTTCACAATTTCATTGTGATCCAATTATCCATTTTATTCCTATACATGCAATCCTACTTTAAACACTAATTATCAACCAATCACAAAATATTCTAATTAATTTTAATTATTCAACCAATTAGAATTAATTTAAATTAATCGTGTTTGGTCGACTTTTTCTAGACATAATGCATATGGACCATGCAAACTTAATCATGCGATATCTTTCGATCCGATGGCCCGATTTGGAAACCGAAAACACCGTTGCGACCGTTAGAATCTCAAAATCTTCATTATGATATGCAATGAATGAATTGATGCATGCAATGCAAAGACAAAATGATGCATGTGACGCAAGAACAAATTGATGCATGTAATGCAATTAAGATTTTTTGGTACATAAATGGTCACTCCAGTCATTCTCCTTGATTAAATCATGGGTGCAAAATTGAGTGTCTATAGTACTCTCTTTATTTCACAAAGAGATACTTTGAAAATAGGATCACCACATGTGCTTGATTAAACTTGAGACATCTACCACACATGGCAGAATTTAATCACAATGAATTTAACATCCCTCGATGTTAATTCTCAATTCCTTTAACAAGCACATCTTTGATGCACATTAGCATCCTTAAGAGTCCATGACTCTTTTAAAGGTTATACCTCTACACTTCTTAGATATCATAATTCCACAATTTGAGTTTCTAAACCCCATAATTTGGGTTCTCAGCCATTCCGAAATTCACATATATACACTCATTACAATTACATATATCAAAATGTAATAATAGAATATAGTGAATTTCTTTAAAATTATATGAATGGTTTTAAAAAATATCAAATTAATAATACAAATAGTTACTAGTGTATAGCTATCAAAATCTATCTTTCCCTTTGTTTCAAACCTTTTACTATTAACCTTAGACCAAAAGATTTTATATTTTATTCTAATACCCACTCACAACCAACTGGTTTTGAAACTAGAGGTAGATCCACTTAGACCTAATTATTATTAAATAACATCGAGTTTATTTTATCATTAATAGCTTTTACAATAGAAAGCTACATCTTTTACAAGCACAAAGCTTTCTTAAACTTTAGGATCACTTCCCTCAAAGAGTACCATGGGTGTTTAATTAGGACTACACTTTTATTACCTTTAACAAGGTAAACAAGAGCTTCACATGAAATAAAAATTTGGATTAAAATCCTTTTACTTCTTACACTTTGACTCCACCTTTGTTTACTTGGTGAACCACATTTGAGTCTTAATATTACTTAATGTAATATTTAACATTAGAGCCATTTACTCGTGTTTAAGTAGGTATCAGGATACCTTGAAATCATCTTTGAATTTAAACTCAATAAATTCAATATCCTTTGATTTCACTCTTATATTAAACATTAAGTCTAATCAACTACATACCCTTAAATTTACTCATAACCTACATATACACTTTCTATAGCTCTTTGACTAATTAGTCCTCTTTAGTCTATTATTATACAAAGGTTAAACACCCCCACAGTTTAAAATGATAAGCATTTGGTCACATTCTCATTTCATAACACATATGAAATATCTTTGAGAAGGAACTCTATTATGCACATAGCATATAATAAGCAAAGCTTCTTTCCATTGGTCAGATACGAACTTAGCTGATTGCACTCAAGTTTATGGCATTCATCATATCAAATAGAATTCTCTCTTTTGACCAAACCATTTTATTAAGGTGTATAAGAGACTGCACCTTAGTGTATTATAACATGTTCCTCACAAAGAAGAATATACATTTAGAAATATTCACTATTTCTAGTTAATACACCATTCAATTCAAATCATCATGCTTATACAAATTATATCATGCTTTGACATAGATTTCAAGAATTTGAAATTTAAAAATCTTAATCTAGCATGCCACAAATAAAGAATCAACAATATAAGCACAACCAAAACATATTGCTAAAAACACTCATTCTGAACATGTCATTAGTAGCATATCCATTGCCTACTAATGTCTCATACTTGAACAAGACCATTCTTAAATACAAATTGGCTTCTCTTGATATCAGGTATGTGAAAAACATAGCATTGGTCAAGAGAACTTCTTGCCAAAACTCAATTTCACTTTAAAAATGCACTATCCACGAACTTTTGCCTTAATATGGATATCCACAAGCACTTCTAATTATATGGAAAACTCCTCATAAGTCTTAAAATATCCCTTGTAGTTGCACACATGCAACATTATACCCGAATCAAACCATCAATCGGATGGATTTGTAATTACAGCCATATGCATTATGATGATCATATTACATACATCACTCACCATAGCAATAATGTCCTTAATAACAATTGCTTCATTTACATTTCCATCTTCATCCTTCTTGTTAGGAGATATGTGAAACTTGTTAGAATATTGTAAATTGGCTAATCTTTTGACAAAACGCATTTCACTTGTAATTTGGTAGATCTAGGATATGTTTAGTACTTCAAGGAACAAAAGTTTAAGTCTAGTATTGAAGCCATGCAAGTCAGTCCAAAAAACAAGTGAAGAAGTGTTGTTCATTAAAGCTCGACAAGTAATATCTATCGAGGTTTAATGCTGATTCTTGACAACTACTCGACAAAAACAGTATCTATCAAGAATTACGAAATTCAAATTTCCAGATCTGTTTTCATGCATATCCAAGTGTATTTGTGTAGGGTTTCTTTTCTAACAACCCTAGACATATATAAGGATTATTTTAAAGGCTGTCAAAATGTGATGCAAAGGTTGTTGCAATTGTTGTTTGTCCTAGTTCATCATATTCTTTGTAGTAGCTGCTGCGTTTTTGCGCCAAGGGTTTTGTAACCAAGGAGTTTCTTGATTTTCATTGTTTGGATGAACTAAAAAACTTTGCAGTCCACATCTTTCTCAAGTTAGTGTGTTAATCACCTACTTGAATCCGTGCATCGATTGGTTAGTCACGCACTGGGAGCCGTGCATTGAAAGGAGAGATTGTCACTACATTACAAGTCCAATTGGTTATTGGGGTAAAGGTTCAACTGTAAGTTGGTATTAGGTATTGGAATTCATTTTACTTGTAACCACTTATTTTGATAATAGTGGATTCTCAAGAGTGATGACCTTAAATTCACTCAGTGGGGTTTTGCCTCGATGGTTTTCCCCATTTATAAACAAATCACCCGTGTCAAATTTAATTTCCACTGCATTTAGTTATTTGGTGATTTTTTTGTGCTACACTCTCATTGCATGTAATTGAATTTAATTAATTTCACTTGGCTAAATTAATTGATTAAGTTACCAAAGGGATCAATACATTCTTGGCCTATCAAGTAGGCACACTCTGATTAGGATTAATTTTTGCTGTGTGATCCATGGATCCCTGTTGTCATGGCTACAAATAGCATGAAAAGATCTTTTATTTCAAATACATCTTACTTTTCTAATCTCTATTTGATTGAGTATTTCAGAAAATGCAAGTCTAACAGTTATTTGAAAGCTATCTTGAGGATTATTGAAAAAGATCTTAATATAATAACGAAGAAACTAAACTATCTCAGAATGAAAATGTGCAAAGGAGTTCATCTGAGAATGGTGAAACTTAAAGGCTTCCTTCTTAAATGGCAGGATAAGAGAGAAAACCATTCCTACTGATTTTTCATGCAAGCATGAAGTGTTCTTTATTATGAAATCTGCATTTAAGGTAATGGACACATGTTTGTAGTACCTTGATAGTGGATGCTCAAGACACATGATTGGAGACCATTCTCTCTCTAAGGTTTTCAAGTTTAAGAAAGGTCAAAATGTCACTTTTGGTGATGGGAGCAAATCATAGATTAAAGGGAAGTGAACCATCTCTCTACTTGGACTGCCAGACATTTCAAATATATTATATGTAGAAGGTCTGAGAGTGAACTTGTTAAGCATAAGTCAAATATGTGATCAAGACTTTATGGTGCTGTTCTCGAAAGGGAAATGCCTTGTGTTGAATGAGTCTGAGAAGAAACTCATAAGCGGTGTCTGCACTTTGGATAACTGCTATGGATTGGTACCTGATGCTGATATTGTGTGCAATAGCATTCGTTTGCCAAATGAAGATCTATAGCACCAAAGGATGAGACATGCTAGCTACAAAATCTGTCACTTGTATCTAAGCATGAATCAGTCTTGGGGATGCCAAAGCTTAGCAGAGTTAACAATGTTGTGTGTGGACCGTGTTAGCTTGGAAAACAGACAAAAGCAAAACATCCAGGCACTTAGACATCAACTATATCTAGACCTTTGGAGCTACTACATCTGGACCTTTGGAGCTACTACATCTGGATCTCATAGGTCCAACTAGAACCGAGTCTCTTGGAGGAAAAAGATACATCATGGTTGTGGTAGACGATTTCACCAGGTATACTGGGGTCATTCTTCTAAAATCCAAGTCAGATGCTCCTGAGCACATTGAAGCCTTGTGTACAAGATTGCAAAATGAGAAGAACTTAAAGATTAATCGAATTCAAAGTGATCATGGTAAAGAATTTGAGAATTCATACATGGAATTCTTTTGCACTAGATCTGGTATATCTCAAGAATTCTCTACTACTATTACTCCTCAACAAAATAGTGTAGTAGAAAGAAAGAACAGAGTCATTCAGGAGATGGCTAGAGCGATGTTGCACAACAAGGATGTGGCTAGAAATTTATGGGAAGAAGCAGTCAAAACCGCATGTCATATGGTTAACAAGGTGTATTTTAGACCTAGTACAAAGAAGACTCCCTATGAATTGTGGAAGTGAAGAAAGCCAAATGCGAAGTATATCAGAATCTTTGGAAGTACTTGTTTTATCCTTAAGGATAGAGAGAATGTGAAAAAATTTCACTTTCAAAGCGATGAAGGAATATTTTTGGGATACCCCTCCACTAGCAAAGCTTATCGAGTGTACAACAAAAGAACGAAAAAGGTGGTAGAAACAATCAATGTTGTTATTGATGAAGTTTCAGATTCTGGTTTAAAGAAAATTAGTGAGTAAATACCTAAGGAAATTCTTTCTTCAGAGTCTAAGGGTGTTCAAGAAATCGTTGATCAACAGCCTATTCCTCCAAGTACTCCAAGTGTTGTAGAAGTCTTAGTAGACATTCCTACCTCACCTGATTTTGAATCTCATGAAGAGAAATGACCTTCCTCAAGGATCAAGTTGAATCACCCTCCTGAAATTATTGTGGGAAACATGAATGAACTTACACTAAGAAAGCGTACAGTTGAAAATGTGTTGCTAAGTTCGTGTCTTATTCTTGCTATTTGTCCAAGTTGAACCTACCAAGGTTGAGAATGCTCTCCGGGATGAAAGCTGCATTGAGTCCATGCATGATGAACTGCTTCAGTTTCAAAGGAATGATGTCTGGACCCTAGTACCTAGACCAAAAGGAGAGCACATCATTGGCACAAAGTGGATATTCCGCAATAAAACTGGTGAGGAGGGAAATGTGATTCACAACAAGGCTCGTCTTGTGGTTCAAGGATACTCTCAAGTGGAAGGAGTAGATTTTGATGATACATTTGCTCCTATAGCTCGTATAGAATCCATTAGGATTCTCCTGGCCCTAGCTTGTCACTTGAAGTTCAAGCTTTACCAAATAGATGTGAAGACTGCATTCTTAAACGAGTTCCTTAAAGAAGATGTCTATGTGGCTCAGCCTAAAGGATTCATTGATTCACACTTTCTGGATCATGTGTTGTACCACAAGAAGGCACTCTATGGACTAAAGCAAGCACCTAGAGCTTGGTATGACCGGCTTACACAATATTTGGTCTCACATGGTTTCACAAGAAGACAAGCTTATCAAACTCTCTTTATCAAAAAGGAAATTGGAGAGTTGATAGTTGCTCAAGTCTATATTGATGATATCATCTTTGGGTCTACTAAGGATGAACTTGCTCATAATTTTTCTAAGCTTATGCAAGCCGAATTCGAGATGAGCATGATTGGAGAGCTGAATCACTTCTTTGGATTGCAGATCCATCAGCAAGAGTCAGGTATATTCATATCTCAATCTAAATATGCTAAAAATCTTGTGAAAAAGTTTGGATTGGAATTTGCTAGTTCTGTTAGAACCCTCATGAGCCCAAATGTTAAACTCACTATTGATTTGTTAGGAAAAAGTGTTAATTCTTCTCTATATAGAAGCATGATAGGTAGTTTTTTTTACCTTACTGTTAGTAGAACTGACATTAGTTACAGTGTAGGAGTGTGTGCTAGATATCAGGCTAATCCCAAAAAGTTTTATATGATTGTTTTGATAAGAATTATAAAATATGTCAAATCCACTACCAATTTCGGGGTGTGTGGTATAGCAAGGACACCAATGATGTCTTAAATGGGTATTCTGATGCAGACTAGGCTGGTAATGCTAATGATAGAAAAAATACTTCGGGGGGTTGTTTTTATGTGGGTAATAATCTTGTCTCCTAGATGAGTAAGAAGCAGAGTTCCATCTCCCTATCCACTGCTAAGGATGAATAAATCGCTGCCGGTAGCTGTTGCACCGAACTTCTGTGGATGTAAAAGCTCCTCCTTGATTATGGTATTCGTCAAGAACATTTTACCATTTATTGTGACAATACCAGCACCATTAACATCTCTAAAAATCCTGTTCAACATTCTCAAACAAAACATATTGAGATTCAACACCATTTCATTCAAGAGCCTGTCAAAGATGGCATACCCACTCTTGAGTTCATTCACACCAATGATCAAAAGGCTGATTTGAATTCCTACACCAAAACATTAGTGTAATCTCAATGGAGTGATCTCCTCTCCTTCTCCTCCTTCCTTATGCATTTGCATCTCGTTTTACGCTATGTTTTGTTTAACATGTTTTTGTTTGTTTGTTTTCAGTTTTTTTTTATAAAAATATAAAAAAAATTGAAAAATCAGAAAAATACAAAAATAGTGTGTGTTTTGTGTACATTGGTACTTGTGTACCTTTAGATGGCCATTGAAACAAAGTTTTCTAAATTTTGTATCTTTTGTAGCTTAGAGGAGCATCTCAATGTACAACTAAGTAAGTGAGCTTTGTGGCTTATGTTTATGATGAGTATGATTATGTAATCTCTTATACTTAACACTCATATCACTCTTTTTAATAGGAAGGACTAGAAAATCCTAAGAGAAAGACATAAATAACCATCTCACCACTAAAGCCCACCAATCATTAATAACATCTGTGTGCTTCAGCATAACAAAATTGTGATGTTTAAAGCTTAACATGATTAGGTATTTCTTCTCTCTCTTATATGTCCATGCATGATATGCTATTTAGAAAAAGAATATGCAAAGAAAATAAAAAGCAAAAAGAATCAAAATACTTTTAATATATGATTACAAGCGTGTTTCTAGGAAATGTGGGAGTTATAGAATGTACCTCGAAGGTGATAGTCCTCATCAAGCAGTTATGATTATGTGTGAGTTAAAATTAATTTTCTCATATCACAAACCGTTATAACTTGAGACACTTATGCACTCTTGCAATGTTTTCACACACAACACGTATATTCTTTGCTACTTTTGATACATGTGCAGGTACAATGTGATTTGGTCATAACAAGAAATACATGTGTTAATGTATGCTCACTAAACTGTCTTGACTTGTTTTTGAAATATAAAATTGGTTAGACTTGTTTAGTGTGTGTGTGTGTATGTGTGTGTGTGTGTTTTGGATCATGAATGCTTTGCATTTTTTTCTTGTTGGGAGATGTTTTTGAGAGCTTAACATGTTGTTTAAATCTTTGGTTGAGTAGCTTACTTGATTGCATTCATCTCTATGTGTTTTTCCTCTCTTTGAAAAACTATTTTTTTATTAAGCTCGACAGCTTCTCGACAGATCCTTGACAAATGGCTATCTATTGAGACCCTTGGACTTCTTTTCTTGACAGATCTTATCGCATTTTCGATCCATCGAACTATCTGAAATTTGTCTCGACAGCTTCTCGATCCATCGAGAAAGTTTCTGTCTGGCCGATAGCTTCTCGACAGCTTTTCGATCCATCGAGGTGATTTTGCCGCCGACAAATTCTCGACAGCACCTCGACAGATTCATATCTGTCAAGATTTAGAGCTCAATAGATCTCGACAGATCCTCGTTCCATTGAGATGCATTTTTTTTTTAAATACCTTCAATGCAAAATCAGATTTCATTTCTCTCATTCTCTCTCAACAGAAAAGGTTTTCTCACCCTCCAAACACCCTCTTCTCACTCAAAACCTCCTACCCACGTGATTTTTGGCTTGATCAAGTCTCAAATCACTTATGTTTCTCTAATCCATCATTCCTCATGCATTTCACGCATTAGACCTAGGTTTTTGGGGTTTTTGAAAACTTTTGAGATTTTTGTGAAATTTTTAGGTTGGGTGTTGCTTATTTAATGCTATATGATCATGCATTGCATTCCATTTACATTTTCACAATGTTTCATGCATTTAGATGTGTGTTTGGTCATTAAAAATTGTGTGCTGCTAGATTTGGATTGGGTTGAACCCATGATGTAATTTTTTTTGCACGTCACATGTTCATGCATTTTTCATGCATACGTACCCTCTTCTTTTCTTTTGTTGGTACTCTGTTGTGATTGTGTTTTCTGTTTCTCTCCCCCCCCCCCCCATCTCTCTCTCTCTCTCTCTCTCAGATAGTCTATGCATGGCACCCAAGCCCAAATCCACTACGTCTTGGAACCCTCTTCGTTCCGGGACATCTTTTTCTGATCCTACCCCCACTCATGTTTGGTTCCGTGATGGGAAGGCCTATCAGGACTTTCCGAAGAACTTCTCCAAACGTGGTATTCATTCGAAACGCCACATGGTTCTATCAAACTTTTCCGATACTGCTCTACCCACTATCATTCACAGTCAGGGATGGGAATTTCTATGTGAGATACCCATGAGATGTCCCACCATGATTATACAGGAGTTTTACTCCAATATGCACGGTTTTGATACCTCTATACCTCAGTTTGCTACGTATATTCGAGGTACACATATCGTAGTCACTCCATAGATTGTTTCCGAGATACTACATGTTTTGCGGGTATCGCATCTTGATTTCCCCACTTGTCCACGTCTAAGGACTGTATCCAAGGATGTACTTCTGTCTCTTTTCTGTGAGACACCTTCTTCATGAGGTGAGCGCCAAAACACCTCATGCTCGGGTTTTGCAAAAGGTCCGAGATTCCTAAACATAGTGATGATATTCTTTCTCCATCCACTGTCTCACTATAACTCCATTACAGAGCCTCATGCTCGCCTTTTGCTATCCCTCATAGAGGACTTCTCTATAGACTTTCCTTCTCACTTTATTCTCTCTCTCATTGATGTCTATAGAGATACGGCGACCCGTGATAAGCTCATTTTCCCTTTGGCTATCATGCGGATCATTCGTCATTTTTCTATCTCTATCCCTAATTCTCATCTTTTTACTCTCATGGGTGCCATTGGTGTGGCGTCTATTCGACGGAGTGAGGCCTTCGACTGAAGCGGCCATAGATCGAAAAGATGAATTCTCTAGCCCCCTCTATTCCTTCTACCTCTATTCCTTCTTCTTTGAGTGGTGGTATGACGCTTGAGGCGATCATGGCGCAGCTTCAACGCATGGATACTCGCCTTGACACTCTCAGTGATGAGTTATGTCAGGTGACCACCCGTGTTGGCCATATTGCATGACGACAGGCTCACCTTGGTGGCTTCGTCGCTTCTCCCTCTCCTTCTCCAGAAGCTTCTGAGGACAAGGATGCTAATAATGGTACTGGTGATGATGATGATGAGGATGAAGATACTAGCTCTTCTAGTGATGAGAAGATGACGACTTCTCAGTGACTTACCCTTTGTCATCCAAGACAAAAAAAGGGAGTAGTTTTGGGATGAGAATAGTCATATATTTAGGAGGAGAGTTAGCATAGGACATTTTTTTTTATAAGGAGGTGTCTTTTGTTTTTGAGGGATGTAGTGAGAATTTATGTACTTTTCTCTTTCTTTGTAGTTACATCATCCTTTTATACACCGGTCTTGTGACCATTTATTGATAACATACATTGTAATTTTATTTCTCATTTATATATATGATGATGTATGTTATTATTCACCCATTTCTCCATGTATTGTTTCTTTTCTCTCTTTATATACATGTTTCTTTATTGTATGCAATCTTTTATTTCTGTTTCACATTAAGATGCCTTGATGAGTTTTATTTAAAGTGTTTCAGAAAGACAGGTTGTTAAAATCTATCATGCCATGAACTTTCTTTTTGCAAAGTTTTTCAAGAGTTTGTATTAGGATAAGATTTTCTTGTACTCAACAAGTGATTATGAGTTTAGTGATTTATGACTTCTCTTATACTGCATTTGTTTGTTGTGGTTTTATCACGGATTGCCAAAGGGGGAGATTATTAGGACATATGTGGAACATGTTAGAACATATGTTATTGTAAATTGGCTAATCCTTTGACAAAACGCACTTTACTTGTATTTGGGTAGATCTAGGATGAGTTTAGTACTTCAAGGAATAAGAGTTCAAGTCTAGTATTGAAGTCATGCAAGTCTGTCCAAGAAACAAGTGAAGAAGTACTGTTCATTAAAGCTCGACAGATACCTCGACAAATAATATCTATCGAGGTTTAATGCCGATGCTTGACAGCTACTCGACAGCTACTCGACAGAAACAATATCTATCGAGAATTACAAAATTCAGATTTCCAGATCTGTTTTCATGCATATCCAAGTGTATTTGTGTAGGGTTATATATAAGGATTATTTTAAGAGCCATTAAATGTGATGCAAAGGTTGTTGTAATTGTTGTTGCACGCATATTGTGACTGGAGACAAAATTACCCTAATTCATCATATTCTTTGTAGAAGCTGTTGCGTCTTTACTCTAAGGGTTTTGTAACTAGGGAGTTTCTTGATCTTTATCATTTGGATGAACTAAAGAACTTTGCAGCCAATATCTTTCTCAAGTTGGTGTGTTAGTCACGTATTTGGATCCATGCATCGATTGGTTAGTCATGTACTGGGAGCCGTGCATTGAAAGGAGAGATCGTCACTACATTACAAGTCCAATTGGGTATTGGGGTAAGGGTTCA
Source organism: Lithocarpus polystachyus (assembly GCA_033629205.1). Classification (NCBI taxonomy): domain Eukaryota; kingdom Viridiplantae; phylum Streptophyta; class Magnoliopsida; order Fagales; family Fagaceae; genus Lithocarpus; species Lithocarpus polystachyus. The sequence goes on from CM066166.1 coordinate 53,742,171, forward strand.
ACTGTAGGTTGGTATTAAGTACTGAGATTCCTTTTATTTGTAACCGCTTGTTTTGATAATAGTAGATTCTCAAGAGTGGTGACTTTAAATTCACCCGATAGGGTTTTACCTTGGTGATTTTCCCCATTCATAAACAAATCACCCATGTCAAATTTAATTTCCGCTGCATTTAGTTATTTGGTGATTTGGTTGTGCTACTATGCTCATTGCATGTAATTGAATCTAATTAATTTCACTTGGATAAATTAATTGATTAAGTTACCAAAGGGGTCAATACATTCTTGGCCTATCACTTCTTATTCCTTAAGAACTTACATTCTCAAATGTAAGTCTTTCTTTCCACAAAGGAAACATGACAAATTCTACTTGTCATTGTTGGAATTCTTGGAATTGTTCTTTTAAAAACGTTCACACTCTTATTCAAATTCAAGTGTTTATTGGTCTTACTAGAACTTCCAATTTTAACATTGTTCACATTCACTTTAGAATCGGTGTTAGTTACACCTCTAACCGAACTTTCCTCTTCAATTCAGTGATGTTTTCTGAATTGATCTAAAGCGAGATCTTCTGACATGTTATTTAATGTTTTCACGTAGTTTAGAAAATCATTTTGGAAAATATTTACGTACTCTATCGCTTTAAGAGTTTAAGTTCTCATCCTTTAGATTTTCTACTTCACTTTATAACATCCAAAACATGCAAAAAGTTCATTCTTATTTCTCAATTCAAATAAATTCACAGCATATGCAAATATTCTAACAAAGAAACTCATCAATCAATTTGAAATTCAAATTGCCCATGAACAAGAAATTCGTACCTTCAGTGTTCAAACTATGAACATGGCTTTTAATGCATTCACAATGTGAAAGAATCATCACCTTGTCTTGCCAACAAAGAAACTTGTTTCTTTAAGCCTTGTTCCATTGAATCTTCATTGTGATCGATTCATCATTTGAAGAACTCTTCAAATCCAAGCTAATTGCTCTTTCTACCATGTAAAATTGGTTCCATCAAAGCAATCCAATTTCACCAAACCATGGTTCAACATCTTCAAAGTTGTACCATCATTTACTCCTTGTCTTGTAGAAAATATTGTCTAAGATTGTCAGGGATTTTACCAAATCAAGGAGTAACAATGAGTGAAAAAATGAACACATCAAGTAAATAAAAATTAGTGATTGACTTGGAGACACAATTTAATGTTATCCTTAGACATTATTTGTCTCCATTCGCAAGTTACTAAAGTGTTTCTACAAACTTGTCCCTAGGATACAACCAAATTTATTGGGTTTTACAAATAGCAATTTTGGAAAATACCCACAAGATTTCAAGTGAACATTAACCTTTATTTATACCCATAGGGTTATAACCCTTCAAAAGGTACGTATGGAGAGTTAAAATGTTTCATAGAACTGTTCACAAGGCTTGAAACCTCTTCAACCTTTCTGAACAGTCACTAGAAAACTCTACAGAAAAATTCTGTTTCATGATTTTCGATCGGTTGAACAAGAATCGAGCAGCAATCGCAACGTTTAGAAATTCGAGGATTTTTTCTTTACTATTTTGATCGATCGAGCCAAAGTTTCGACCGATTGAAAATGCCTAACTTCGAATTTTCACTTAAAAACTTTTAGAATTTGAATTTTCACTTTAACAACTCTGTGAAACAATATTCTTCAAACTCAAGTATCATTATTACAACCTATCCATGTATATACCTATATACAAAACTTAGGTGCAGTACCTTAGGTACTATTCCTTAGATTCCCCTTTTAAGATTTAGTCATGTGGCTACTTAACTAAAAAATACACTTCCATCCTATGTGAAAAAATTCACATAGTAGAATCTTAAGAGGGAAACTTAATAAACAGCACCTAAGTACTGCACCTGAGTCTTGCCCTATACCTATAGATACAACAAATTCGACATGTGTATTAAGAGCGTAATGAATATGCAATTTAACGGTTATATTTTCAAAATATGTAGTAATGTTAATGATATTGAATAAAGTTATAGTTTTAGATTACGACCAATTTTATAGCTAAATTTTGTCCCTTAAAAAATGTCAGAAAATTGTAAAAAAAAAAAAAAATTAACCTTAACAAATGTACTTAAACAATTGTTAACTAACCTTTTTACTATATGAAAATTTTGTAGTAACTTTAACATTATCAAATGAAACGTCTTACTAACAATAATCAATATAAAACAGATACTATAAATTAAAATTTTATTATATTTATAAAATATAAATAAAACAAATAAAAAATGGTTTATTTGTTGCAGTCAATTTTTGTTCCCTCCTCAGCTATCAAATTATCAGAAAATATTCTTTAAAAAAATAACACGAAATGTCAGGTTTAAATGCCCTTTTAAGTTCTAAGAGCATCCACAGCAGTTGAGCTAAAAATTTAGCTTTTTAGCTCCACCAAAAGTTACTTTATCTATTTTACCTACACACATGCTGCAGCAGTGGATCTATTTTAGCTTTCAATATAATAAAATAATATAAACATCACAATAAAATAATATATCCCTCACAATAAAATAATATATCCCACTAACAAAAAACATCCACAGCACCAACTATAACCACATCTACCATCAGCCACAGCCACAGCCACAACTACCATCACCACCAGTCCATAGCAGAAAAAAAAAAAAAAAAAAAAAAACCAATGAAACGCAGAGAAACCCACGATGAAGATTGGTGAGATGGAGGACGGCGATGGGTCGGCTACCATCAGCCACAACCACCACCACACCCACAACCACCACCACCACCACCACCAATCCACAGCAGGAAAAAAAAAAAAACACCAACAAAACTCAGAGAAACCCACGATGAAGATCGGTGAGATGGAAGACGGCGATGGGTCGGCGGCGTGGGACAGCGATGAAGATGAAGATCGGCAATGAGATGGAGGACTGGGCGATAAAGATCGGCGATGAGATGGAGGACTGGGCGATGAAGATCGGCGATGAGATGAGATTGACGATGAAAATCGGCCACGAGGGGAGAAAAAAAAATGAGAAGGGGGAAGGAAGAAGAAGAGAAGTAGGAGAGAGAGAAAAAGAAAGAAAGTGAAAATATATTTTAAACAAAAGAGGAGAGAGAAATTTAATAAAATAATATTTTTTAACCCTCAAGAACAGTGCACATCTATTTATAGATGTGTACTGTAGCAATAGAGCAAAAAAATATAAGTTTAGCTCCACTGTTGGAGTAAGATTTTTAGGTTTAAAGAGCTAAAATATAGCAATATAGTAATGTAGCACCACTACTATGAGTGCTCTATAAATTAAAAAAAATTATAAAAAAATAAAAAGAAGAAGAAAAAGGCATCTCCCTATTTTGCAAAGTTTTTTCCAGGTGGGACCTAGTAAGTGTCATCAGCCATGTGCATCCATTCCCGTACGCAACATCTTCCCCCCTCGAAGAGAAGCTTCTTATATACGATAGATTCTATCCATCTCTGCGCAGATATTTTTTTTTTATTTTTTTGAGAATATCTCTGCGCAGATATTAATTGTAGGCGTAGCCTTAATAATCCATGCGGGAGATATGAGTATCCAAAGTGAGACCCACTCTCTCTCATTCAAGTATTTATACATTTTTCTTTTTCTAGTGTGTATCAACGACCTTCTTTTCTTCCTTTCTACTGTTTTCATTGTTTTAAAACTTGTGAGTAGACATTCTGTCAAAAAGAAAAGAAAAATAAAGTTGAATATGTATAATCGCTTTTACATTAGCAGGTTAAGTTGGTTTGATTGAAACTTTAACGAACGTGGGTTTGAAATTTGTTCACATCACATAAAAACAAATTAATGTATTCACAAGAAACAGTCATCGTGCCGTCGACACTTTATATTTAAATCCGATCATTTTTTTTAATTTAAAAAGAGAGAGAGAGAGAGAGAGAGAGAGAGAGAGAGAGGGGGGGAGATGAAGAAGAGTTTCACATGAGTTTATCACGACTCATAATTAAGTAACTTTAATTAACATCTTACTAAATACTCACAATTAATGTGAATAAATTATAAACAAATACGTTTAACTTATTTAAGTATTTTGAACAAAATCATCAAGAGGCAAGCCTATAAAATTTTGCTTAAGCTGAAATTTTGATTTTTAATAATACAAAAAAGGAAAAGAGATGAAGTTTTGTTTGTTTTGACTTAATATTTTTTTTTTGAAGGACAAAACTTAGGTACAGTATCTTAAGTGCTGTTGCTGTTCTTTAAACTTTCCTCTTAAAATTTATCCACATGGCTACTTAATTAAAATACATTCATGAGAAAAAATTTACATGGCAGAATTTTAAAAGAGGAATTTAAGGAATATTACTTAAGTACTGTATCTAAGTCTTGCTCTTTTTAAATGAGTCATTTAAAAAAAAATTATAAAAATATTTTATTTTCTTATATTTAGTAGTAGCCTTAAATGAGTTAGAAAACGATATCTTAATTTCTTTAATTTAGCTTACCTTGAGATTGAGTTGTTTTCAAAAAAATATTTAATGAAAAAGATCTCTACAAAATAAGCCATACTTTTTTTGTTGATTAAAATAATTTTCATTTGACTCATTTTTCAAATATTACCAAATAAAAAAACACATGAAAATTTATCTTCACACAAAAACTTTATCAAAACAAATGGAGTGTTAATAACCGTCCCCTTGTCCTTTTGTTTTTAAGAGGAAAATGCGCATTTGGACATCAATTTCAGAGTAATATTCACCTTTTTAGTGTTAAAAGTTAAAAACACTATTGCAAATGATGCTCTTAACAACTACTTTTGAGTGTGGTATTTGAAATATTATTAATATGATGCTAATCACTATTTAAAGTCACGTTTTTCTGTTTTTCCCCCCAGAAAGATTTTCAAATATTCCTGGCTAGTGGTGGAGACTAGAGGGAATGGAATGGGGTCCATAGTCCATGGGTGAGGCCATGGCCCCTTAGTTTTGCACTACCTTCATCAATAGTATTTTCTTAAATTGAAAAAAAAAAAACTAAAATAGTATTTTATTTTTGACCCTCTTAAATATTTTAGTAAGCAATATTTTGAAGGGGGTAATAACACTCACCATTCCTTGAAGTTTGAAAAAAATTAATACTCATTTATACTGTTTATATTAATAACAAAATATTCCAAATCTGTCAAAGATTTTATGGTTGAATTGACACCTCTACGTGCATAAAGTGCTTAGAGTTTAGGGTAGAAAGAGTCTTGAGCTACAAAATTAACAGCATATTATAATTATCTTTAGAAAAAAAAATTCTCTCTATAACCCACTAAAAAAAAAAGGCAAAAGACATATTTAATATTTTAAAATGTACTTTCATTAAAAATTTAAAACAACATATTTTAATTCTAAAATGGAGGCTAATTTTGGAAATCTACCCTTAAGTAAAGGGCAATTTAATACACAATATTTTTAATATTAACTTAACAAAATTTGGTCAAATAAATGTTAAGAGTGATAAATGTTTTTTTCTTCAATTTTGGAGTAGAATGTCATTTTTCAAAACCCCGAGAGATGGAAGCGTAATTACCCCTATTTTGAATTGTATGGTCCTGTGTAATAAAAAAAATTAAAATATATTTATCCCTGTTTTAAATTGTAGTTTTTTTTAGATCAATTTTAAAAATATAAATTTAGAAGTTGGGGTGTTTGGTACATGCATTTAAAAACTGAAAACATGTGTTTGAAAACATATATGGAAATACGTGTGGGTAAAAAAGTGTGTAGAAATACGTGTAATGTTGTTTAAAAACTAAAAATATGTGTTTGAGTGGGTGTACCAAATGAGGCCGGTAATTGGGGATTATAAACTCTAAAATGTGTCACATGTCTAATCAATTTACATCGAGCCAATTAAATAGAATGTTATAGTTGCAACCTTGGTTGGGAGGGCTAAGTATCATAGTTTTTCATATTTGAAGGACAAAATATGGAAGAAGCTTCAAGGTTAGAAGGGCTTGATGTTATCAAGAGTTGGTAAAGAAATTCTCATTAAGGCTGTGGCACAATCCATACCCACTTACACAATGAGTGTGTTTCAACTTCCTTTGAAGTTATGTGATGAACTGGATGTTTTGTGTGCAAAGTTTTGGTGGGATTAGATTGGGAATGAGTGGAAAATTCATTGGAAGAGTTGGAATAAATTGACAGTTTCAAAAAAAGAGGGAGGAATGGGGTTCTGAGACTTAAGAGCTTTTAATCTAGCTATGTTAGCCATGCAAGGGTGGAGAATGGTTCATTGCAAGGATTCTTTGCTTTATAAATGTTTCAAAGCAAGGTATTTCCCTCGTTCATCGTTCCTTGATGTTAAAGTATCACCAAACTGTTCATATGTTTGGAGAATTTTGATGGCTGCACAACCCTTACTATTATCTGGACATTGTTGGAGGGTGGGAAATGGTCTCTCAATAAATGCCCTCAAAGATAAGTGGATTCCCAACTATCCAACGAATGGAATTTCACACCCGGTACATGGAGATGTGGAGGATCTTATGGTTGTTGATCTGATTAACTCGGATTTACATATTTGGAGGAATGAGGAAGTGATGGCTTATTTTCACAGGGAGGAGGCAGATGCTATTTGTCAAATTCCATTGAGCAGAAGGGATGTTAGTGATGATATAATTTGGCTGTATAATTCAAAGGGGCTGTTCACAGTTAAGTCGGCTTATCACGTGGCTAGGAAGCTTCTAACTGATGGCAATTGGGTGGGAACTTCAGTGGTATGTGCTGAAAGGAAGTTGTGGACCGCAATATGGAAGCTTAAGCTTCCAAACAAAATAAAATTTTTTGGATGGCAAGCTTGTAATGATATACTGCTGACTGCAATGAATCTGTCCAGGAGGAAGATTATCAAAGAAAGCAATTGCCCTTTATGTATGAGAGAGTTGGAATCAACGGTCCATGCCTTATGGGATGTGTTGCGGTTCAAGATATATGGGCTGGTAGCATCAGAAAATTGCAGAATTGGAGTGTACATGGACAAGCAGATATGAAGCAGTTGATGGACAAATAATGAAAATTACAAATTAAATACCAAAATAAATATATTACAATAATTAAATAGTAAATTTTGTCCTACATTGCTATGTGAATACCCAACCATTGCAAAATAAGACCTTAATTATTTTCTTCTTATAGTTTTTTTTTTGGTTGGGTGGGGGGTGAGTTGTTTCAACTTTCATGACTTTAGGAATTTAAGGGCATGTTTAATGTTTTTAAATATGAGAATATGACTGATTAAGGCCCCCATTTTCTTTTTGGAAGCATTTGGGATAGAGACTAGACAGGCCCATCCCCCAACTACCCACCAGCGGCCTCTATACAATGCACACGTGTGCAGCTAAGCCCTTTGTAACTAGACTAACTTCATGTACAGCAAAACTGCTTAAAGTTTTTAATAGCACTAAACCACACTATTAACTTTTTTTTTTTCTTAAAACTTTTAATTAGAGACTAATTACTATTTGTGACGGCTGGGTTCGTAGTGGGATAAATCACTGACCCATGAAGTTTTTTCAAAGTACTAATATTTGGACTTGAACTAGAGAGCACCCAATCAAACCCGAGACAACCACTCGGCCAACCCCACCTTAGTTACTTTTATCATATATATATATATATATATATATATATTCCTCTCAAAAATGAAATTCCATCATATATTATCATAGTAATAAAGCTAACAAAAACACAACTTTAACAATGATGAACAATGTTTGTATAAAATAAAAAAAAGCAATGATGAACCATGTTATGTATATTTTATAAATGCCATCCTTTTGCATATATTATAAATGTATTTTTTTTAAGTCATAATTTTTCATTCATTCTAATTTGAGGTTTATATATTTTATCATTAATATTACGCATAATGTAACCAGAAGTGTCATGAGTCTTATTGGTCCTATTTTGTAGCAAAAAAAAAAAATCTATGTATTTATTTTATATATAATTTTTATTTTGAAATCTAATTTATAAGTATATAAAGCAATTTAAAAATTAACAAGAGAGTGACTTTATTTTTAGGCAATATTTTTATCAAATTATCCTTTAGTTTTGTCTCTATTTAAATATAAGAGTATAAGATTTTTTTTTTTTAATTAAAAAATTTAAATAGGAGAAGCCCTTTAATAATAGTATAAATAATAGCTAATTATTTTAAAAAATAGGCGTAAATGCACTTTTAATCCCTACGTTTTGACTTTTTTCCATTTTGATCCCCATATTTTAATTTTACTACTTTCAGTCCCTAAATCAACTAACGCGTGTTATTTTCGTCATTTCCATCAATTAACCGACGGAAATATCTGAGTTGACTGATGGAGGAATTAAAATATTATAATAAAAAAATGCCACATCAGCCTTTAATTTAAAATTTTTTTTATCATTTTTAACTAAATAAAAAAAGAAAAAACAGAATTAAAAACAATAAAATACATAAATTAGATCTAATACATTTTGAACAAGAACACACAAGAACATGATCACAGATTTAAACATCAACACAAGAACATAAGAGCATAAACCCAGAACTAAACACAAACTCAAATTTAAAAACACAAAGAACACAATAACAAACTAAATCAACCCCACGAGCCCCAACCCAGATCAAATCCACAAAAATTCTAAGATGAAAACTTCCAAATCAACCTTAGAGAGTGGAAAAGAGTGAGGGTGAGGTACAACACAGCACCACCACCAATCTGGGCCCCACCAACACAGCATAACACAGCACACCCATCATCTCAGTAAACACAGTACACCCGCTACCCAAACCGACTTATCACCCTAACCGACCTCTTTGCCTCCACTGAGAGAGAGAGAGAGAGAGAGAGAGAGAGAGAGAGAGAGAGAGAGAGAGAGAGAGAGAGAGAGAGAGAGAGAGAGAGCTATTTTTGGATTCTCCAGGAATCCCAAAAACTCTGCAGCTCCAAACCCAAAAGCTCGGCTGTTCCAACAAACCCAAAAACTCAAAAACTCCAAGAAACCCAAAAACTAGATTTTTCCAAATTCGAATTCTCCAGGAAAGCCAAAAACTCGGTGGCTCCAAATTGATCCACCACCCAAACCCTCTCCGGCATCTACTCGTTGGCTCTCTCTCTCTCTCTCATGTGCTCGGTCTCTTCTGCCCTCTTTCTCTCTCTGTCGGGTTAAGGTTGGGATTTTGGGATGATTATTTTGATTTTGGGATGGTTCTTTGGCCATGGGTGGTCTGGGTTTGGAGCAAATGAAAGAGAACTCCAAGAGACAGAATGGGCAGATGAAAGATTTAGTTTGTTACTGTGTTCTTTGTGTTTTTAAATTTGAATTTGTGTTTGGTTCTGGGTTTGTGCTCTTGTGTTGATGTTTAAATTTGTGATCACGTTCTTGTGTGTTCTTGTTCAAAATGAATTAGAACTAAATTTATGTATTTTATTGTTTTTAATTCTGTTTTTTCTTTTTTATTTAGTTAAAATTGGTAAATTATTTAAAAAAAAAAAATAGATGCTGAGGTGGCATTTTTTATAAAATTTTAATTCTTCTGTCAGCCACCTAAGATATTTTTGTCGGTTGACTGACGGAAAGGACGAAAATAACATGTGTTAATTGGTTTAGAAACTAAAAATAGTAAAATTAAAATGTATGAATAAAGATAAAAAAAAGTTAAAATATAAAGACTAAAAGTATATTTATGCCTAAAAAATAATATAATAGCAAATCTAATAGATAGATGGCGTTTAGCTTGGATTACACGTTATACTGTTTATACCAGTCAAGACAAAGCTGAAAATGATGATAACGATGATTAATGAGCCACTTTAATTTATTCTCTTTTTCTCTCTTTTTAGTTATTTTATTTTATTTTAAATAATAATAATAATAATAATAATTAAACAAAAAACGAAGAACAATAAAAAGAAAAAGATGGGTGTGAGATAGATATAGCAGTCTTGGTCTGAGTATCATCATCAGCCACCTTTTTCTTTGTCTGTTTCACAACTGAAACAGTACATGTGGCCTGTTTCTATTGTAGCTTCCTTTCCCCGCATTTCTCTCTCTCTCTCTCTAGCTTCCTCCATTTGTGGGCTGTTGCTTGCCTGCTTTGTTTTCGGTTTCTGCTTCCAACTTTGGTCACAAGTTACCAACTTTTTTGTGACTTTGGTAATTGTAGTTTTGTCTCTTTCTGTTCTTCAGGTGAGCTTTTTTGTTTTTGTCTTTTTTTTTTTTTTTTTTGGTACAATTGTGTGTGTGTTTCTGATGCAATTCTCTCTCTTTTTGATCTTCAAAGATCATAAAAACTTTGTTTCTTGCTCTCTATGTTCCTTAATTGATGTGGGTTTCTTTTAGTGTTGATGTTTTTGTTGGTGGTGGAGCTAATTTTCTCATTCTTCACTTTGATGGGTAGCTTTGGTTATGAAAGTCCTGACTTTTGGTTCTTTCTACTTATTTGTTTTAATTATCTGTAGCTATGTTATAGTTTATGCTATGAATATGTAATTGGGAAGTAGACTATGTGTCATGTGCTTAATTTGACTGATTATTCTTAATTTAAGACCAGCATGATGCTTGTTAGAAATTTTTATGTTCTTTAAATATGATGTCGGTGGATTACTTGCTATGGAGTTCAGTTCTTGTTAATATTATCCTGGTGAATTGGATTTTTAGTGGAGCTTAGTTAAGGTTTGACTTCACATTGACTGATGGGTCATATGTCTCCTGAATTTCATTTGGATTTATTCGTGATATTCAACTTGCAATGGATTATATAAGTACTTCTTGAATTTCTTCTTTGGCCGGCCCAATTTGCTCGAATTATTGTTCAAATGTGGTCTTTGTAGTACTTTTATGCAGCTTGCGCCAAACACTCCACATTTCTGGAGGACGGTTTGTCTTTTTACTCAAAACGTTACTTTTCAATCACAATTCAGATGACTAATCATGGTTCTCATTACCATCCTTAGGCAGTGAATCCTTTCCTCTTCTTCTTCATCTTTTTTTTTTTTTTTTTAATAAAAAAAAAACTGTTTTTGTTTTCTTCTATGTAATGCTATAATCATGAAAGTTGATGGTTTTGTAAATTTTATGCCATTGGACAATCAATTTATGTTCAAAACCCCACAAAAATAATTTACATAAAATGTTGAAAAATATAATTTTCACTTGTATGATTCAATTTTGCGGTTTAGACTTAGTAAATAATCATCGGATTTGAATGTTTCTAGAAATTTCATGTGCTTTATGCATACATAACATCCCAGAGTATAAATTTCTTCTGCATATGAATGTTAGATTTTAACTAGAGTTATAAAGATACATCCAAAACCACGGGGATATCGTGTGTTGCTACTTCCCAGCTTTTCATTTGTTGATTGGTTACTTCCCCTCTCATTGTCTGATGGATAGAATCATCTGCTATCAGGTCAGCTATACTGTGAATGTAATTCATTTTGCTTCAAGAAGATAAGGCACCATATTTGAAGAGTTTGGACTCTAGCCATGACTTCTACTTCACCTATTCGACTAAAAGATCATAAAGAAAAACAGATTTTTCTCTCGGAGGTAATTTTTTTGGAGCTGCATTTGCTTGTAATTATTCAATTCTCACAGGTAAGCTTTCACTGACATCATCATTTTACCTGACGCTTGAAACTGCTATGTTTTCAGGTTGGTAACTTAGAAAAACAGTTGTGGGCATTGATTTATTCCAAAGGTTTATTGCACTCTGATGTTCAAGACTTGTACCGCAAAGTTCGTTCTAGTTATGAGGAAATCATTCTAAGTGATCGTGAAGAGGTGGAATTTCAAGATGTTGAATATTCCTTGTGGAAGCTTCATTATAAGCATATTGATGAATTTCGTAAGACAATGAAGAAAAGTTCTGGTAATGGTGAGAGCATAAAATTGGTAATGACCCAAAATGTTGGTAATGTGCAGAGAAGTGATGATAAAGGTATAGCAGGATTTACGTCATTTCTGTCAGAAGCAACTGAATTTTACCAAAATTTGGTTGTGAAAATCAGAAAATGTTGTAGGCTTCCCGAAGATACATTGTTCAATAAGAAAAGTGGTAGCTCTACTTCAGTTGAACCAAAGAAGATGCAGAAATGCCAATTTTTATGCCATCGGTTTTTAGTTTGTCTCGGGGATCTTGCTAGGTATAAAGAACAATATGAAAAAGCTGATGGCCAAAACCATAACTGGTCGGCTGCAGCCTCCCACTACTTGGAAGCAACAATGATTTGGCCAGATAGTGGAAACCCCCAGAATCAGGTATTTTTCTTAATTTTCTTTTCTCATCAATCACTTCTTTAATTATCTTGAAATATATGAACATTCTTGAGAACTAGTTAAGACAAGGAATTTGATATCACAATTTTCAATGCTTCTATTTTGGTTTTAATATGTGTAACGAACTCTGTTTGTTTGTAGTTAGCAGTATTGGCAACATATGTTGGTGATGAGTTCCTTGCCTTGTACCACTGTGTAAGGAGTTTAGCTGTTAAAGAACCTTTCCCTGATGCCTGGGATAACCTAATTTTACTCTTTGAAAGGGTAAGACTTGATGGTGTTTTTCATTTGTTGTTAGTCCTCCTCAGATTCGTGCTGATTTCTGATTTACTTTTCTTCAAAATCTAGGCATTTCTGAAGGTTTGTTTTGATATTGCAGAACAGATCATCTTATTCGCATTCCCTTTGTAGAGAGGCTCACTTTGATTTCTTAAAACCATCTGAAAGAAGCGATTTCCACAGAAAATCACAATCTAGTGATGAATTTTCAAATTGCAATATGTTGGAATCCATACACAATTGCTTCATGGAAACAGACTTATGGTCTCTTTTTATCAGAACTATGAGTTTCTTTTTCATACAATCCAGGTACTCCTAGCAGATTGAAATATGAATAAGTAGCGTGTTTATTATAAAATGATTTTTGTCTTTCTTGATCTTTGGTACAATACATCCCCCTCCCCAAGACACCCAGTATACTACACCTTCTTTACATAAATGTACTCTGCTTTGTACTTGAACTCTGATGTTTGTTGCTGTTTTTGAATGCGAGGCAGTTTTGAGGAATTCCCTTGTGCCTTCGCATCTGCTATGAGAGAGTTGGATGCTTTGATGGCATTAAATGATACAAAACTAAAGGCTGCATTGGAGTCCTATCAGTGTTTGGATTCAGCTAGAACAGGCCCTTTTCGAGCCCTTCAAGTTGTTTCTGTATTCATCTTTATCTTTGAGAACCTAATTCATGGTCCACAAGTAAGAAGCTCAAAAGATATCAATGATACGCAACAGCTTCTCCAGATACAATTTGCATTGACTTCCTCTTTCATTTTCATGGGCCGTGTTGTTGATAGATGTTTGAAGGCTAGTGACTTGGATCTTTGCCCCCTTTTACCAGCTGTGCTTGTATTTGTGGAGTGGTTGGCTAACATGCTTGATGAAGCAAAAACATACGGGGTTGATGAAAATAGTAGAAGTGCTATGTCTTACTATTTTGGTGCATTTGTTGACCTTCTAAAACGTTTCAATGTTAAAAGTGTTGAGGCCATGTCTCTAGACAATACTCCTCTGTGGGAAGACTATGAATTGAGGGGCTTTGGACCAGTAGCAAGTGCACATGTCTTGTTAGACTTTTCAATGCCTTGGGAACATATAGACAGTTTTGAAAGTGGAACAAAATATCGTGCTCACCGCATTGTTAATGCTGCAATGAAGATTGCAGAAAGATCAAATGATTTTGGAAAGTGGATCTTGTATGATAGATCAGGAAGAAAATTCTACACGGGAGGGTCAAATGAATCTCCAGAGAGGAATGAATCAGAAAAAGTGGAGTCCCACAATTCTGATCTTGAAATTGAAGAGTCTAGCCAGCCTATTCGCCAAGTTACAAAAGAATATGCGGAACACATCGTGTACACAAATCCAAGTAACCCCAGTGTGAATGGTAAATCTGTTGCCACAGAAGAGGAAGAAGTCATTCTCTTCAAACCTCTCACAAGATATAACTCGGTGCCACTTTATGCTTCAATTTCTGCAAATGATAAAATGTCTCCAAAGGATTCAGGGAATGAAAATGTGCCTTCTGATGAATTCTTGCGCCGAGCTACCTCGCTACTTATAGCACAAAACCCAGCCCAGAGTGATCCTCTAGCTTTCCATGCTGACATCAGTAATTTCACGTGCAACAAGTCGTTCAAGCATCAGGAGCCTTTCATGAAGGATACATCAGCACACCCATTTTTGGAAACCCCCATCTCTGCTGGGCCTCCCTCACTTAGCGCTTGGGTCCTTAACAGAGGAAGTATGAGCATTGACAGAGAGAAAGGAACTGTTAGTGTTAGTAAACATAGCATGAAGCCTATTGAGGAGATACCTTCCAAATCCTTGGCTGGGCTTTCCATTAGTGAAAATGAGCATTCTGTCACTAATTTTGAGCGTGAGTATGCAACTACCAATTACTCATCTCCTTTTTACTCACCTCCACTACCTTCTGCTCCTTTATTGCCTGATGATGCTGTTTGGTTTAGTGGCATTCAATCTAGCTTTCCCAACAGCAAAACCTCTGGGGGCATTAGAGAAGCAAACAATTACTCTGCTGCATTAGACACTTCAAATTGGACTGCTACTCATGGGTCTCCTGATTATGGTCATAGTTTCCAGGGTCTTATGGATAATTACCCACCTTCACGTCGAATGACTTCTTCTGAATGGCTTCGTCAGTACAGAGAAAGTCACAATCTTGAGCAGGCCAATAGTTATACATGGCCCGTTCATCGTCATTCCCCCGAGAACCTTGGAAACTTCCAAGATCAAGCTTCCAAATTTGGTGTTTTTGATCAGTGGGGAAATCCTATAGCTTATAATCCAAATGTATATATGGAGAGCCCACCATTGCATCCAGCTTTTCCTCTTGTTTATGGTGCAGATGAACACAGAAGGGAGAAGCTTTCTCATGGTTTCCAAAGACCAAGCCCCTACGGGTGTGGTGCTGTGACAGAACTAAGAAATGAGCCACAGCCACTTTTGCAGTATCTTAAAGAGAGAGAATGGCGACTCCAACAAGATCCTACTCTCGGTGGTCCTACGTATATGGGAAATTAACATTTCAATATATGCCTTTCTTTGGTCTTAATGGTCATTTAGCATGTAAAGCACCCCCCACATAGTTCAAGATGTCTAATCAATAAAGTTTACATGTAAGCTTGTGTTTGTGTACATAGAATGTTCTAGTATGCTCTCTGCAAGAGGAGGTTTAAAACAAGAATGAAACAAAGAGAAACATTTGCTGCCGTCCACAATTTTGAACTTTTGATTTTGTCATATTCTCTCACTGATTAAATATGATTTGTTCAATCATATTTGAAAAGAATGATGTGTTCTAGTGTAGCATATCTTAAAAGTTCAATCATGCTATGAAACTTTAAAAAGAAAGTTATGCTAAGGTGATAACACCTTGAGAAGACTTTCTAAGACTTTAATTAAGAAGTAAATATAACATATAGAGACATTAATTAACTCAAAAGTTTAAGTCTATGAATTTGGATACAACTAGATTGGTCTATGAAGTGTGACACTAAGTGTGCGTTTGGAAAGCGCGTGTTGCGCTTTCCACGTTTGTGTCTAGGTTTTTTTTTTTTTTTTTTTTTTTTTTTTTTTTTTTTTAATTTTAAACCAGCGCTCGGTGCACTATTTATGGGACATGAACAATGTATCAAAACATATAAACAGTAAAAAAAGAGTGAACAATAAAATTTTTATTATTTTTTTTTATTGTTTTTAGTTTTCAGTTTTCAGCAAAATAAGCTGTGTTCAAACAAACTCTAAGCATAAAGAAAAGTCCTTTATTGTTGATGGAGTCTCGAGAGTAGTTGGAATACTAACACCTTGAGAAACTCATGAGGAATGATTCAATGGGGAGGTCAAAGCATACGGTCAAGAAGGTAATGTTTGAGTGACATATTACGGTTGAATGGTAGCATTTGCGAAACTATTATTTTATTTTATTTATTATTAAGGAGGAGGGGAGTCATAAGTAACATTTAATTTTTTTTAATTTTTAATTTATAAAAATTGCAAGTGAGGAGTGGATTCTTTAAAACCCTAGGGGGCATGTCTCCCTTTGCCTTCCTTCCCTTTGCCAATGAGTGGCAGTGTTGATTCCCACTTTGTGCCACTTGATTTCTCCTATTCCAATGGGATAGTGACTTTGCTGTGCTACTCATAGGCATAGGTAGGGACTCAAAAGATGTCGGAGATTTTGCACAGTTAATCAAACTAGATGATGTCCTGTGCAATGTACGGACTATTTTACAATTCCTTTTAAAATCTTCTTTTGAAATCATTATATATATATATATATATTAAGACTTACATATAGTACTTATTTTGTTATATAATATTTATGTCTGCCCACAATATTATTGACTTTGAAACTTAATTTTCTTAATTCATATTTATATTAAAAAATTTGTATAACACTATAAGACTATAACATATTATAGTATTTACCGTTAAAATTAAGTAGATTTAATTTTTTTAAAATTAATTAAATGATTTTGAATCCTATAAATAAGAATTTAAAGTATAAAATATTTATATATTCTAAAATTACATAAATTTAAGCAACTTACCAAACACTTAATCAACTATTCTATTCTCACAACCAAATATGGAGACTTCAATCACAAATACCCAATTCATTATCTCAATGAAATTAAGGAAATTATTTTTAAGTATCAACATATAGAAAACGTAATTAAATAAAGAGAAATTGGATAAAAACACATTAATTTATCAAAATTTAATTGTTTTTAATTAGACTCCTGTATCCTTTAAAAAAAGGGAAAAATAATTTGAAATCATCATCAATTTTTATTTATATTACTACGGCTGATACCGCACCAAAAAAAAAAAAAAAAAAAAAAAACCCTACAAAGTATGAGTTATGACACAAAAAAAAAAAAGAAAAAAAAGAAAAAAGAGAAGAAGTTAATTTCATAAATAATCAATTAGAATTTTTCTTTTTCTTTTTCTTTTTCTTTAGTTCTAAAACAAAATACATTTATGACTTTCTCAAACCAAAATTTCAAATACCCAAAAACTTAAAGTAAATCACAACCTTCACAAAATCCACAACATCCAACTTTAACATAAAAACCGTAAGCTACCATCACTGAATAAAAAATGCAATCCCCCTTCCTTGGTCATAGTCTACTCACACGGGTTAGAATCAAATGGTACCACAATGTTAAAGTTATGTATGTGTCTTTGAAATGTTGAAGGTAAATGACTTCGTTTTTGTCTGACTGTATTTGAGATGAGATGAGATGACATGAAGGATTTTGGGCATGTGTATATAAAGGAATAGAAGTGAAAATGGTGAATAGAAATGCAAAGAGTTTTTTATGTGTGAGAGAGAGGAAAAATCTTGAAACATTGAACCAAATAAAAGAAATTGTAGTCTTAAAACACTAAATAAAAAATGTAACAAAAAGTAGTCTTGAAATATTGAACTAAAGAAATAAAGAGTCCTTATTTTTAAATTTGTTTTAATATCTAATATAGTTTAAGAATATTTCGATTCTCTTCATAGAGTGCGTCACATGGCAGAACCTCATACTTTTCCACATGAGGTCTTTGCTTTTATATATATACTAGTGTATAACTCATATATATGCACGGTATAATTAAAAAAAATTACAATTACACACATATATAGATTCAAATTATTCTTTCTTTCTTTCTCTCTTTCTTTTATTTTAATTTATTTTGGATATACATAAGTTTATTCTTTTTTTTTTTTTTTGGTTTATTGAATTCATCGTGATTTATTTCTATTAGACCACCATTTGCCTTTTGTACCTCGTTAACTCACCTAAAAAAAAAAAACTTAAATAAGACACATGGTGCAAAATTAGACAACAATTAAAATCCAATTTAAAATCTAACTGAATTTTTTCTTAGTTTTACCAATTGCTCTATATATAGATTGATGATGGTTGACCGGACATGTTGCAACTTACAAGATCTAAAAGGGGCACGTCATCTGACAAATCAATGCTAAGCATTATGTACACAACACATAAGGTCTTGATTGAGGCGTGGATCAAGGTGTCACACATTTTGTAGGTGGCTTGAGATTTGTCTCAATCTCTATAAGCAAAAAATAAGGTCCCTGTCCAAGACTAGGTAAGCACCATAACTTGGATCAAGGTGGAATATGTGTATGTACTATGTAGGGATAGCACCCTGCTGCCACTGGCTAGGTCCAGGCCTTGTCCTTCCTGCCTCATGGAATTCCCAATATTTGGTTTGCAGCTATTTAAGCTGAATATTCTAGGGTTGGGATTATAAGGAAATGGACTTTAGTCCCAAAATATCAACCGTAGAATGCAATGGACACAAAAAAGGAAACCATTGCAATAGTATTGTTGAGCAAATACTTTGCTCAAAGAAATAGAACACTATGAATTTGATCCTCTAACCAATGCCAATTTGAAAATTTACTAAATAATTGCATATTTCTATTTTTCTTTTTCAATCTCTGGGTTGTTAATTAAATCTAGATCTTTTGTCATATTCTTTTTATTTTTCTCTATACTTTACACATATAAACTTGCGACATGTCGAATTATTTAATTATATAGGTTGATTGTTGTGACCGGTAACGTTGATGGCATTGGCAACCTCTTGCTAGTAGCATCGACAAAGGTTGGTTGTGATGGTGGGGATGTGTTAGATGGTTTTTTTAGGTAACTGAAATAAGATATGGCACAAAATTTAGGATCTCTTTGATTAAATAGGTGAAACACGTGTGAGGCTTTTACAATAATGGGATCAATCTATAGAATGGCTTGGAGTTTGGATTCAAGGCTTTTTTCTGTTCTTTTTTTTTTTTTTTTTTTTTTCATAATACAGGCTTCAAGTTGGGCCTAACTGTTGAACCAATTGATCCATAAACCAACCATTTTCTTCACAGCCCTCTCTCTCTCTCTCACAAAAGTCTCAGAAAGTGCAATTCCAGTTTCCAGATCTCAATCACAAAAATGGAAGATATGAAATCAGATGGAGAAGCCATATCATCTGCACAAGCTGTGTTTCTCGGAGCTCTAGCTCCCGGTGTCAACGTCCGTACACTCTCTCTCTCTCTCTCTTTCTCATATATATATATATAGTCCAAGCACTGATGATGGTTTGTTTTGTTGAATGGATTTCAGGGTCCCACATGGAATACGCTAAGAACAGCGTTTGTGTTACTGGGTGTTTGCCTTGTTGTGATGCTGGCCTTAGCATTCTCTGCAAGTGACTCTTCCTTAATTCTTCATGTCGGATTCCTTGTTCTAATCACTGTTACCCTCTTCTTGCTTCTTAGCTGGTACCTTAATTTCTCCGCCCACTTGTTTGTGTGCACTTTCTTCATATGATCATACATGGGTTTTTGTTGTCTTTGATAATTGTAGAAATTTTATTGAGCATGGTAGCATTACATAGGAATAGATTATTGATTGTTTGACAAAAATTTACTGATATTGCAACTCAGTGAAATTTCATTTCTGATAACTTGGTGCCTCTATAATGGTTGTTAAGATTACTCTTATTGGCAAATTGCTAGTCAGGCCTTGAAGAATTATGGGTGAGAAACTTGGTTTTAGAGGACTAACTTGCCTTTTCTAAATCTTCTTACGGTAATTAATCTGCACATGTTCGGGTTTACTAATGGGTTTAGCTTGCCTTCGCTATTTTTTTAACTGGAATCTCATTTTGTTTTAAAAAGTGGATATTAATACCCACTGCCACTTGCCACTATACATTTTTATTTATTTATACAAGATAGAATTTTACTCTAGCCTAATCTTAAGTGTATATATGTGTGTGAGTCTCCCTCCTAGAGACTTGAACCCCGGTCCTTGCCCCCCACACTCCACAAGCACTTATGCTTGTGAAGTGACCATCGCACCATGTGCAGTAAAAAAAAGTAACATTTTACTAATGAGTTTGGACCTGTTTTTGTTTTGGAGGATGTAAATGTGAGTTTGTTGCTACAACTTTGCCAATTCACCATTGACATTTCTGCCGTTGTGATTCTGTTAGTTTTAAAATAATAATAATAATAATAATAATGATAATTACAGATTTATATTTTAATACCAAAATTGAACCTAATTATGTACTTCCTAATAATATTAGTGCACTCCATTTCATAAATAGTGATGGGTTCTATTGAGCAAACCATCCAACAAAACACACTTTGAAGGACTTCTCTCGTATTATTTTATTTCATCCCAAATTCCCTACAAATTATCCAGACTCGGTGGTAGGTATATTGCAACTCAAGTTAACAAAAGTTGATAACTTCTGCTGTTGTGTTATCCATACTTATATCTGTGTGGTAGTCTGGTGGATCATATTGATACAATTGGAACATAACTTAATCTGATGAAATGGTTACAAGCGATCACCTCACTAGGTATGGTAACTTGGTGGTAGCTCTGTGGAAATAATTTGGGCATGTGCTTTTTCGAATACCAAATATATCCTCAGTTTAGTTCTAAATTTAAGTAAAGTGACTTTTTTATTTTGTATTTTTATTTTTGAAATTATCTTCTTCTAGGAAGTTTATATTTTCCTGCAGTCAGACTATTGGATATTGGTATAACAGCTGCATTTGTAAGCAGGCTGTTATTTGCCCCATAAAAAATAAAAATAAAGTAGTCTGATACTGTCAAATCATTAGAATGGTTTTGCATCTGTTTTAATTTAAATAACCTGAATGAAACATACTGGATGTCAAGTTTGGCATTACTAGAATTTGAATCTGCAATTTGATACTTCCCCTACAATGAAACCAGAACACTCTGATCTGGTTTTGGCCATTATATCTTCTACCTCAATTTGTCTTGCTGTTAAAGCACGGTGCTGTGCTTATTCATAGACTTGATAGGCTTTCACCTGGTCCTTTGCTTATTGTTGTTATTATGAGACTATGATTCATACCTGGAATGAGATGGTTTTCAATTTTTCTTTTAGGAAAAATGGAGTGTGGTTTTTTTTATTTTTTGGGTCGGGGGGTAAGATCTTGTTTTCCTCATCTGCAGGAATTTGCAGTTTATAAGTTTTTCATTAGAAAATATATGAAAATGTTATTGCTTTTAATATGAAGTTGCTTTTCTTTTAATATATGAGATGATTGAAATAACAAATTGGAATGTGCCAATGAGCTCTAGCTCAACTGGCTCCTTCTCCCCTTATAAGTGTTAAGTGGAGGATGGGGTTGTGGGTTCAAAACCCACTGGGTGTGTATGTAACTTACGAAAATTTGTCCAAATGTTTGTAAACTAATTTCTGTGAATAAATTTCTTTTGAAATAGAGATACTGAGATAGTTATTCAGAATATTAAGATATAAACATAAATAATTTGTGCTGATGAAAAAAATAATAATGTGATAGGTTAAACCATTGAAGAAGTATTGAAAACTTATTCTTGATCAAATTTGAAGGACAAAGAAAATACACTGAGGATCCCAGAAAGGTGCCTTAGATTTGTAGTATGGCTTTACTGAGGCTGCATTATATACTGATGAAACAGCTAAAATGTTTAGTTTGTTTTTCTATGTTTCTGAAGTGCCAATTGTGGCTATTTTAGATGTTTATATATGATTTTCTGTCCATAACAGTTCTGGGAAGGAAAAAAAAAGCATTGAAAAGACCTTTAGTTCATATTTTGCCAGCCTCTGTTCAAGCCAAGTAGGCACGCTTAGATTTCTCTCTTCCTTTTTCTCTTTTTATTTTTATTTTTTGGGCAAAAATCATTTGAATAAAAACTTAGAATATCAGTATGACCTGTTCAATTTATTATTTGGAGGCTTGTTTTGTAAAAAGTGGTTGGTTTATATGCAGGTTTCTTGCGCAGACTGGTTTGGTTTCGGTTGAGCATCAAATGCGGGAGATGGACTTGATGCCAAATGATTGCCAAGAGATAAGCAGAAAGAACAAATAATAGTTTCTTTTATAGCATTACAAGCAAGAGACATCATTGAGTTTGGGGAGAAATAACTTTAAGGGCATGCTTGATAACAATACAAATGGAAAGACTGGTGCGATTTGGATGCTTTCCTTCAGCAAGAAATGAGAAGATATGGCTGAAAGAAAAACGAGCAAATGACAGCACTTCTTCCATTGTTTTGCAAGAATTGATCCGAGTGCTTACATCTTTCATTCAGTCTTTGCTTCGTTCTTCTCCTTATGTTGGCTCTTTTTGGGCTTGATGAAGCAGAAACATGAGCAGCAGGGAAACTGAAACAAGAACTTCATTTCTTTCATGTTTTGATAATGTTTGGAGAACACTATATATAGAGAGAGCTCTTGCTTTGTATCATTATTTTTTTTTTTTTTTGTTGTTGTTCTTTCTTTCTTTCTTTGTGCACTTATTCTTCGCCCTCGTTGGATGCTATTCTTCTTTCTTAGAGATAAGAAGATGCCTAGCTTCTTTTCCATTATCATGGCCATTGGGTGCCGTACGCTTCTTTGATGGGTTATGTTGCAACTTGCATTCTCTTTTCTTCGCATTTAAATGAAAAAAGGGAGTTTCTTTTGTATTCCTTTCTTAAGTCTCTTTTCGTTTAGAGTGAAAATAAGGAGGATGGAAAACAAAGAGGAAAATAAGGTGAAAAATACTGTTTTTTACTGTTTGTTTGGGGAAGGAGAAAAAATTCAGGAGAAAGTTTTCTCTCTGGGCCCATATTTTTTTTTTCCTTCCAAATCGAAAGGAAAATCTAGGGAGAAAGGTGTT